>CM025635.2:2019296-2037664 GCA_014621495.2 Entosphenus tridentatus | reverse complement strand
TATGCACTGTCCTTGAAGTTGATTGGTCCACACCCGAGACAGCTTTTATAAAGGCCTTGTCTCCATTGGTGTTGGACCAGATGACGCCAAAAGGCGTATCATTATCAGAGTTGTTTCTTTTTGTTTGCATTTTGACTGCTTGTGTTGTGGTTATTGCAAACATGATCCCTTGTATAAAGGTGTCAGTTTTTGTACCAGTTGAAAGGGTAAAAACCTATTACTAGAGGACAATCCATTTTGTCAATCCCCCGCTGGTTTAAAGGCTCGTCGATGCCATGTCGGTGTTGGGAGTTGTTTGGACCATACTTCACCGTTGCTGATCAGTGCAGATTGGTGAAGGAGTGGCACAGCCCATGACTGGTTCTGATATCACTCGCCACTGATGTGTACCGCGGTCGGGAATCGAACTCTGTTCACCGGGTTCCCAGCGCCGCTGCCCCCACTAATTCGAATACGTCAGGATTTTTACACACAACATCCGCAATGACAAACGTTGACAACCCGATTTGAAACTCGCAGTAAATCCGCAAAAGGACACATTGACGGCACAAATGAAGAGCACCTACATAAAATTAACAATCCGGTCGGGGCCATGACCCCAGATTTCATGGATCGGCACTGGCAAGCGTTTTAACCTCCCTGACCTCAGATGTAGATGCACAGTTGTGGCCATCCCTACACAGAGCAGGTCACCCCAGCGCCAGTGGCTTCAAATCTGGAAGCCAAACGGTGGATGAGAATAATAGTGGAATTCCGCGTATACAATTTGACGTGTACGCCATGGTACAAGGTCATCGCCCTATTATCCGCGCAAATATTCCTTTTATCTGCATTGGTAGAGCAAATATGAACACGGATAAAAGGATGACTTTACCAACAATGCTAGGTCACTCCTCTTATCTCAGCAAAAGCGACCTGGAAGTTGCAAAAGCTCAGATAACAGCAATAATTGGCACACGAATAATTGATAATACTATTTTTTTTTCCAGATTTTATTCACGGGTATGGATGAAGGGGAGAATCGGATAGGTGGCATACTCATGAGAAGGTGTTTCACTGCAGAACACTTCTTGGAAGCTGGGCACAGGGTTTTACAGTTGAGGCACCTTACCAGTATTTTATTTAGAGTATTTGGCTGCTATAAATTTCCACATGACAAGCCACTTTACTGAGCTATCATTTGTGGCCAGGTCGATTCGGCAAAAACAAGCTAAGAGCACAAAGGGCTCTTAGCTTGTTACCTTTCCTATACTTTGCACTCCTATCATGCTTTTGGATTGTTTGCTCTTGTAACTTTCTGACCAGCCCCTACTGGACATCTGTAAACAAAAAAGAGCTTCATAGTTATTGGATTCCTCCAGTATAAATATTCAGATTTTTTTTACTTCACGATTTACCAACAGCCGGAGAGGGGAGGGGG
This sequence comes from Entosphenus tridentatus, assembly GCA_014621495.2. Classification (NCBI taxonomy): domain Eukaryota; kingdom Metazoa; phylum Chordata; class Hyperoartia; order Petromyzontiformes; family Petromyzontidae; genus Entosphenus; species Entosphenus tridentatus. The sequence goes on along the minus strand of CM025635.2, from coordinate 2,036,244 downwards.
GGGGAGTATAGAAATCGTGTGAGCACGCCCCGTGCACTGCTCAAGCACCTCTGGGCCGAGGAAAGCGGCCGATTTGACGAGATGCCATCTGAGCCCAACCTTGAAAGCTGCAGCAACTCTCTCGCCCACAAAAAGGGAGCCGATCGCCTGAGCGCAGCGCCAAAAAGGAAAACCGCCGGGGCCATTTCCAATTCACGCGCGATTTCACCCACGCAATGGGAGGCAGTTGAGCTTCGGCAGCGGCCCAGAGTTTTATTGTTGTTGTTGTTGTTGTTGTCAATCTCTCGAGCGGCTTGTGAGCCATTCGGCACAGACGCGGGGTCATTTAGAAACGTACAAAACGCCGCCTTCGCCGCCACCGCCGCCTTCGCCTCCGGTAATCTTTTCGTATTTTCAACGAAACGCTGATTGCCAAGCGGCTTTTTCTAATCTCTCCGCCGAGGCTCCCCCCCTCCCGCAACAACCTTGCGAAGTTGCCGAAACGAGCGGCAATTTCGATCGGGGGGGTGGGGGGCGCAGTCTGTCTGTCGGCCATCAGCAAGCGCGGAACCAGGGGAGACAATTTAACAAAACAAACTCCCGCCTGATTAGCGGGCTGCCGAGGCAATGGAGAGAGGAGCAAAGCTGGCAATCAGCGGCGGCGTTATGGGGAGCCTCAAGAGGCGGACAGGCAACAGAGTCTTCCACGGACGGCCGTTGGGTATTTATAGAAAAAAAATACAGCGCCGGTCTCGGTCAGAGCAATGCACAAAGCAACGGTGAGATCTGGGGCAGCCTTGTTCACTCCAAATGATAAACGATGGATTCTCTCACGCGGTTTGATGCGCGTATTGATTATAATTGAGGCATCATCCAAAGACCTCCGATTAGCACGGTCGGCAAAGTACGGTGCAAAAGAAGTTCAACAGGCTACAAGCAGGTGAGAGGGCTCAGAGATCAATTTCGCCAAGCCAGCATAGCCGAGATGGTGGGCTCGATTTTCGATTAAAAGCCATATTCTCAAGCGCATTGAGGTGACCGTTCCATCGTGGTCTCAATGTGGTTTTATCACGGCCATGCGACGAATATCTCTGCAGGGTGCGTGGGAAAGTGCAGCAGACCTCGTTGCAGACGAGACGTCACGTGTACGGCATTCACAAGTAGTTCTGTGATATCCCCATCTGCGGGCTAGTCCCTTTCTCCGAGTGACATTCCGAACATACACTTGAACTCATTAAATGAATGTGCCAATAACACAGATTAAACTCATCTTCTTGGTTTTTTCGGTAAAGTCACGTAGAAGGGAAATTATGAAATAATAAAAATATAACATAATAAAATACAATTAAATTCTACATATACAGATTAAATTCCACATATACGCGTATAATTTTTTTTATTATTATCCAGAACGCGTCGCTTTATTTGGCTTGCATGGTGGTCGTTTTGGCCGCCTACTTTGCCACCTTAGGGGGGCATTAAGCAGTGCTTTACGCATTACCTTCGGGCAGCCGCGTCTGAATCATAATTTGTGAACCCAAGACCAGCGAATTTGGCTACTTAATCTGCCAAAATCTGTCACGCAGCGGCAAAAGGTCGACGGAGAGCGGCTCGCCGTACACAAGTGTTGACAAGCCGCGCGACGATCGAACACGATGAACTGCAACCGCGGCAAAACAATAGGCGTGTTTTTTTATTAATTCAATCGTGGGACTGTATTTTAACATATGCTGCGGCACGTTTGTGTAGGAGTCAATAAGCGTGAATTACACACGAACATCCATTCCATTCATTCCGACGTGGCGGATGGATTTCATCACGCACATGTATTTTCGACATTCGATCATTTTTCCCCTCCTCCCCGGTGTTATTTCACCGCCGCGCATTTCATTATCTCGTACGTCCCAGCTCGCTTTGCGTCCGAGCTCGGGGCCGTCCTTAGAGAGAGAGAAAAAAAATCGTCACCATTCACCCGCCGTCTCTTTCACATCACCCCCCGCGCCCTGCGCTCGCTGCAGCTCCGTTAAACGGGACTCTATCGACCAACGGGTGAATGGACCAAGGAATAAAGGCGGACAACGAGCAGAGGGGGGAAGCGCCGACGCGGGCCCGGCGGCTCTCCTCCCCGCCTTCTCTCATGCCCTTCTCACTCTCGCTCCCGCATCCCCATTCATTACGGGGACAATGGCAGCTGAACCGCCGCGCAGCGTCCCTGGATTCCTGCCCTGTTCACCCCGGCAACCATTAGCCGAACGGCTCGTGGGGGGGGAAAGAAAAACTGAGGCTGCCCCCCCTCTCTCTCTCTCTTTCCCCGTGTCCTCCCCCCTCCCCCTGCGTTAACCGCCCACCACCACCATCCTTCTCTCCCCACCCCGCCACGGCGAGTCTCATCCATCTCGCCGCTGACAGGGCCTTCCATCGCGGATGAACGCGCGAGGTCGGGCCCGATCGTCGCTCCTCGCTCGCTCACGCTGGCGGGGCGCGCTCGACGGCTACTTCGGGGGCCTCGTGAAAATTGCGGCATCGCCGACGCCGTAGCGGCCACAATGACCCCACGGGCCGACGCGAACGCTCGCCTAAGACATAGACGTGCGAAGTGCGATCCCACGCAAACCGAAGATCGCCGGGTGCTCACGTCTTGATGTTGCCTTTAGTTTCAATCCACTTCTGGTTCAAGGCATCCCTATACCGTCAATAGTGGCGGGGCAGGGGGAGGTCGTTTGACCGTACTTCACCACGCTGGTCAGTGCGGTTAGGTGAAGGGGGAGATCCTGGATAGGTCGAGATGCCGGTGATCACACTCGGGTTCGCCAGAATTCAAAACACTGTGCGCCATAGCTGCATCTCACTGTGTACTCTTAACACAAACAGCACGTTTCTATACAAAGTAAATAAACTCAAGGTCGTGAAAACCTACCGTGTCAACGTCTGCCGAGATCATGGCACAACGCCAGGGCTGCTTGCAACAATTAGGATTCTACACGAGTCCGGGGATGGCCAGCAGTAACTCATGTCTTAAGAGGTGGGACGATGAAGAGGTGGGGCGATGAGGAGGTGGGGCGATGAGGAGGTGGGGCGGTGAAGAGGTGGGGCGATGAGGAGGTGGGGCGATGAGGAGGTGGGGCGATGAGGAGGTGGGGCGATGAGGAGGTGGGGCGGTGAAGAGGTGGGGCGGTGAAGAGGTGGGGCGGTGAAGAGGTGGGGCGATGAGGAGGTGGGGCGATGAAGAGGTGGGGCGGTGAAAAGGTGGGGCGGTGAAGAGGTGGGACGGTGAAGAGGTGGGGCGGTGAAGAGGTGGGGCGGTGAAGAGGTGGGGCGATGAAGAGGTGGGACGATGAAGAGGTGGGACGATGAAGAGGTGGGACAATGAAGAGGTGGGGCGATGAAGAGGTGGGACGATGAAGAGGTGGGGCGATGAAGAGGTGGGGCGATGAAGAGGTGGGGCGATGAATCATCGCAATTCAGGGTTGAAATTCAATGCAAGAAACGATTCCTTTTTTAAACACGTTGGTGAAAAGCAACGCCTCTAAAATGCTGTCTCTGTCTTGTCAACGAACCCATTACATACAACGCACACACATATTCCAAAGCACCGATTGCATATGCGTGTATATTGCATGTAATTCTCTCGCACGCATCAGCCCAACAAAGGGTACGAACCGATGAATCAATGTATCAGTAAACCCCGAGTAAATGCTGTTTAATAAACACACAGCAGAGGTGTATGTTTGTTTAGTTGTTTCTCTTTTTGCACAAGTGTCGCGTACGGAAAAGTTAAATCAATTGTGGAAAAGGTCTGACGTGTAACAAAGCAGCTCAAAACCATTACGAAACAGCAGCCATGTGCCTCTTTGTTGACTATTTATACAAATATAGTCCTGTAAAGAAACGTTTTACGGCTAATCAAGCCGTTAATAAAAATACGTGAATGTAAAGGATGTATAAAAAGGTTTTAGTGCGTATCTTAAGCCCACGGTAGTTAATAAATGTGCTGATAAGTCCACCATGCGTGGGTGGTTTGGAGAAGGCTAACCTCTGACCCCTACACCCGACTAGCCCAGGCACATCGTACATTAATACAAAACCAAACTACGATGAATTATGGCCAACCTCGCAATGGGGGAGCACATTTCCGAATTGACTTGAAATGTTTTTTAAAAATAATCTATTATTTTGTCATCTGCATTTCAAGCGTGGAATTCATTAAGCTTATGAACTGACTCTTTCAAGCATGGACACAGCACGCTCCGCCGGTTTCACTGCCCTAGAGCAGGACAAAAGGACGCAGTCTAGGGCTCCTTTGCCTCCACCCTGAACTCAACACACACACACACACGAGCACGCACCCACACACACGTTCAAGAACTCGTACACACATGTGTACGCACTTACATGTGGAAAAACAAAGACAAAGATGCCCCCCCCCCCCATAGCCTTGACAGACTGGTGGGGCAAGTGCTGTTCGCGAGTAGCACCTATGAATTCTAGATTTGAAGCTTTCGCAACTGCAAGGATCCATACTCTTAGTTTTTTCGGTAAAGTCACGTAAGTAAGAAATGAAATAAAAATGAATAAAAAAAAGTATTATTTTTATTAATTTTTATTTTTATTAATTTCTATTTCATTTTTTACCTACGTGACTTTACCGAAAAAACTAAGAGTAAGCACCTATGAAGGCCGGCACGGCACACGAGGGGGTGCCGGCCGCCTTTGACTCACCAGTGGCGATGTTTACACACCGCACCAGGTACTTATTTGAGGCTGAGCCAACCTAGGGGAGGCCCAGGGCCAGTTGAAATAATTGTCACTGGTGTTGGCCGTGAGCGGGAATCGAACCCGGGTCGCCGGGTTCGTAGTGCAGCGCGCTAACCACTGCGCCACCGCTCTCCACTACACATGCTCGCACTCAAACACGCGCACTCGAACCTGCAATGCAATCGACGGTTGGGATGCGTTCCCGATATCCGGATTACTCCAAAGAGCCCAGAAATCAGGCCAAGATGCGAAAAATTTCGGGAGATTAAAGCTTTGGTTTGGTTCCAAAAGAGTAGGAAAGTATGAACTCACTGGTAATTATGTCACTTATATTATGTCACTTTTACCACCAAACGTGGTGTGTGTCTTGTGGCATTTGGCGACGCCATTTTTGGTAGCATGGAGATACATTACACTATTACATGATGTAAACGAACTGGAAATAATCCTTAAAAATCCCAAAAACCAAAATGTTTTAATCTGAAATTAATCCGTTATAGGTAGTAACCGCCAGAAACCAAGACACATCTCTGTGTTATACTAAGAGAAAAAAAACCCTGAGTTGCGCTATCCAATTATTCAAGTAGCCGATCAGTATACCGATTATTGGCTCAATTGATCGGTATACTGATCGTGTGCTGCTGTACGGGAGGTGAGGGGCGGGGCTCGGTGACACAATCAACACCATTATGGGGGGCGTGGCTTGCAGGGGGGTTTCTCGCCTTCAGGAAACGGGATGTGGGGGCGGGCGTCGTTAATAATGATGCCCCGAGAGTGATCGGCCACAAAAAGTAGCCGATTAATCGACATCACGAACCAATCTTCACAGCTCTGTTAAACACTAAAACTATCAAACACCGATACAGAGGCAAACCTCGATCCCAGTAGGTTTATTGAAAATGTAAAGTTTGACGTAGAAAGATCAAGGAATAAAAAAAAAGATAACACCACTTGAAAGAATACTGAAACACGCGGGGCATTGCAGAAGCTCTCACTGGCTCGTTGTGGGCACTGAGCGGCAAACCTAAGAGCCCTGGGACGCGTTGCATCCTTCTGAAGTTGCCAGGGCCGTGGTGCATTAAGGGCTCTAAGCAGCAAAGGGGGAATAAAAAAAACGGGCTGCAATTCTCGAGTCAAGATCGCGGTGAACACGCCCAGACACGAGCCCAGACACGAACGGAGCCTTTCCCACACTACATCAAACTTATCCGGGGCTGTTCAGCTCAAGATACAAGCAATTAACACCCAGTCTTAAAAAAAAAAACATACCCACGCATACAGTGTCGTACAGGACAAACTGTTATGACTTTACTCCAAAGTGTTATTCATTTATCGACCCTGGATGGAATATGCGGCGAGTCAACCCCGGCCAGGATTTGAACTCGCATTACTCAGGTAGTTGCACACAGCCACTAACTACGCAGGTATCATTCGACAGCACGCCTCAGTAATTTCGCTGGAGCAGTCAACACCTGATGACGGTTGCTTGTGTTGCTTCCGAAACGTCGTGATTTAATTGATTTTCTCTTTTTTACCTACGTGACTTCACCGAAAAAAACAAAGAGTATGGACCCTTGCGGTCACGAAAACTTCAAATCTACAATTTCCACAAGTCAGGCCTTATAATTTAAAAAAACCCACGGCAATGAAAGGCGACCCTGGAACATTATCCGGGAAAGGAGACAAAACACAGGATCTGGGGGGCTGACTGGAGCGACTCTGCGACAGGTGAAGTGCCTGCTGTTAACCCCGCCGACCCCACGGCGTTTTTTTTACCAGAATTTATTTGGGCCGAGGCGACTCGGCTCTCAGGAAAGCCCCCCCCGCCCCCGCGACACTTCCGAAGCCAAGCTCTGGCTAAGCCCCAAAGCCATCGTTTGTGAGTGTCAACACGAGGTCGACTGACCCACATGGCGAGGGCAAAAGGGCTGGAGCTAGATTTTGCCACCTGTCCTGATTTTTTTAACCCCCCCCAGGATCGTCCTCTCGTCAAGTTAGCTACCTCGGCAAATCTGCAAGTCTCCTCGGAACGTCGAGTGGGCATTTTTTGGCAAATTGGTTGACAACAGCGCACTCGCGACCACGTATTTCACAGGCAGTTCTCTCCTCTCGCAGTAAACGCGAGATAGATCTTCTTCCCATTATACATACAACTCGGTTGATTGTAAATCAGGAGTGGCAATCCTTGCCGGCGCACGACAGTAGGCAGCTCAGGGTCTCAACCAAGGGCCACCGTTCGGTTGGATGCTAGAGGCATGAACGGACAGAGAAATCTCGATCACGCGATTTGATGTGGAGGGGAGGGGTAAAGAGAGGCAATATGGAGAGATTCTGTAATCTCTGCTTATCAGTGCAAATCATTCTGCTCATCTGAACAAAAGGCTCGGAGATAATGTACAAAATTTAGCCACCGCTTCCGGGTGACACTTCATAGCCGTGGATAACTGCAGACAACCGGATAAATGTGGGGCTTGTGGAAAACTATCCGTGCAAGCAAGTGCTCGTATAAGAGAATGGACTGGGTCACTAACTCTTATCAGCATTGACAACAGGCGAAAGCATTTTCGCAAACAATAGGATTTTGCAAGGGTTACTTGGGGGGTGCGGGTAATAGTAATATCCGGATAATAGGTAAACGGACAAAAGGAGTTCACTGTATTTGAACGAGCCCAGCGCAACAATAAAATCCACTTGAAGCCACCTGATATGGCAACACACTGCACACGCCAGCCAGCACAACGTGACACCTTTGCAGTCTATTTATAGAGACCCACGATAACAATGCGAGTGGCTCGGATAGCAAATGAAGCATCCCTTGCAGTGTTCTGCTTGCCTTGGTGTTCTTTCCCAAGGCTCAAGCACTGGACCCTTTTTGAGCCAGGAAAAGTCTCCATTAACCAGAGCAATTAAGGGAGCGAGGCTTAACTGCACATTCCCCCCCCCCCCCCCTTCGAAGCCACTCCCAGCAGCACCACTGGTCAGACCGGCAGCCAAAACAGAGCTCGTCAAAAAAAAAATCTCACTTTAGGGAGTCCTCTGCCCTTATTGAGCCACAGCGAGACATGCCGATCAAGCGACGCGGTTCTTAACGCACGAGGATATTTCTGACAGAGGAGCACGGGTAAGAGAGGTACGATATTTTCTCAACCATGGCCACACCAGCGATTGACGCTCCTGTCCGCTCGCAAGCGCTTGCCATGCGACGGCACGAGCAAGTTTGGCGATCCAAGATAGCCTCTGCAGCAGCGACTTAAGTCAAAAGGCTTGTGTCCCCATCACAGCTAGCATCCATTCCATGCGATTCAAGTATGAATGTGCTGCTAGAAATCAGCCAGCAACAATGTGAAAAAAATTAGGATAATTTTTTTTTAAGATACTGGGTAATTGACATGGAAAGACCAACTCCGTAAAATAAAAAATAAGACTGACTTGAGATCAGTAATGGCAACAATTCACTGCTGTACGAAGGCCTCGCCAGGGCACGTCAATCGTGGGGTTAGGTTTACCATACTTCACCACAAAGGTCGGCCATAAAGGTCATCTATCTAATGAAAGCTTCAAACAAGTACCACAACACATTTTAATTATAAGGTCTGATTCAATCCGGCGACTGAATCTTTCAGGTCTATCGGTTGTCAAATACATTGCAGCATTATTCACTTGCGATCATGTCAGATGGAAAATAAGTATAAGTGAGGATTCCGAGCAGAATGCACATCGGTGCCTACCATCAAATCACCCAAAACGTACCCAAACTCACCAGACCTCAGAAGCCAAGCAGCGATGAGTCTGGATGGCGCTTGCATGGACGACCATGGGATGCCAATAGGGCCTTAGAGTCACGTGGCAGGCAGCAGAGGACAGCATAAGAATGGGTTTTACCCTTTCTGTTTCAAAGACAGTGCATATGCTACCAGCGCATGTCTTTTTGTTTGTATGTTCACAACAGGTATATGTGGTTAATGCAGACAAGATTCCTTGCAAAAGGTTTCAGTTAGGTGTTTTAACATCTCAACACGTGTTTTATTGCCAGACAGGGAAGTCCCATGATGTAGCAGAGGACAGTGCAGAAAAATAAATGTCTTGCCCTAGATTTCTACGCAACTACATATATGTATGCAGAACTTCTTTCGCACCGTACGTAGCCAATCGTGATAATCGTAGGTGCGGGGGAAGGACAACAAACTAAAACATCTCCGATGCTCCCTGCCGCCTTCACTAAACCCGCAGTGACCAGCGTGGTAAAGTACGGTTAAATAACCCTCACGACCGACACAGGTCTTGTGGGGGGGTAGGGGAGCCTCACCCAGCGGTACATTGACAAAAATGACGGCGCATGCCCATGCTCGACTTGCTGGCCGCCCTCCACACGCAGCGCTGCCGCTCTGTACCCAGAGCCACGAGTGAGTGCCGAGATGTCGAGCGCCTGCCTCTGCCCGTACACGCGGGCGCGATTACCTCCATGGCGACGGCGGCGGTCTGCTGGTCGTAGTGTCCCAGGAGGTTGGGCATGAAGGTCATGTTGTAGGGCAGCTCCTGGCAGAGGCGCAGGCCGATGGGCTCGCACACGAACGCGCCGTGGACGTGCGAGGAGACCGCATCCGGCCGGCAGGAGACCAGCGCCAGCAGCAGCAGCATCAGCCGCGACGCTGTCCGTTCCATGTTCGTACGTGCGGAGTACGTGGTGGTGGTGGAGTTCTCTGAATTCAACTCAAGCCGCGGGCTGCATCTCCCAGCGTGAACTGTGTGCAGGAAGCTGTCCGTGACAGGTCTTATTTGTTATTTATTTATCTTCCTTGTTGACCAAGGCTGGCCTCATTGAGTCTCAAGACTCATTTTTAAGGAGGGGTTCGGTTTTGGAATGTTTGGGTAAGTCTTTTTTTTCGTTTCTTCTGTCTTGCATGTGTGAAGACGCCACAGGGCAGGGAGAAACCCCAGGCATTCGATGAGCGAGAACAAAAACACTCGCACTCTGCAGAGATTAGGTTCGAGTCCTACTTGCTGTCCTGTTGTCGGCTGGCACCTCGAAGCCTAGGGGGCAGGAGTCTCAAGCGCACTTCATCTCTCGAGCTTTGCAGGCTCATGTTCCAACCCTATTGTTTGTATGCGCGAGTGTCAACGTTCAAAAGCAGATATGTTCAGCTTGTATCTTCGCCCTCAGATATTAATACAGATTGAGAAGCTCAGCGCTTGTAAGCCAGCTTGTTTTCATGCCGGAGCTATCCAATTTGATTTTGTTTTACAAAACGTAACTTCTGAAAACGAGCGTCGCTGCTGGAGTCCATCAGTCTGCTCGAACATCGAACGCTTCCCCCCCCGCCCCCCCAAGGATCATCAGCGGCGGTTCATTTATCATCCGCAAAAAAAAAACAAGCTTCTCACGTTTTCAGAGCCCTCCGGGGCATCATCCAAAGACCTGCACAGCAAGACTGCAGGGGAGAAAAAACAAAACACACACACGAATGGCATGCATTGTAACGCACGTTATACATGACATATCCATGACACGTTATACATGACATATAGCCACCACAGTGTTCCTCCCCGCAGGCTGAGCGGCAATAATCTATAGAGTGGGTTTTCCTGAAAAATTCCAGTCCTCTTTACACGCCAAGGCATGTCTTTCCACGTTTTGCCAATTTTTCTGTTCAAAACTAAATGGGATTCGTTACATTCCGCACTCGCATAATGATGGTGATGTGAATTGGAGATCTTCACGTCAATGCTGCGAGTCGTTTACTTTTGGAGTGGCCACGATGCATGAACTGATAAATCGATACTGATTATTCGGCTCAAGATATGCATGCAACAAATCACATGCGGATTTACCAGTGTTTTTTTCTTTCAATTCGTTATATGTTGTATGCACCAGGATCACGTCACCCACGCAAACATGCAGCCACTGGATGCCCCGGTAATTCATAAAAAAAGAAATGAATAGGGTCAAAATCACGGACCCTCACTGTTCAGCAAGCATCAAAGTGCGTGGAGGATGCAGCGACTTAATTTGAAATTTTTCAAACACAGCAGATTGGCGAATGTGGAAAGACGTACCCGCGGTGTGCCGCTAGAACTGGCGTTTGAGAAACCGGATCTAGAGCACCACACCACGGACTACAACACTGGGTCACTGCCAGCGAGCGATAAGGCTTACTTATTTAATGAACTCGCCAGCATGGATGCCTGGCACAGCGGGGGGACATTTCCTAGATTCACTTGTTAAAGTTTTTGGCACCGCCTAATAACAACGTTGAAAACTTTTTATTTTAATAAATCCGCTCGGCGGCGCATGTGTAAAACAGGTGCATAATTACAGTGCTTATCTCGCCGGGCCGTGTGTTGTCAGCTAACCTTTTGCAAGCGCTGGATCGTTCCAATATCGTGTATTAGTGCCGGTTAAGCAACGCAAAGTCAGTTCAGTTCCGGAGCCTCTATTTTTGCCATGAGAAATTATCTCAACGGCGAGAAACTCACAGAGACACAAAAGGCCTCTTTTGTGAAGGAGATCTGAGATGTGTGATATCTGCCAACACAATTAAATTCTACCTATTGGCTAGACATGTGACGATTCACCGATTACCAGGTATTCTTACGCTTTGTTAATTCACTGAAAAGGGTCAGTCATGGGGGGTAGTTTGACCTTACTTCACTATGCTGGTCACTGCGGATTGCAAAAGGGACAGCCCAGGACCAATTTGGAATATCACTCGCCACCGATGTTAGCCATGGCTGAACATTCAACTCGGACCGTTGGGCTTGTCGCGCAGTGTGCTAACCATTGCACCACCTCTCACCCCCGTTGACATATTAATCCAAAATAATAAAACTAGCCACAGCTGCAGTGGTTCCCTCGTACATCACAAGCTTTACAACTGTCTTGTGCAGTGCATAAACACAAGTTGAGTGTTTACCGGGTGTAGGTGCGTGTGTGTGTGGCATAGCGACGGGGAAGATGAATGACAGCACTATCGTTTTTGTTTCTGGAAAAAAATAAAATCCATTGAGCATGCCCAAGAAGCTTGAACCCACAGCACAATGAAGCGTTCAAATGACCTTTGCACCTCTCAGACAGAGGAGAAAAACCGACACCTCCCCCCCACCCCAACCTCCAGGTGAGTGGAGCTCAAGTGATCCTGTTCGGGCTTAGGGGAGTTTTCCCCCCCAAAAAATAAAACCCCAGGTGTGGCCACAGTGGCTAAATGAAGCGTGCACACTTTGCTTTGTCAGAATAAAAATGGAAAGTGTGAACTCTTCCAATTACCGCACCCGGATTTTCTCCAACCCTTGGCACTCGACGGCAAAAACCCAAATTCCTTATTGGAACGTGAACTGTTGTTTTGTTACCCTACTCCCAATTCAGCGGCTTTTCAGAGTGTATTTAAAAGTAAAAGTGTACATTACCTCCCGCCGTACAAACTCGGCCAATTTAAACGCAGCGCTGTAAGCCAAGTTGTGCAACTTTAGGTGCACGTGAGCCTACGTTGCAATGTTGACCTTTCGACCTCATACACGTACATAACTTGAGAGACTAAAAAATAAACGTTGACAAATTGTTCATCTCTATACAGGTGTGGCAGCATGCCCCTGATCAGTGTTGCAGTGTCTCCCCTCCAACACCAACCCATCGTGTCACAACCTTTCAAGTGAGCCCGTGCCCTCTCCTGTATGTATGTTGAACTTCTTTCGCACCGTACGAAGCCAACCGAGCTAATCGGAGGTGCAGGAGAAGAACAAACTCAACACAAAAAGCAGTTCTGAACAAATTACTTTTTCAATCCGTCAGTCTGTCAGTCACTCTGCTGCAGCAGCAATAAAGCCACACTGTCGTCCCCACGGTCTCCTTCACCCCCGCCAGGTGCTGTGTTAGTCTATGAGTCATATGTGAGTCTATGGGTTCTATGTGAGTTTTATGGGTCCTATGTGATTATATGGGTCCCATGTGAGTTTATGGGGCCTCAGTACATGTACGAGTCTTATGTGCGCACTTTGGGTCCTTTGTAAGTTTTCCAGGGCCCTATGAGAGTCTGAGTCTTAAGTAGGGCAATATGTCACATGTTAGACTGTGGGTTATATGCGAGTCTATGGGTCTTATATAAGAATATGGGTAATATATTATTCAATGGTTTCTAAGTAAGTGTATGGGTTTCTATGTAAGTCTATTGGCCCTATGTCAGTTAATGGGTCCAATTGTCAGTTAATGGGTTCGATATCAGTCTGTTCGTCAATGGCCTATATGCGAGTCTATGTTAGTGAATAGGTTATGCGAGTCTGAGGGTCCTAAGTTTATACTCTTTGGGTCTTTCGGTAAAGTCACGAAGATAAAAATAAAATAAAAAATAAAGTTTGTCTATCGGTGCTTTGCAAGCCAAATGGTCATTAAGTAATATATTTAATGTATGGATGTTATGCTTCCAATGCCAGTCTATAGATATCTATGTTAATCTAAAGATCCTAAGTTTGTTTCAGGATGCTATGCAAGTCTATGGGTCCAATGTAATGATAATATGGCTCCTCTGTGAGTCAATGGGTCCCCTACTACTTTATGGATCTCTGTGTAAGTCTATGGATGCTATGCACATCTATTCAATCTATGTTAGTGTGTAGATCACGACATTCTTCATGCCATGGTCGATAAATACTGTAGACCAACTTATTCAGGGCAGAGTTATGTATCACAAAGCTGACTCACACCCAAGTCACCCTGGTTTATCTCTCTCTCCCACTGAAGTCGTCGCCCCTGCCTCTCTGAAGCAATTTTTTCCCACCCCCCAATCTCCGAAACCGACAAGGCGTCATCCCAACACAGAGAGGGTAGGCGGCCACCACCTGAAAACCCTGTGGGTCAAAGTTCGATACCCGGTAAACACGGCCAGTCTCGGTGACGTAACCCATCGTGCTGCGTACAGCTTAAGAGGTCACCCATCTCCAGTTCAAGTTCATTTATTTCAAGTTCATTTATTAGGTATAGCCCTGTGAGCCATTCGGCTCTTGAATCGGGTGCAACCGCAAAAAACAAAAAAAACAAAAACATGAAGAAGAAAACATCTTAAAGCGATAATTGTTTTTTTACCCTTCTATCTGGCAACAAAACTGACACCTTTTTTACGAGGAGTCATGTTTGCATAGACCACAATACCTGCAGTCATAATGCAAACAAAAAACATAACTCTGATAATGTATGCACTGTCCTTGACTCAACTTCAAGGACAGTGCATACATTATCAGAGAGGTACGGGATGGTGGTGGCGGACCCTACGATCCGGGCTTGGATCACATTCGCCACCGATGTTAGCCGTGGTTGGGAGATGAACCTACACAGCCAGGTTAAGGGGTACAGCGAGTTAACAACTCAACACCGGCTAGGCACTGCAGTATTCTTCGGAGGCAGTAGTTGTGTATAGAAAAACCCATTTTGTAGGGCCCTTTACACGGGCTATTTTCAAACACTAAATAAAAAACCTAGCACCGTCTACAATTAACTAATTCGTATTTTCGTCATCACGGTCTCTGCGAAGCAAAGGCCCCCAAAAGAAGACCCCCATAAACTCCACAATCCGGCCACAGCAACGTCCAGCAACTTTTTTTAAAGTTGCAAATTGTCCGCGAACTGTTCAACTCGTGGTAGAGTGACAATTTAAAGGCACGACTTGGTGCACACACACACACACAACAACAAAAATTGTTCTTATCTTGCAGCTCAAGTTACCCCAGGTCGTTCGGTTAATTGCCAAAGGAGGGTGTGTGGAGCAAAACAAATACTTTCAGGTGACTTTTCGAACGCGCCAATCGTGAATTCGCGTCCGGTGTTGTGGAACTGATGGGCACAACAGAAATGTGTTTTTACTAAAAAAAAATATTGTGCTCGTGGGAAATGCATGAATACACGATGCCCATCTGACATAAGTATAACACATTGAGTGCGTATACACACACACGTACGTATTATATAATATAACACGCGCACATGCGAAACAAATACAACGCAAAGGTTGAGAAAAACAGAACACATCAAACACAGAATACAATAGCAAAGACTGTACATATACATATACAGTAGTACACATATACAAGACATATATACACACGCGTTCCTATGTTTGTTTACTGAACGTCTGTGAAAGAGCTTCATAGCTCATCGGATTCCTCCAGAATAAACACATTCTGATTCTGTACAACACACAGACAGGAGGATACGCATACAAACATAGAAAACACAACTTCTGACACATAGAATACATAGACAACACACAGATGTCACGCTGAACACACGCGAACATAATCAAGTAGAGCACACACGCTCGATTACAGCCCTGGGCACATAGACAAACCACACACGTGTACAATACAACCATCCCCATCACATGCGCTGACGACACACATATAATCAGCAGTCGTGTTAACACACGTGCGTTAACACGTGTGTTAATGTTGACACACGTGCGTTAACACGTGCGTTAACACGTGTGTTAATGTTGACATGTGTGTTAACACACGTTGTTTTAACACACGTGTGTTAATGTTGACACGCGTTAACACACACGTTGTGTGTACGTGTTCCAAGTGTGTTTCTACCTCCGTGTGATATTGACAGGACCATGTTTGTTGTGTCACAGTAAGTGGATTGGGTTGCGCAAGATTCGCAACCTGAGTTTGATTCCCACTCACGGCCAACTTCAGTTGACGATAATGATTTCACTCGGGTCCTGGACCTCCCCTAGGTCGACTCGGCCTTAAACCATTCGCTGGTGGCGGTGTAGAATAAAACAAACAAAAATCAGTACCGGAAAGACAAAGGCGGCCGCGTCTGGTGGTGCCGGCGACCCATTGACCCCTCCAACCCCCTCGTGTGCCGTTCCGGCCTTCATAGGTGCTCGCTAACAGCACTTGCCCTTACAGTCTACTAAGGCTACACGTGGGGGGGGGGGGTCTTTGTCTATATAGTACTGTATGTGTATATAGTATGCATGTGCTACACACATATATATAATCCACTGCTGTGAGAACGCGCGCGCGCGTGTGTGTGTGTATAATACATGCGATACTTACGCGTATCTCCTGCACAATGCAGTATGTGCGTGTACTGTGGTGTATGTACGCTTGCTGGGTGAACGCGCGTATGTGTGTGTGTGTACAGGTGTAGTACGCGTGTGTGTAGCCAGTATATGTGTGTAGAGCGTGTAGATGTGTACGTATCGACACACACACAGACACCGACCTCGATCTTTCCCCCTTCGTTCGTCTCCGCGTCCCAACAACGGCGATGCGAAGAGGCGAAATCGCGGCGTGGCGAGGGGGCGGAGCTTGGGGTGGGAAGAGGCGGGGCTTGGGGGGATGGGGCGGAGCTTGGGGTGGGAGGGGCGGAGCTTGGGGCGGGAGGGGGCGGGGATTGGGTTGGGAGGGGGCGGAGCTTGGGGTGGGATGGGGGCGGGGCTAATGGCGGGCGGGCGGAATTAAGGGCGGGGCTTATTGCTACATGCCCCCCCCATTATTTCAAGCCCCCCCCCCGTATTTTAAACCAAGTCAACACGAAACAACATAATTTTTATTTAAAGCCTTCGTGACTGCAGGGATTCATCTTCTTGGTTCTTTCGGTAAAGTCACGTAGAATGGAAATAATAAAATAATAAAAATAAAACATAATAAAATAAATTCTCACGACGTTTCGGGATGGTGGTGGTGAGTGCAGATCAACACAATTGACTTTGCTGCACCGCCCTCTACTGCTCCCATAGCCTATACCACCTATGTTGGATGCATTACGGTCACATCAAAGCAATATCCGGGTTCAGATCTGCTTAGCTTTCCAGATCTGACGAGGAAGGGCACATCTGGCCACATGCAAGCGTGTGTCGAGTTAGGCAAAAGCTAAGCAGTTGTGTGCTTAGGGCCGTCCATAAATGACGTCACGCAATTTTTGACGATTTTCGAACCCCCCCCCCCCCCTTGTCACACGGCGTCACAAAAAGTCAGACCCCCCCTCAAATATGACGTCACAAAGCTCTAAAACCTGCTACAAATCGCTTTAAACTATTGTCATTGTAGTGCGTATTTCATGTGCCGCTGCACTCTGATGTTGTAGGAGAAAACATGTATTAAAAAGTCTATTTAATTAAGTAGAACGTGTTGTCTATATGTATTTAAAGTTGCGCATTTTGATGTGACGTCACATTTTTGGGGGGGGGGGGGGGGGGGGGGGGGGGGGGGGGGGGGGGGG
>CM025635.2:2004119-2019196 GCA_014621495.2 Entosphenus tridentatus | reverse complement strand
ACATCGTCACAAATGTCTGACCTCCCCCCCCCTAGGTGCGTGACGTCATTTATGGACGGCCCCTTGGATGGGAGACCAATCACAAATAATTCGGGTGTTATAGGCTTAAGCGTGGTTATAGCTACATTGACATTGTCAGCAGAGTGTTGTGCAACATAGGCCATCGTTGTACTGTATGTCTATGTTCCCACGTCTTCACCCGCGCTGATCAGCATGGCAAAGTCATTCTCATGACCCACACAGCTTGGGGAGGCATTCATCCAGCAGTGGATAGATCACGGCTGATGATTCTAATAAAATAAATCAGAAAGCTCGGTCATCTTTTAATCAGGTAAGAGACTAAGTAGAGCAGCGTGATTATAATTTTTTAATAGATACCTAGATTTAATTAAGTCATCTTATCAGCGACGCACTGTATCATAACTTGAAAGTATATATATAATTTTATATAAAGCTTCAATGCAACGGGGTATATCTGAAAGATAAAAGCCATTTTCTGTCTTGGGTTGCAGCTTCATAAATCCTAAATGACCACTGAGAAGTAAAATGGCAAAGTGTTATTTATGTTGGCCTGGCCAGCCCTCAGCAGGCAGACAGATCAATTATTTAGATTCATAAGAAAGCACTATTGCCTCGGGGGAAGTGGTGGCACTGCTATAAACCTGGCGTTCCGAGTTAAATTCCTGGCCACGGCTAACATAAGTGTCACCCCCCCCCCCTCCGTGTAGCACCACACAGGGGAAAAAGGGGGAGAGTTATTGTGCCATTGGGGATAATACATTTCTAAGCATTATTCGTGGCAATTAGTACGTGATGATGATGGTAGGCTGAATCGTGCTTCCGACTGGGGATTGAACCTACAATTTTCCATCTCTGCGTCGGAGTCAAGCTAATATCCACAGTGGCATCTGGCTGTCACGCAGCACACACAGCACACAGCCTCTTGTAGTAGCTCAGCTGGTTAAGTGCTTCACAGCTAGTTTTGTTTATTGACCTGCCACCGATCGATTTTTTACGACTTTGAGAAGCAAGTGGCACACTGTATTTTTACGTCAGCAGATTTACTGCATTTTGTTTATCAGCACCAAAGCATTAATGTGTTGCTTACTAATGCACATGGCTTGCTGCTGATATACGCTTCTGATGTTAGCACGACCAACACCAGTGATGTAAGACTTCACGGTTTGTAGTCCTTTGGTCGGTCATGGGCGTTGTTTGACCATACTTCACCATGTGGGCTTAGTGAGGGTTGGCCAAAGTTGAGGAGGCACCCAGGACCGGTTCAGGGGCGCCGCGGTAGAGAAATGTTCGCTCCCTCGCATGGTATGAAGGAGGACGTGGGTTCGATCCCGACCCTGACATTGCTGTAGATTTGGAGTGTGCATGTCTCTCTCTCTCCCCGTGGTCGCGTAGATTTTTCTCCATGTCCTCATGTCCCCCCCCCCTCGCATTAATAAACATGCGTTTACAGTATTTGCCTACTCTAAATTTCCACGTGATAAACCACTTCGTTGAGCTATCATTTGTGGTCAGGTCGCTTCTGAACAGGGCTATACAGCTCAGTGGGCCTTACCTGCCATTACGCAACCGTTTCCCAAACCTTCCATTAGAGCTAAATTTAACCAAACGCACGAGCTCGCACAAACCCATCAAGTAATTTAAAGAATTGTGAAATTATGCAAACAAAATCAAGCTGTTCATGCAAATGCCCATATTTGTTTGGCCCCATTGATGTGCACGGTACAACCAAATGATGCAATACTAAATGAGGCTATGTTTTAATTACTGCATAAGTCTAATAAGGAAACGACGTGAAACCGCAAATAGTTATCATTTACACAAAAATAACAACGTATTTGAGACCCAGAAGGTTGTAATCCATCTAGTTTGGCGGCTCATACAAATGTGTGTTGGATAACATTCGCCTTGAGTCTTGAAGGTCCATAGGATGACAGAGAATACAATTCTTCAGAGGGATGCGCGTTTGTCAGTTCATTTGTTAAGTGATTTGTGGTTTCGCAACACACTATGTATCAATGTGCATAAAGATACAGATCCTAATTGTCCCAGGCGTTGTGCATAGTCAGTGTCTAGTTTCATAAACAACACCTTTAGTGGAATTTTCAGTGACACACGATGGGAAGTGCAGCATTTCCCTTGTTTTTTTGCAGTGACTTCTGATGATTTTCCTTTAAATGTAAATGATCTCAGGACAATATTTAATCCGTATATTTTGACTTCTGAAGGGATTTTTGGGAACCCCGTTAACAAATGGAAAAAACTGGTCACCATGACCATTGTTTTGTCGCCTTATTAAAATGTCCCGGCACTCTAAGGGGCCGCAAAGAGAATAGTTCGATCTCAAAATACCCGTGAGTCAATCGCTCTGACCTCCCCGTCTCTGCTCTGAAGCACGACCGTTGTCCAAAGCATCGGCCTGTTGGATCGTTGTTTTATAGTTATTGTATAGTTGCTGCATAGTTTTCTGTATGTATCGAGGCAGAACTACCGGGTCTCTTTGTTTATGCACCACCGATATGCAACAGCCCCTTAATGTAAAGAGAGGGGAAAAATCAACTTATGCTATATTATTAAAATCTTGGGTCACTGATATTGTTGTACATTGATGCAAGCAAGCGGAAAATGCAACAGCCAGATGTAAAAAAAAGTGCACACATTCCAGAAACAAATAACCTAACAGCAAGTCGTAACGATAATCTCAGCATGATCCGTCTTTTCAGTTGGCATTACCGTTCTTGCGCACATTTCGCACCCGGCCGTTTGAAAGCTCGAAGCTATTTCCAACTGCAGAAAATGTGACATTTGCAACTGCACCAAATGATTGCGCGTTCTGACATTCTGTACAAACGCACACGTCCGTACACACACACACAAAAAAAACACACTCGGTTGTACTCAAGGTTCTTTTGTTGCGAACCGGGGACGATGACTGACGAAATGGCCACGCCAATTGATGTGCAAATTTCGGGTTCTACCACCTTTAGCCAGAGCTCAGAGGAGGCCACCATCCTTCACCATTGATCTCGAGAAGAAAAAAAACCCCCACCACTGCACCCACACGATCGTGCAGCAGACACAAATGTGGGTAATGACATCCAAAGAAAATGGGTCATGACGCACGCGGCTATGCTAAGTTCAAATGTAACCACTGCTCGCGAAGATGCAACGTATACGACCCGGCGCGTCAAGAACACGTCTAGCGCGCGGTACAAAGGTCCTGCTCATTTGTGGCAAGGGCTCTCATTTGAACAGAAATAGATATTTTCGTGTGGTTGCTGAAATATATTTTTTTTTCAAAGGAAGGTGCAAGCAAATAAAAAAAACACCCAAATCCCAATTGTTTTTTTCATGTAGATATAAACCTTTGACGGGTTATTCAGGGCTGTCCGAGATGAGTTTTGAAGTTTCGTTAATGAGAAAAATAAGACTTAAAAATCCCAGTCACGTTTGCTGCTATACTTTGCTCTGGTGATATCACTGTATACTTTGAAGGTTGAGGTTGTCCTGCTGCTGTGCGTGTGTGCTAACTGCATGGGCGGGAGTATGCTGTGATGTGTGTGCATGTATCCTGTGACGATTATCTGAACCGGTTCTGGGCCTCTCCTAGGTCGACTCAGCCTCAAATTAGTATCTGGTGCGGTGTGTAAACATCTCCTCGAGGGAGACAAAGGCGTCCGAACTTAGTGCTGGGCACTCGCCCCCTCGCTAACAGGACTTGCCACAACAGTCTGTTAAGGCTATATGGGGGATCTTTGTATTTGATGTGTGCCGTGCCGGCCTTCTTAGATGCTCGCCAACAGCACTTGCTCCTACAGTCTATTAAGGCTACACCGATGGACCTTTGTATTTGTTTGATGTGTGGGGAGCGGTATTGCAGTGGTTAGCAAGCTGCGCTACGAACCTGGCGACACGAGTTCGATTCCAGTGATGATCATCTGAATTGGTCCTGGGCCACTCCCCTTGAACAACCCGCACTGACCAGCATGGTGAAGTATGGTCCAACAATCCTCAAGACCTATACGGCCTGGAGAGGTCTTCATCCAGCAGTGGATTGAACGAAACATATCTTTACGAGCACATAGACGTGTAACATTACATCAGAAAAATAATTTGAGATAATAATCATCAGCATAAAAACCAGCATCGTTGTTATCAGCAGCAGAAGCAGGATCGTTTTAATTTGAGATCATCCATGCCCATCACTGCTCGTTCCGTTAAATGACTCCAAAGCCATCTCGCTCCACTCAATAATGAACGATCACCCGACTCACGTTTGGCAGCTGTTAGCGAGAAGCTCAGATCTTAACAGCCACCCACCACTTTGATTGCCGAAGAGACAGACATGGGCACGCACGATCTGCTCTCCAAACAAAGCCAACCGCGGGGGGTTGGGGGGGGCTTGCAGCCGTCCCGGCTTTTTCCTTCTCTGTTTCAGCGTGAACAATTGGTACAAAACACGCCACGGCATGCCTAGCCGCAACAGCCTTCGAGCATGAGTCGGTCAAGGCCAACCGCATCGACGGGGGGAGGGTGAGACGGTGAGTGTGTGGATACGGTGGGAGCTTTTGAGCTGCCGCTTATTAGGTTCACGGCTCGTGGTTGTGAGACCTTTAATAGACTCACATTTCCAGATATCTGGACAGATCTTGCTCCTTGAAAAAGGCGATAAGGCGCGGGTCTTGAGCTCGGCGTTCTGTGTGGTCTCCCATATAATCCGAGCCCTGTCGCCGCGCGGCGGACGCGTTCACCGAACCCAATCTCCTATGGCCATGCAGATTTCTTGGGGCCAAACGGGGTCATCGCATGCGCACCGCGCGAATACGCGGCGAGAGCCATGCGCGTGTGAGTCGCCGCGCTATGAAACTACCGGCGACCTCGAGTTCGATTAGGGCTCACGGTCAACACCAGGGATGATTGTTTGAACCGCTCACAGGGCCTCGCCTAGGTCGACTCAGCCTCAAATGAGTAACCTGGTGCGGTGTGTAAAAAAACATCGCCAACTGGGGAGACAAAGGTGATCGGGCGTGGTGCTGGCCACCCACCCCCTGCCGGGCTTAATAAATGCTCGCGATAACAGCACTTGTCCCAACCGTCTGTTAAAGACTATACGGGGGATCTTTGTTGTTTGCAGCGGTGCAAATTTCTTAACACCTCCCCCTTCCCTTCTTCAGACATCTGGCCAGCGTGGAAGAGTAGGCCAAATACCTTCTAGAGACCCTACCTGCCAGCATTGGCGTAAGCAAGCAATTGCAGGGTTGCGCCTTTACCCTTCACTTTATTTCATATAGACGCTGGGGGAGCAGTGGCGCAGTGGTTAGCGCACTGTACTCTCATACAGTACGAGTAACTCTGAGTTGGATTCTCGGCCCCGGCTAACATCAGTGGCAAATTCAAGTGACATCTGGTCCGGTCCGGCCTTCCAACATTCATCAACATTCACTCGCAGTTATCAACGTGGTGAAGTGTGACCGCTTCACCCTCCGCCGTCGATACAGCATGGGGAGGGGGGTGCCTTCATCCAGCAGTGGATTACTCGAGAGCTGTAAGTTGAATTAGACTCACAACAATTTGTCCAAACTGTGCACTTCTGGACTGGGAGTCCATCCTATGTAAAACCTCCAAAGGTATTTGTTTGTAAACACTCGAGGCGAAGTAACCATTCAGTTGCTGTAGTTGTACAAAATAACTTCGGCTATGTCTGTTTGTTTAGAAACATGCTTTTTAGAGTGTTTGGCTGCTATAACTGTCCATAAGAATGGTGCAATTCATTAAATGGGGGCGGGACACGGATGCGATCCGTTGCCCGGTGCCTGGACCCAACCTCTGGTCCATGGCCCCTGGTGCAAGTTGCCACAACCTTGCGCGCTGTCGGTAGACACGCCGCTGCTTTGCTTTAAAATTAAACAGCCTTTTAAACCCGGGGTGGAACATGGATGTGACTAGGTTTTTTCGGTAAAGTCACGTAGGTAAAAAAATTAATGCTTCCGAAACGTCGTGATTTTTATTTAATTTTTATTTTACTTTTATTAATTTAAATTTTTTACCTACGTGACTTTACCGAAAAAACCTAAGAATATGAATCCTTGCAGTCACGAAAGCTTCAAATCTAGAATTGGATGTGACTGTTGGGAGCACTCTGTCGCCCTCTGCTGGCTGACAGCACTCACGACCACCACCCCTCGTGGATGAATTATCTACGCGACACTCGATAAGAGATGGGCACGACAGTCGACAGAGTTACTTACAATTGCGCAGTGAGCAATAAAGTAGGTCGCCTGGTGTTGGCGGAGGTATACACTTAATGTTGGGAAGATTGGGAAATAGAAAAAAGGAGAAAAGCTTTTCTCATATTTTGGTACTGGCAAAGGAGGTCCCATGATGTAGCTGCTCACCCCGAGCTCTCATTACTCTGATAGTGCGTTGTCTTTTAACTGTGTACCTTTTGGCGTCATCTGGTCTAATACCGTTTTGAGACGAGGCTCTAAAGAAAGCTGTCTCTGGTGTGGGCCAATCTGTTTCAAAGACAATGCATATATTATTAGAATACGTTTTTTGTTTGCATTCTGAGCACAAGTATTGTGGTTAATGCAGACATGATTCCTTGTAAAAGGTTTCAGTTTGGTGTTTTAACATCTTAACACCTGTTTTGTTGCCAGAAAAAGGGGAAATCTCTTCTCAAACAGTTAATTGTCGCCTCCCTACAAACTTAGCAGGACCCTCCTGAAAATGACGAAACAAGCAGCCTTATGTCTTTAAAAATTCCAGATCCTTTCTAAGCTGTATTGTGAAATATATTTTAATAACACTTCATTTGTGTTAATCAGTATTATGCCGAATGAGATCTCCATTCGGAACTCTGCAGCTCGCAGTGCATCATCATCACCATGTGTTTTGTAGAAAATGGCCCTGGAACGTGATGTCACAGAACTACGCCCGAGTTCACTTCCATGAACCTCTTTATCCAGACTAGGGTCACATCTTTAGTTGACCTGCAAAGAATGTTCGTCTCATGCCCGGTCTCACAGTGGCAATTCGTCTCATCAAGTGGAACTCATTTGCAACGTTATTGTGTTGTGTGTGTGTGTGTGATCATTGATGACCGAACTGAGACATCAGTGGTACCGGCTCAGTGCTCTAATCCCCGAGCCTCCCCGCGATCTCAATAATATATTAAAATGTTCAGCCGGGGGGTCGAGTGGCAGCGCAGGGGATAACGCACCGTGCCATGAACCAGACGACCTCAGTTTGATTCCCAGCCACAGCTCACACCAGTGGTGAGTGGTATCAGAACCATTCCTGGGCCTCCCGCTCAGTCGATTCGGCCTTAATACGAGTGCCTAATGCGGCGTATAAACATTAGCGGTGGGGAGATGAAGTTAGTCCCGGCATGGTGCTGGCCACACCACACCCTCGTGTACCGCGGTGGCCTGAACAGGTGCTCGCTAACAGCACTTGCCCCAGCAGCCGTTTGTAAGGCTATACGGGAGTGGTGGTGCAGTGGTCCACGCAATACCTTACGATCCCTGCGATCTGGGTTCGATTTCTGTCCATGCACACCAGTGGCAAGTGTTAACCGAATCGGTCAGTGCCTGTCAGTTGAGGATTCGATCTCCCAGACTGACCACGCCGTGTCTCAGCCACCACACGACAGGCCACAACACTCTGCGTCTTTCCTCGCACCGCTCCACTTTGTAATTCCACCGATTCATTATGAATTTGGCGAATAGAGAAACGCTTAAACTTTTTCATGACAAAGTCGTGTAAATGTAAATGTGTCCTACACCCACCTCCACCCGACATAGCCAATCAGTAAGGGTTGTCACGTGAACAGAACGTTGCCAATTTGTTACGACTTCAGCACCACCGCTGTGTTGGAGAGCAAACCGACATCAACATTGACAATTGAGTACGACGTCTTGCTGGTGATTACAACCAGCATCATCCGGCGTTTTGCCAGAAGTGTGAAAGTAGTAACCAATATCATGAAAATTGGCCGCGAAAGCCTACATGTGAAGCCTTCACTTGAAACTATTAGATCTTCTATGGTGCAGTTTGTTGCTGGCTGCTTGTAACTTTGGGCCTGTGAGACTGCGCTCAGCAACTGTGATTCAAAAATAAAAAAATCATCCGTTTTATTTTGAAATGTGCCCGCCACTTTTATCTCGATCGTGCTCTCGGCATCACGTCGCCGTCACGAGCCCAAACTTCCTTTCGGAAACTCTCGCAGAGCAGCGCAACCGCTTCGTGTCGGAGAACGGCCCACGGAAGTGGATGCCACAGAGCTACCTCTGAGATCCCGGCAAGTCACCTCTGGCCCACGCACAGGAGAGGTGAGCCTTAAAATGAGCTCTAGACGCAGCGTGTGAACCTCAGCATTGCGGGGAGACAAAAGCGGCCACGCGCTGCGTTGGCTGTGCCGCTTCACTGAATTGCATTGTGGGTTGTTGTGGCAGCCGTCGTGGGTGCCTATGGAGCTCACTTGCCTCTACGAGCCATACTGATCCGCGGCGAGTCGCTGGATCTGTGTGTCTGGCTGGGCGGTGGATGTCACTGCGGTGTTATCCGCGGAGGGCGCGCGCGCGGAGTGGATTGGGGGCCGGGTGTTATATTTTACACCTTTTCTCGAAATCCGCCACGTGGATTGCAGCTTTAAGCTTGCCAAAGTAGGCTCATTATAACCGTGCTAATTAAATGTTCGGCATATATATATTTTTTAAATGTACCCGCGGCACAGAGAGCGCGTGAACAGAATAGTTTAATGTGGATGTGCTGCAGGACGAAGTGTAGTGTTATCCCGGTGACACGACTGCCTCGCGGTAATGTCACAATTGCGTTCGGCTGTTAGTTTTTGCTTCATTGAGGGTGGAGCGGTGATGCGGCGGATGGTGCATTGTGCTCTGAACCCAACCAGCTGAGTTGTATTCCCGACCATCGCAAACATCAGTGGCGAGGTGATACCAACCCGCAGTAACGAGCCTGGTCAGTAACGAGTAAGGTCAAAACACCCCCATGATCTACGCTACATAGGAAGGTCCATGTCCCGCAGTTTATTGATAAAAGGGGCTTGACATGTAAATGGGGTGTAATAAAGGCAGAAGTGGTTACCTCTGGCTGGTTACCTTTGGCTGGTTACCTTTGGCTGGTTACCTATGGCTGGTTACCTCTGGCTGGTCACCTATGACAGGTCACCTATGACTGGTTACCTATGGCTGGTCACCGGTCAGGTGGCTCAGAGTTAAAATCCAGGTTGGGGCTAGACTCAGCCCATCACCCCTGCGGGGTATATAAAATAGGTAGCACTTTGTGACAAAGTCGACCGTGCTTTGTCCTATGAATAGGCCGTACCCACCCCCGTTATAGGAACGTGGGATTTCCATCACCGGCTCATTGCTGCGTGCGTCTGTGGCTACGACCAGCAAACCCTTATCGCCCATGGAGGACACGACTTCTCAGCACCGTCCACGTGTTTCAAGTCGAAGGACCGCATCTGAGAATCTCTCGAGTGCGCCTTTTGGCGTCATCTGGTCCAACCCATGTGAGGCTAGGCTCTAAGGAAAGCTGTCTCGGGTGTGGACCAATCAACTTCAAGGACAGTGCATACATTATCAGAGTTATGTCTTTTGTTTGTATTATGACTGCAGGTATTGCGGTCTATGCAAACATGACTCCTTGTAAAAAGGTGTCAGTTTTGTTGCCAGATAGAAGGGTAAAAAACCAATTATCATCTCTCGAGTGGTTTGCCCTTCACGGGGACTAATCAAAATCGTCTGGGCTACATCCGTCGTCTCGCGACGCTTGTGTTGGAGCGAGACAATCACCTGCACTACCGACGCGACTGCTGAATGCAATGACCTCGGAGTTCCATCAGAATTTTCTTCCTCTTTTTTTATCGCTCAAATTTAAACGAATACAAAAAAACCCATACACAGCATAATTCTTACCAATAAACCAGACAGGTGGATGCATATTTTTGTTGTTGTTGTTGTTGTTGTGTCTTAGTAAAGCAAACAAAAAGGCACGCCATTGCACACGAGAGCTCTGTTCACAACCCGAGCATGCACCGATATTTAAATCCACGTTTAAATCGCACGTTTTGTTGTTGTTGAGCAATGCAGAACTCCCCTTTATTTAAAAAAAAAACGAGATCGCCTTTCGTTGTTTGACCAGTCATGCGATGATCGTAAATAGAAAAATAAAAGCTCGCCGAACAGAAATAAACAATGACTACCCATTTATTTGTTACGATGTAAAACTCTCACAGAGGTGCTGGCACGTAATATATATTTTTAAAACATCGCTTAACAAAAAAGAGTTATTAAAAATTAAAGTAACGACCAAAAAAAAGTTCCCTCCCCCCCAAAAAAAATATTTTCCACCATTATGTACAATTAATTTGTCGGGGAAAAAAAGAAACACATTTTAAAACAATGTACAGTATACAAAAAGGTCAAGAATGTGTTTTGTGAATTCTATTTACACAACCAATATATGGTGAAAGGCTTTTCTTTTTGCAATAAAGTAGTGTTTTTTTTAGTTATCTTTATGTTAAAAAACATAAATGACACTGATGAATGGCTTAGTTTCTAGTTTTTTCCCCCCCGGTGGCAGCCACAGTGAGAGGTTGATGGCATTTCGACAGTGCCCCACCTGCCCCGCATCCCCCTCCCCAAACAAACGGATCGCTCTGCAGCTCCGTGTCCCTGCCTGTGTATTCATTATCTCGTTATTACTTCGCACCAGCAGATGGAAATAACCTGCATAGAATCCCATTTTTAGGGGGGGGGGGGGAGGTTGCTAGGCAACGATGCCACCAGCCTCTGCCATCCCAACACGGAGAGCGTGGACTGCGCCACACACAACGGAATGGCCCCCTTCGTATATTCTGCGTAATCCTGCCATGCATGCATTAGCAGCCTCGAGTGAATAAGCACGGGCGCTAACGATTAGCTGCGGGGCATTCCGGTCTTGTGAGGTGTGTGCGCGCGCGTGTGCTCGCGTGCGTGCTTGCGTGCGAGTGCGTTAAAAAAATGTACCATGACGGTATTTATTTCTCCCGTGTTTTCAGCCGACCGTCAAGTCCGCGCACCCAGTGGCTTTGGGCGGCGGCAGGGTGCATCGTCGATGGACACCGACACGGGCTCGGCAGTATTGCAACAAAGGTCACGCGGGCGCGCACCGCTCAGCAGCGCCCGCACGCACGCACGCTCGCTCGCTCGCTCGTCCGGCTGAATCGTCCCGGCTGGCCGGCTGCCTCTGCTCTGCGACGCGCGCGGCGAAACATCGGCGGCTGCGCTCTGATCGGTGACGCCAAGAAGAGGGGGACCCGGACGCATGCACCGAGCCTCCCCGCCCATGGGAGGCGAGGGGAAGGTGGGGGGGGGGGCAACGGGCTGTCTAAAGAGGGGGGCTGGGGGGGGGCGGTCACTCACAGGGTAGGGGGCTACAAGGGGAATACGCCCCGGCTGTCTCGCGCATGGCACGGCACTGCCGGGGGGTCTTCCGTGCGTCTCTCTCATCATCATCACCGACCCGGTGGCTTCTGCTGCTATAGGACGCAGCAGCCCCTGGCCGTGGCAACTCGCATCTGTTCCCAAACGGCCGCTTCAGAGTATGCATACAATATATTACACGCGCTCGCATATATATAATGTATTGTGTCTGTGTCTTTTGTATCCTTCTCTTTAGGGTACATTAGCCCGAAGCGTTAAGCCCCACTGTTTAATACGCACGGTCAAGCAATGCTGTGCTCTTAATTGTACACCGCAAGCTGTGGGGGTAAAGTAACGCGGTGCCGGCTGACAGGAACGCAAGCCGGCAGGCTACAATCGTCGTAAGCATTAAAATCATAATCAGTCCTGCCTGATTGCCTTTGGTCGTAATGCTTAGCAGTGAGTAGGACATAGTCAAAGTGCTTAACACTGCCGCATTGAATTAGGAATGTAACGAAGACGGAATACTAATTTTTTTTTCATCAATGTTTTTTTTCGTTATTGTAAGTTTTAAGAACAACCAGAATCAAGACACCGGTACGTGGGTTCGCGAGGGCCAGGAGTTGGGGCCATCAAAGGTGCTGGGACGGTACATTGCACGTCGTTACACTATTGCGTCGAAACACGCCAAACACTGCATGGGTTAGTGTCGATCAACACTGTCCAATGAACACAATTTTAAAAAGAAAACAAAAACTGGCACTTGTCATAGAAGCGTGACATGCTCAGCTACGTAACCTTTAAAAAAGATGCAACTGCATCCTTGCTAGCCATATTTGTTCCATTCTCTCTTTCACTCATCACGATCACTTAACTTTTTTTAATATTCCACTTTATATTCGTCGTTTTCAAACCCATTTCATTTTGTTTCAAACGGACCCCGGCCCGGGTCCGCGGTAGCGTCGCGACCGGCGCTCGCTACGGGACGGCGTGCTCGGCCGGCTCCACCTTCTGGTGCTGCTGCTGCTGCTGCTGGTGCGTCTCCGGCACTTTGAGGAGCTGCGGCAGGGGGCTGCTGGGCGACTGCGCCTGCTGCTGCAGGTGACTGCTGCTGCTGCCGCTGCGCCCGCCGCCGTTGCTGTGCGCGCTGAACGTACGCGGCACGCCCGCCGATCCGCCCGTACCCCCAACGCCAACGCCACCGCCAACGCCACCGCCAACGCCACCTCCACTTCCCACAGCTCCCGACCCGCCGCCGCCACCGCCGCCGCCGCCGCCGCCGCCACCACCGCCCCCGTCTCTCAGCATTGCCGCCTTCTGCTTCTGACGGTTGCGCGACTGCACGAGGCTGAAGACGACCGCGGCGAGCGAGTTCTGTCCGGCGAGCCGTCGCGGGTACGTGACGAGCGGCGTGGGGCTCACGCGGCCGATCAAGAAGTAGGTCCTCAACTTGCCCTCCTGCTCGCTGATGCCCTTCACGTAGATCTCGTCGCGGTACTCGAAGGCGAAGCCTCGGCCGCGCAGGATCTGGTAGGTCTCCTCGGGCACCTGGATCCGGCTGCTGAGGCCCGTGCTGTCCATGCGGCTCGCCAGGTTCACCGTCTTGCCCCAGATGTCGTACTGCGGCTTCCGTGCGCCGATGACGCCCGCCACCGCGGGGCCCTGGCAGATGCCTGCGGAACGCGTGCCGTGCCACAGCCGAACGGGAAGACGAGTGATGATGATTTTACATTTTTATTTATTCATGTTATTTTTACACTTAGGGAGCACGGGCACTAAAATTCGCAAATGCGAAGCAGTCAGCAACTGACGGCATCATAACTATTTAACTTTTTTTATTTTACCAGGTAAGGTGCACTGATGCTATATAGCTCTTTTTCAGAAGCGACCTGGCCACACAAATGGATTGTCTCAACGAAGTCGCTTATTGCGTGGACATTTATAACAACCAAATACTCTGTAAATGCATGTTGATTCTAAATGTCGAGGGAAAAACCGAAGGACCCGAATAAAAAAATCCACGCGACCACGGGGAAAGAAAGACATACAAATTACAAATATACAGGCATCAGGGTCAGGATCAAACCCACGACCTCCTCCATACCAGGTGTGGTAGTTAACATCTCGCCACCGTGGCATAGATGAATGTAAACACGTTTCTTGAATCGAGCAAGGTTATTGTTGTAAGAGCTTGGAAGAAGAGACGATGATGGGAGGGAATTCCAAAGTAAGTGGGAATGGACGCGATGCGGTAATAAGCAGGGCAGCCTGAAGTATGGATAAATAACCCCGGTCACGAACATGTCGTGGATGTAAAATTACGCCTCTCCTCCTCCCTGCCAACCCACATTAACCCATACCAACTGGCACGAACCCACACTCACCAGCAATAACCCACACTTACACGCACTGATCAGCACTAACCCGCACTAACCCACACTAACACGCACGATTAAATATGCATGTGGTGCTAAAGAAGTGCAACATACATGCGTACAAATGACCACAACGACCGACAGGCAAGGTCGTAATTATAATATATATTGGGGGAGGACACATCCCCCCCAATATTCAAATATGCTAAAAATGCACCCCCCCCCCCAATATATTGCTATAAAACAACAATTGCTATGCTTTCTAAATAAAAACGACAATTTGCTAAACCTTGGCCACAATATCTGGACTTGTCTTCATGTAAATCAATGTATAGATTTCTGCTTATATGATTGTGGTTATGGTTGTACTTGATTAATCCCGAATATCTGCCGTTACATACAATGAAACAAGAAAAGGTAAAAAAAGTTAAAACAGAGCAATGTAATACAATACACTATTAGACATTTTTGTAAAAAATAAATAAAAAGTCCATCCCATGTGCTAGTGAATTTTTAAATATTTTAGGCAGGAAATTAGTTTTCAAATTTAGATATTTTTCTGGGTTGGGACCCCCAGACACCCTGGAAGATTTGGTCCCCCCCAATGTTGACCCCATGGCTACAGCCTTGCCAACAGGGCATAGAGAGGGCCTTCATCCAGCAATGGATCATTGTTATTATTAGCGATGCATTAACATTAGTAACATCTCAGTGTGGCCCTGTCTGCTGTAAGCAATCATCCCCGAGTTAGCCACTTCACCGGGGGGCTTGGTGGTTATCGGCCTGCCACCGCTCTATCTCGTTATGTCCGGTAATGGACCAACGCAATTGCACCCATTGCTATTTTTCACAGTAACTGCCCTCGCCGTGCTTGGCGCTCGCTGGGAAATTAGGGCTTCTGTAGAAACAGTGGCACTCGTAATAGACGGCTGGGGAAGGGGGCGGTGGTTATGGGGGGGGGGTGTCTCTTTTGATCGATTCGGGCTGAGAGGAGATCTCTGTGCGTCGCGCGGTTGCCGACCTCTTCGCTGTGCCACATCGAGAACCGTCAATGCCACCACCACCCCCTCGCTGCCAACGCTCTCTACCCTCCGACAGATCATCGCGCAGAGGCTGCGAGGTCGACACGGGGACGCGTGCAAAGCACTTGAGTTGCGTTCTCTACCAGTTGTGAATGCGTTTCCTCTGGGTTTTCCGGTTTCCTCCCCATAGCTAAGAAGATGCACGTTACCCCGAGCTCTCAGTACTCTGA
>CM025635.2:1961851-1985044 GCA_014621495.2 Entosphenus tridentatus | reverse complement strand
TCTCATCATCACGGTGGCTAGGAGATGTTAACTCCCTCGCCTGGTACACAGGAGGGCGTGGGTTCGATCCCGACCCTGACGCCTGCTGATGTATATTTGGAGTTTGCATGTCTCTCTCTCTCTACCCGTGGTCTCGTGGATTTTTCTCCGGCTCTTCCGGTTTTTGCCACCACGTTTAGCACCAGCGCGCGTTCACAGCCACGTGGCTGCCATGAATTCCCACGGGACGACAAGAAGCCGCTTCCTTGAGCTATCATTTGTGGCGGCCAGTTCGCGTCTGAGAAAGAGACCTGCATATCGCCCAGTGGCCCCTTCCTGGGGGGGGGGGGGGAATTATTGTTTACTTTGCCGCATACATACGTGCGGCGAGCCCAGAATACATAGGGGCCGTCCATAAATGACGTCACGCGATTTTAGACGATTTTTGACCCCCCCCCTCGTCACACGGCATCACAAAAAGTCAGACCCCTGCTCAAATATGACGTCACAAAACTCTGCCCCCCCCCCCAAATAAAACATGCTTCAAACCGCTTTAAACGAATGTCATTGTAGTGCGTATTTAATGCACTCTGGTGTTGTAGGAGAAAACATTTATTAAAAAGCCTATTTAATTAAGATAAACGTGTTGTCTATATTTATTTAAAGTCGCGCATTTTGATGTGACGTCACATTTCTCAACCCTCCCCCCCCCCCCCCTCGTCACACCGCGCCACAAATGTCTGCCCCCCCCCGCCCCCCCCCTAGGTGCGTGACGTCATTTATGGACGGCCCCATACGTGCGGCGAGCCCAGCATACATACTCGTCCACGTGTCCGAGACCCGGCCGGCCCGAGGCGGCGGCGGCGGCGGTGGCGGCGACGAACAGGGCGCCGTGGCTGATCTGGATGAGGGCCGCGTAGAGGGCGAGCGCACCCAGCAGCACCGCCAGCTTCAGCACCGAGTTGAAGCGCAGGAACACGGCGCAGGTCACCATCGCCATGGCGCCCGTGAACACAAAGTACTGCGCGGCCGGAGACACGGGAAGGCATGGTGGTGTGGTGAGTGCAGTGAGTACGTGTAGGGAGCTGTAGTGGAGCGGGCTAGCATGATGCGCTATGAACCCGGCAACCCGCTCACGACCAACACCGGCGATGATTATTTGAACCGGTCCCGGGCCTCACCTAAGTCCAGTAACTGTGTAAAATCAACGCCACTGAGGAGACAAAGGCAGCCGGGTGTGGTGCTGGCCACCCATCCCCTCGTGTGCCGTGCCGGCCTTCATAGGTGCTCGCTAACAGCACTTGCCCCAACAGCCTGTTAAGGCTACACGGGGGATCTTTGGCTTTGAGCGTTAGCGTGCGGACGCGTCGACGCCTTTTAACGCCCACGTGGATAGGTCAGCTGGTCCGATTTGCTGTACTGCCTACTCGTCACGTCGTACTGCAAGGCTGGAAGAATGGCACTCGTTCATTTAGAGGACACTTCGAACGCCACCCGAATCCGGTGCCACTCGCCGACCCGCGCGTGACCTCTCTGTAGGCCCGACCCACCGACCCACCGACTCCGCGTTTTTGCCGTACCTCCGGGAAAAAGCAGATGTTGTGCGCGGTGGAATTCACTTCGGTCCGATTAAAGGTGTTCTGATTTTCGGCAGTTTGGCACCAGAACTGTTAAAACACGCACCACGCACACGCACCACGCACACGCACGCACCATACACACGCACCACACACCACGCACATGCACGCACCACACACACGCACCACGCACGCGCACCACGCACGCGCACCACGCACATGCACCACACGCGCACGTCAAAACGTATCGATGACAATGCCGCTGCTGGCCATTCCGATGACAAAGGCGACGACGAGGACGGCGACAAGAGCAACGGTTGCGCCGTAAACGACGACTGTTGCAACAACAACAAACAACAACAACAAACAACAACAAACAACAACGACGGCGGACGTACGATGTTGCTGAGCGCGGCGGAGAAGTTGAAGGCGATGGCGGCGCCGGCGAGGAGGTTGCGAGCGAGGTGCGTCTCGTGCACGCGACAGCACAGGCGGCGCAGCTCGGCAGGCAGACACTTGTACTCCTCGGCCATGGCCACGCAGAGCAGCGCCGCGTACAGCGCCGTGAGCAGCGACGCGATCACCGACATGGGCACCACCCTGTACGCACGCGCACGCGCGCACGCACGCACGCGCGCACGCACGCGCACCTCCGATCAGCACGGATGGCTACGTGCGGTGCGAAATGCGTTCAACGTACTTACAGAGAAAATAAGTGCAACTTGCATACGAAAAAAAGACCGCTCCCCCCCCCCCCCCTATAAAAACAAGGACAAAGATCATCCGTATAGGATACAAACCACACAGCGAAACCAGTAGGGCAAGACAGAGGGTGGACACGGGTCACCAGAGTGCACAGGCATTGCCGCCGTGCAGGCAGTCCCAGCGGAGAGCAAGCAGAGCCATCCCCGGACTCAAATAGAACCCAGAGAGAGAGAGAGAGGCGAAGACACTGAGTCCCTTTGGCCTCGAGCAGAGAAGAAGACTCCATGGGGTGACCTAATCGTGGAGGCCCTTTTTGCCAGCAGTGGCATTAAGTGTGAAAATCTCAGGGGCTGCGACTTTACCTGCGATTTAGTGGACGCCAGTGCGAGCGTGTTTTCTGCTGGAACTGAAGCAATGATCGACACACGAGGCGGTGTTCTCGCACAGTATAACGCACGCAACCATTGATGTGGGTGCAGGCGAATGTTTCTCACGCGTGTACGGCCGCCCGCCCGCCCGACATTGACATCGAGAGAAAGATGGGAAGATTATTAATTGTCGGCCTCATTGATGGCACGCGGCACCCATTATTCCATGTCGTGTGGGCGTCACTCGCCCGGATGAGCGAGCGAGTGAGCGAGCGAGCGAGGGCTCTCACGAACAAATACCAAGCCCAGCCGTGGTTTTTTAATCGCCGTACAGATTGGTTAGCAGTTTTTTTTAAATCTACATCGGCGATTCTTTTGCAATGATTCTGCAGAAATGGGGGGGGGGGGGGGGTGGCAGCACGAGTAGAGAAGAGTGATATTTTTACATTTACCTATTTTCAATGTGCATTTATGTCATTCCTTCACATAAAGTCCCGGTCACAAAAGCAAAGTATGTGGGGAATAATAGCGATTTTCTATACTTTTTAGGCATAATCAATTAAAAAAAATAACACTTGGTACTCAGGAACAAAAATTGTGTTACATCGTCTTATTCATTTATCCCGTTCGCTCAGTCATTAATTTCCTCTATTGCACCCAGATGAGAGCCCTTTTGAGACTACGAGTCTCTTTCAAGGGAGACCCGGGTTACAGGGAAATGCATCTCGGCCAATTTGGTGAAGATTGTGTTTGTGTGTCCAGGTGTAGAGTGACCATCTAAACTACCCAGCTGTCCGTACTGTCGGCTCCCTGCTCCTGTTCATGCCCCGGTTAAAGACCGCTCCTATTCTCCTCTGCCTATTTTCTTCCATCACGGTCGATGAGCACAGGCACCAAAGGCCCAAAACTCCAAACGGCCAGCGACAAACAGCACGATCCTCCCAGCGAACCGAATTATTCGAACTGCTATTCTTGTGTGTAGTCAGTTTGTTGTCCTTCCCCTGCACCTCCCGATTAGCACGGTTGGCTACGTACCGTGTGAAAGGAATTCAACATACGACCACCCAGACGCGTCATTCACAAAATATCCTGAGAGCGTATGCCAAACGCAGCCTTGAACGTCGGCGAAATATCAGCACCGAGCAAAAACTCTGGATGCTGACTGAGGCCGTAACGAAGATTACGAGCATCAGCGCTCAAAATTTCCAAAGCCGTGACTCCAGGTTTATCGCGAGAGACCGACTGAGAGGCGAGTGACGTTATCTGCTGAAGGGGTTGCCAGGATGTTCCTGAACATTCACCGAATGGAAGTGATAAACCGGCGAATCTGAGAGAAGATCTTTCCCCCAACCCCCACAGCATGCGGAGGCCTGACAACGTACAAACACTGATTTCGGATTCTCTTACCATAAAATTTATATTTTTGTACGTGTTCTTTTTTAATTTTAAAGCCACTAATTTGCGTAAAGCCATTCTCCTTCTTCTTCGTATTCTTAGCCACTCCTTCAATCGCGGTTATCGACAGCAGGGCGAGAAATGTACGCGGGCAGGGGGGGGTCAAACAAATTTCACGACAACAATAAAAAATGGGCGCCCTGCCACGTGTCAAAGTTTGGGAGAGGAAAAGGAGAAATGATGGTCGCTCGTTTCCTGGAACGTCCAACGCAGGACAACTCTAACATCAGAGAAGCCAGAGGGGAGGGTGAAGAGGAGGGGGGGGGTGTAGGATTCACAAGCATGGGCTTCGTTGTTTCTCCTGCTGCACATTTCCCAAAGATCTGTCACAGGTTTAAAACAAGAAATACTTCAAGTATTAAACAAATATATAGTTTAACTTCTTTGAAAAAATGAAAAACATTGCAGAGATTCTCAACCCCGCAGTCTCCTCATACTGCGTAGCGTGTTGTTTATCTAATTATTTATATATTATTAACTAACCATACTTCACCACGCTGGTCGTTGTTAAAGCAAGGAGGGCAGCGTCGATTACTGAAGTCACTTCCCCGCTGATGTTCGCCTTGGTGGGGAATCGAACTCGGGTCGAGGAGTTGGTTTGGCTGTGAGCTAACCGCTACGACAGCGCTCCACCCGGTCCTTCTTAACACCCACTAATTTTTTTATATTAATAATAAAGTTAAAGAGGCAATTCACATATTTGTTAACTTACTGAATACATTAGGAGGTGAACTCAATTGGCCTCTATGCCTTCCAGATCAATGCTCACGGTCTGGGAGGTCAAGAGGTGGCCAGGGTGGTGGCTGAGAGGTCAGGGACATTGGGCTGGCAAACCGCTCAGACGAACTGCGTGAGTGGCGTCGTGAAAATAACAAACGATGACGATAATCAAGAGGTGTTGGGCTCAACACTGGGTTTCAGCCACATGTGGTTGAACCAGCTGCTCAGACGGAGTTTGCGACATCACCTTCAACCGGTTTCTTGAACGTAATTTAGATTATTTTAAGTCTCTATTGTTTGGAGAGAAAAACCAGAGGATCCGGAGAAAAACCCACGCGACCACGGAGAGAGAGAACACGCAAACTGCAAATATACAGCAGGCGTCGGGGATCGGTGTCAAACCCACAATCCTCCTGCATACCAGGCGAGGTAGTTAACATCTCACCACCGCTGTGATCGGCCGCGTCCCCACGTAAGGGGTAGATGTGGGGCCGGTGTGGCATACACAGAGGAGGGATTACGCAGTCATCACGTGCAGATGTATAGCAGCCAAATACTCGAAGCTCATGTTGATTTTAAATGTGGAGGGAAAAACCGGAGGACATGGAGAAAACCCCACGCGACCACGGGGAGAGAGAGAGAGAACACACAAACTCCAAAGATACGGCAGGCGTCAGGGGTCGGTGTCGAACCCACAATCCTCCTGCGTAGCAGGCGAGGGAGATAACATCCGGCCACCGCTACGATCGGGCAGCCGTGGGGTCGCCGTGGCGAGCGCGGAGGAGAGACTCACGCGGGAGGAGGGATGACGCAGTTGACGCTCACGATGAACACGTGGATGACGAAGGCGCACACCAGGTTGGACTTGAAGACGTCGTCACGCATCTGGGAGTACTGCACAGATGGTGAGAGCGGTGGGGAGGGGCGAAGCCAGAGTGTTACACAATTTGAATATTCTGTACAGCAGAGTATTCCAGAGGTGGAACGGATCAGCTCCCACCAGAGCATGAAGTAAATTTAAGCGCGATCCTCCGTCGCGATTCGATTCAACGCAGGGGTCCACCTCGATTTACGAACAGAACGTTCGGTTCGCGAAATTTTCGCGTTGACCCATTTGACAGATGATTGTGGGCACGTTTCGATGAGCGAAATCGAATTTCATCGTGAAATAAATTTGAGGCCATCAAACAAGAAGCCACCCAGGTGGCTGCGTGATGCCTCCAACATCACATTTCCAGTCATTCCAACATGCAGATCTTTTGGTGAGCTCTCTGAAAACGTGATTCATTTTTGGTTTCAACGATTTATGATTCAATCGTTTTGTTATGTACGTGTTTTAGTATTATTTTTGTGTCGTGAAACGTGATATAGGTGTATATTTTAAGGTGAGGAGCAGAGTTGGAATGATTGTCCGAAATGCATTACCAATTTTTTGGATGAAATGAATGGGAAAAGCCATTCCAATTTACGAAATGCCATTTATTGGCGCGTTTTTTGAAGAGCGCATCCCTTTGCGTAAATCGAGGGATGTCTGTGCTCGGTTATGGTGACAGGCAGCGCCTCTAGTGACTGCAAAGATGAAGCTGAACGCGCTGACATCCATCGCATAAAGATTAAAAAAAGCGACCCAATAGTTGTCATCCATCGGGTTTGGCTCTTGGCTATCAGACACTCTTCAAGCATGGCACGACTAAACTTAACGATTTTCTTTACCTTACTAGGTAAGGCCGACTGAGCTATGTAGATCTTTTTCAGAAGCAAACCTGGATATCGCAAATGATAGCCCAACGAAGCGGCTTATCACGTGCAAATTTACAGCAGCCAAACACTTCAACTGAAAACATCAACAACGATTGCATCATTATCGTCGTCGTCAACATCAATGCGACCGCGGGTGTCATCCCACTTTGCCGCCAGCGGGTGATTTCACGTCAAGTAAAGGGCAGACATCGTGGAAGACAGCCAGCAGCGATGCCGCGTGAATAATTAACGAGACCTGGGGGGGGGGGTGCATCCTCGTTACCCGCCGCGCGGAGAATTCTACCGCAGGCTTTCGTTTTCCACACTCGAGCGAGAAACGGAAATGTTATTTTTTGAGGTCGCGAGCGTCACGTCATCGAAGGAAGAACAGTTTGACGCGTCGTAGGAGGAGGCTTTCATCATAAAGGTTCGCGGAAGTATAAATGTGTCGTGACCCTCCACCACCCGACACGGACAATCAGTAGTATATATACGGGGTCGGATCTCTTGGAATTTCTCATTTACTTGATACAGCGAGCGTGCTGTGACGGTTCCACCTGAAGACGGAGGCTTGTGTTGCCTCCGAAACGTCGTGATTTTTATTTTATTTTTATTTATTTTTTATTTTTATTTTTTACCTACGTGACTTTACCGAAAAATACCAAGAATATGAATCAGTAAGGGATTTGTCACCTTCTTGGTTTTTTCGGTAAAGTCACGTAGAAGGGAAGTAATAAAGTCACGTTAACAAAACGCTCCAATTAGTTTACTACCTCAGCCCACCGGTGTGTTGGAGAGTGAATCCACAACATCCACCATCATCGGGCGATTTGCCAGAATAGACTATTCAATTTGAGAATACGACTCAAATTGTAAATGTTGTGGATCTTGACACATTTATACTTACGCGATCTAACCCAAACACCTTTATTACGAAGAGGGAACAGTTTACGTTTTAATGCAGCCAAACGTCATCGAGTAGCGGGGTGAAAATATATATTACGTGCAAAATGAATTTCTTATCGCTCAGATGGATAATTAACTGTTGAGTTTTGTGCGCGAGTTTTTGTTGTTGTTGCTTGAAACGGCATTGATGTATTTTAATTATTACTGACGATGCCGTTGTATTTGGCAGTGGTGCACAGAGACACAATTAACTCGACGCATTGGGTCAAGAACACTGCAGCCCGAAAAACGAAAAGCAAGTTGATAAAATATTTACTCGGGTGTCAGAAAATATAAAAAACAAAGATCTCCTGGATAGCCTTAACAGACTGTTGGGGCAAGATTTGTTAGCAAACATCCATGGAGCATCTATGAACCACCAATATAACAAGACAAAGATCCCC
Organism: Entosphenus tridentatus; assembly: GCA_014621495.2. Classification (NCBI taxonomy): domain Eukaryota; kingdom Metazoa; phylum Chordata; class Hyperoartia; order Petromyzontiformes; family Petromyzontidae; genus Entosphenus; species Entosphenus tridentatus. The sequence continues at coordinate 1,977,151 of CM025635.2, read as the reverse complement.
CGTACAGCCTCAACAGACTGTTGGGGCAAGTGCTGTTTGCGAGCACCTATGAAGGCCGGCACGGCACACGAGTGGGTTTGGTGGTCAGCACCACACCCGACCGCCTTCGCCTCGCTAGTGACAATGTCTACACACCGCAACTAGGTACTCATTTGAGGCTGAGTCGACCTAGGAGAGGCCCATGACCGCTTCAGATAATCGTCAACTGGGTGTTTGGCCGTGAGCAGCAATCGAACTCGGGTCCACGAGGTTTATAGCGCGGCGAGCTACCCGCTACACCACCGCACCAACACAAACACACGCGGGCGAGCGAATCATCCACTCTCGTCCAAGGGTGGCCAAGTTGCGCTGTTGGTCACGTGGCGGTCCGCACTGCGTGCCCTCTCGATCGCTCCCCTCGTGTCTGCACGAGCATCGAGAGTGAACGTGTTCACTCCGCGTCGGTATTTTTTTTTGCCCCCTGCTCACCGCTGGGTCGCTGCGTCGATGCAGTCTTCATCACCCCCCCCGCCCCCACACATACACACACCTACCTGCAGGGAGGGCAGCTCCTCTGGGAAACCGAAAGGCAATTTTGGAAAATGTACAAAACTCCCTGGCGGCACAAATACCAAGTAAAGGTTACGGCTAGGCGCAAGTTCGATCAGCACACTAACACGGCTATTTTTCTTCAAAGTTATTTTTAGATATTCTTGTTGTTGTTATTATTTTGTCGTGCGCTACAGGCCAACCGTGGCTCTACTCCTCCAGACATCCGCGGGCGTTTAAGAAAAAGGGGTTTGGGAGAGTTTGCCCGGGGGGTGGCTCACCGAGGTTCACGACGGCCGTGTCCCTACACGACGAGGCTGCAGCCGCGATCCCATTTGTTCACGAGATTCTGATGGGGTTTTGTTCTTTGTTTGCATTATTCACGAACGGGCTTTGAATTGTTTTACTTTACACGTGGCTTTGTGTGATTCGTTTGAAACTCTGTATATGTTTTCGGCCGGCACGATTATTCCGTGACGACGACGATAATAATGATGATTATGGGTGTTTCTCATCACTTACAGACAGATCTGATGAACCAATGAGTTTGAGCCGCCAGTCGTTAAAGCGGTGGGTGAAAAAGTGCAAGCGATCCACGGTTTCGTGGATTTGTATCCAGGTCCTCCAGTTTTCCCCATCCACATTTATAGTTTTTGGTTGCTATACATTTCCACGTGATGATAAGCCACTTCGTTGAGCTATTATTTGTGGCCATGTCGCTTCTGGTAAAATAAAAATAGTTTATAATTTTTAGTTTTTCATGAGATGGCACAAGGAGCACAACTGGAATACGATTGGACGAGCGAATGGCCCGGTTGCTGTCGCAAGTCTTGCAAATATAGTTACGTAGCGATTTACAGTGAACATTTCTAGTTTCTTTAATCACCAATTCTCTCCCAGCTTTGCTATCAAGAAGCAAAAAAAGTGTGCAACGAAGCACACAGAGGTGACCCTATACTCTTAGGTTTTTTCGGTAAAGTCACGTAGGTAATTTTTTTTTTTAATTAATAAAAGTAAAATAAAAATCACCCACCCAGCAACATAGCAAACGGCTGTTTTATCTACATAACAAAGGCTCAGTCCCATTTACAGCAGCCGTACCTTAACAACTCTGGCACCCAGTTCAACCAGTCTACACAACAAAGGCTCATTCCTAGCAGCAGCCTCAGCCGCACCAACCTCACAACAATAATACAAAACTCCGATCCAGGTGCCTACCTTGGCTCCTCCCCCCCTCAACCAGTATATATACAAGGACGGGTTTCTTAGAATTTATCTTTACTTGATACAGCAATCGTGCTGTGACGGTTCCACCTGAAGACGGAAGCTTGTGTTGCCTCCGAAACGTCGTGATTTTTATTTTATTTTAATTAATAAAAAAATAATTACCTACGTGACTTTACCGAAAAAACCTAAGAGTATGAACCCTTGCAGTCACCAAAGCTTCAAATCTAGAGCTGACCCTCTCTCTCTCTGTTTCTCTCCAAAGCAACGACGTGGCTATCGGATACCCTGGCGGTGCAACTGCACTTGGGGCCACGGGCTAGAGAAGTCCAGGTGCGGGGAAGATGGGACGGAGGGTGGGGGGTGGAAGGGCGTGAGAATTTGACAACAGGGGGTGAGGTGCGAGTGAGGGGGGGGGGGCATTTAATTATTTGCACCAGGGCCCATGCCAAGCATGCTTTGTCACTGCTCCAAGACCCCGTGGACTGGGCAGAACGTCCTGCAGTCTCCTCTACCCTCCCCCCCCCACCCCCGTCAGCTCACCTGAGGGCCCATGCCCTCTTGGCTACCTGGGGCATTCTTTTCACAGCTGGGGAACAAGAAGAACAAACAACACAGCAGCACACCCCCCCCTCCCCCCCCGACATTCCCTCGGCCCTTAATATCCCCTCAGTATGTTAGGGGAAACTAAGAACTATTTATTTATTTTTCTTTTAGCAGGTAAGGCCCACTGAGCTATGTAGCTCTTTTTCTAAAGCGACCTGGCCACATATGATCACTCAATGAAGTGGCTTATCATGTGGAAATGTATATCAGCCAAATGGTCTAAACGCGTTTTTCTAAATGTGGAGGGAAAAACCGGACGACCCAGAGAAAAATTCACGCGACTACGGGGAGAGAGACCTGTAAATTCCAAATATTACGGCAGGGGTCAGAGTCAGCATCGAACCCACAACCTCCTGTACACCAGGCGAGGTAGTTAACATCTCCTAGCCACCGTGGTGCCAGTTACCTTTTCCCTCCCCCCTTCTCACTCCCCCATGTAAATCTTCACCCCCCCCCATCCCTCCCACGCGTGGTACAAACCCCTCACCCTACCCCCTGAGTACGGCCCCGTCGCGACAAATTCGAAGTCTCGCCGAGTTTCTGTTCCCCTCCGATGTCGATTGGCGTATCGTACCGGGCTCGCGTTTTTTGTCGTAAATGAAAAACAACAAAAAATAAGAAGAGCAACGACACACAAACACAGACCCTGGCCCTCACTGGCCATGCGGGTCAGCGGTAGAGCGAGCGGCCCCGCAATTGGATGGTTCGTGGGTTCACATTCAGGTTGGGGTTTGACCCAGAGCCCATCATCGCTGTGGTGCCGATAAAACGAGCACCTCTTCGTGGGGAACTCAACAGTGGTTTTCCCTGTGGGTTGCCTCTCTGCCCCACCCCCGCCACACGAACGTGGAGTTTCCATCCCTGGCTCAAGGGCGTTAAACGGGCGCTGAACACCGCCTCGTCGCTCGATGGGGCGAGAAATCACTCTTGACGTTTTATTTGATCTGCCCCAAAGATATGTGTGCTCGTGGAACCAATATTTGTTCGAACATTTTCCAAATGTTTGTTTCCACGGCAGCAAACGATACGTAGGGGAAGTCACGTTCGTTGCCACCGGTGCCGCGACACACGACCCAGAATATTACGTCGAGGCCGAGAGCCGCTAGTTTTGTTGAACCGCGTTTTTATTCAAGGCGGTGTCCTTACCGATTACATACGTGGTGTATGAACGAGGGGGGTAGTGTGGTGGGGGGGCTCTCATTACAGTGGCACCGCTCCAGGTGATCCCCACGCTTCCAGACAGAATTGTGACTCAAAGAGCGATCGCATTTCGCCAAATCCTCAAATGCCCTTCCTAGCGCTCACCTCAAATCCAATCTGGAATCAAATTACAAGATGGCCCTCGCTGTTGTTAAGATCATAATTGGGCTTGCTCCAGCTTTGCCCCTCCCCTCTTGCCTCCTGTTTCGAAAAAAAACATTAAACCTTTCTTGCCAGTGTCCTTTTTTTATTAAATGGTAAAACTTATTCTTGTACTTTTAACGTGGCTGTCGGATCGACTGTCAGCAGAAGCGATACAACAGACATCTCGATTCGGGTTTCACAAGATTATATTATTGGCGATGCCAATATATATGGGCTGACCGCTGAATCGGCGATTTGTATGTACTGTATTTAGAACTTCTTTAGCACCTTTTTGGTTCTTTCGGTAAAGTCACATATAAGGGAAATAATAAAATAATAAAAATAAAACATTATAAAATACAATTCTCACGACGTTTCGGCCACAACGCAAGCAGCCGTCCTCAGGTGAAGAACAGGTCTGTCGGAAAGACAGCGTCTGATTGAACACCACCAAGCTTGGCAGCGTATATTTAAGCTGGGTTAGAGGAGGAAGGGCGCCATGACAAAGGAATTTGCATATCAACAGAGGAATTTAGCATATTTATGGAAAAGCACCGTACGTAGCCAACCATGCTAATCGGAGGTGCGGGGAAGGATAACAAACTAAACACAAAAAGCAGTTCTGAAGAAACTACTTTCAATCTAGATTTTAAAATGCATAGCTCCCAGTAGCGTCCTAATATCGGAAGGAAGAGCGTTCCAGAAGGCCGCAAAAGCGCATCTGAAAGCGCGTGACGTGGTGACCAACTTTGTTCGATCGCAAGCGAAAAGCCGCTGCTGCGAGGATGACCGGACTTCACCTGATGGTTTATGCTCCTTGACGAGATCAGCAAGGTATTGTGCTCCATTTGTGTCAAGCACTTTGCGTGTAACGAGTGTGACCCAATAACGCATCCATTCGTTAACCGGAAGCCAATGCAGCTCTGCGAGCACTGCACGGACGCGGCCGGAAGTTGCAGTACCCGTGACGGCACCACTTAGTCACGTGTCCGACAGTGGCGGCTCGTGACATTGCCATGAGGTGGGGCCGTCGTGAGTGACCTCTGAAAAGACGGTGTTCTAATTCAGAAAAACCTCTCGTGTTATTGGCCTTCCCGTGAAAGTGATACAACTGTCTTATCTATCTTCTTGGTTCTTTCGGTAAAGTCACGTAGAAGGGAGGTAATAAAATAAAAAAAAACATAATAAAATAGTTCTCACGACGTTTCGGCCACAACGCAAGCAGCCTTCTTCCCTTCTACGTGACTTTACCGAAAGAACCAAGATGATGAATCCCTGCAGTCACGAAAGCTTTAAATCGTGTCTTATCTATCTTATAAACAATGCGAAACAAAAGAACAAAGCACTCAAATGCTGTCCCCATGACCCTCAAGTCCCCCTTTGACACTGCCAAAAGCCGAGAAGCGTGTAGACCGTGCACTGCTCTACCTCGCGTCGTGACGCAGCCAATGGGCTCCCTTTTCACGGCCCTGAATGGGTCTCACACGGCGTGGCTGCAATGCTTGAAGCTGATCGCAATGCATGAAGGGAAACCTTTCTCGCTCGAACGCCTTCACAGCCGTCCCGAGACATCCCCGAGGCACAAATCAGAATGCGGTGTCTCAGCGGCTTCTAATACGAACAACTTAAAATGTTATCTTCAGTAGGAAATTCCCGTGGAAAGAATCGTTATATAAAAAAAAAAGTTAAAAACCACGACAAGTTTTTTATGTAATTTTTTTTAAATTAGAAAAATAATTTCTCATCTCCAGCTGCTTGGCAGGGTCAGCGCCCCATTCGCCCCTCGTGGACGAACCGCGTCCGGCGCCCGACGCGGCTGCATTGCGGCGCCGCGCTCAGCGTAAGTCGCCGTCTCGCCTCTCACCTTGAGCTCCACGTTGGGTTCGCGGAAGGAGAGCGACAGCTGGCGGATGTGCTCCTGCCGCAGCTTGTCCCCGCTGCGCACGTTGATGGCGTGCTCGATCCGCCGGCTGATCTCGTCGAGCCCCGTGGCGCCCGCCGACGGCATCGCCGGCGCCAGGTGGCTCGGCAGGAGGTTCATGGTGGTGCGCGTCAACGCCACCAGCGTCTGCAGCATCGGCGCACGCGGGCAGAAGGGGAACGGAGGAGACGGGGGGGGGCCCACGTGGTGCGCTTGAGCCGTCGGAGAGAGACGACGCGTGGAGACGACGTTGCCAACAAACATTGCCGATCTTCTTGGTTCTTTCGGTAAAGTCACGTAGATTGGAAACAACAAAAATAATAAAATAAAACCTAATAAAATAATTCTCACGACGTTTCGGCCACAACGCAAGCAGCCATCATCAGATGAAGACCAGGTCTGTCACGTGGAAGGGAAGTAATACTGGTAGGAACGAAGTGGACCAGCCAACAATAGATTATATCGTCCGTCCGTCCGTCCGTCCGTCCGTGTATCAACATCGCCCCCTACTGCAAACACTTGGCATGACCCTACAAAAACCTTTACACTCAGTGACGCTTTCGGCTTTCCTGTCGAAACAAGTGTATAATATTCCCTTATAATTCCCACAGATAGCTTTTAATTAAAACTTTTAAATTAAAAATTTACTAGCAGCGGCCTAAAGCCTACAGCTAGGCCTAAAGCCTCGAACAACGCCTCAAACTCTCCCTTCGTATCGTACCCCCGCGTGTGTGCAAGGGAGTTAATGTTTAACAATGTTACATTCCCTTATGTTTTTAATACATTTAAAGCTTTTACATAAATAATTAAAGCATTTAAATTAAAAATTAACTCACAGCGGCCTAAAGCCTACAGCTAGGCCTAAAGCCTAGAACTAGGCCTCAAGCCCAGAACTAGGCCTCAAGCCTAGAACTAGGCCTCACACTCTCCCTTCGTATCGTACCCCCGCGTGTGTGAAAGGGAGTTAATGTTTAACAATGTTACATTCCCTGATGTTTTGAAATAGAAACATTTAAATTGAAAGCTTTTACATAAATAATTAAAACTTTTAAATTAAAAATTAACTCGCAGCGGCCTAAAGCCTACAGCTAGGCCTAAAGCCTAGAACTAGGCCTCAAGCCTAGAACTAGGCCTCACACTCTCCCTTCGTATCGTACCCCCGCGTGTGTGAAAGGGAGTTAATGTTTAACACTGTTACATTCCCTCATGTTTTTAAATTGAAACATTTAAATTTTAAGCTTTTACATTAAAATACACTCCCTACCTCTCCGTCGTCGGCGGGTCTCCAGCCTAGAGCCAGGCCTGGGAATCTCCCCCGCTAGGGGTGTATTGGGCGGGGCTACGCGGGGCTGGGCGGGGCTACCGCAGCAGGGGTAGTAACAATCTGCATATTGTGCAGATTGTTACTACTCACTATGTCTGCTCCAAGCTGCACTCACGTAGGTACATACTTTGCAATACTAGTATTTTTTCCACAACGGTTACTACTACTTTATTGTTTCCTATGTTCCACTACGTCTACGTTTCCGTCCACTTATTGGCGCCCATTTTTTGCCATTTCATTTTATTATAGCCATTCATTTGTTTGTTCCTACCAGCCCACCCCACAGGGACCTGGTAAAATAATAAAAATAAAACATCATAAAATAATTCTCACGAGGTTTCGGCCACAATGCAAGGACGGCTGCTTGCGTTGTGGCCGAAACGTCGTGAGAATTATTTTATTATGTTTTATTTTTATTATTGTATTACTTCCCTTCTACGTGACTTTACCGAAAGAACCAAGAAGATGAATCCCTGCAGTCACGAAAGTTTAAAATCGAAATTTAAACATTGCCGATGTTTGGGCAAACTTTGGTTGACCCAACTTTGGAGCTATTTGATCAACATTTGGCCCACGTTGGAGCCATTGGATCAACGTTGGGCCAACGCTGGTCCAACGTTGGAGCTGTTAGATCAACGCTGTTCCAAAGTAATTTTTTTACTGGTTTGTTGGTGATTTGCCTTTGTTTCTACGTGCACAATGTCCGATGTTTCGCGGCCCAAATTCGAATCGTGCCAACGCCAAGATCAGTGACAATTATTTCAACAGGTCCTGAGCCTCCTCTAGATCGACTCAGCCTCAAATTAGTACCTGGTGCAATGTGATTACATCGCCACTGGGGAGACAAAGGCGGCTGGGCGTGGCGCTGCTCACCCACCCCCTCGGTGTGCCGTGTCGGCCTTCATAGGTGCTACTCGCTAACAGCACTTGCTCCTACAGTCCATTAAGGCTATACGGGGGATCTTTGATTTTTAGCTGTGGGAGGAAACCGGAGGGAAACCCGCCACTCAGAACAGGGCGGAGAAAGGAAAACAACAAATACTCCACGCAGAACGCCACCCGAGTCGGGAATCGAACCCAGGAACATTCTCGTCGTGAGTGTTGCCACCCTGCCACCCCAACTCCCATGCCCCCCCGCCCCCCCTGGCTACCGAACAAGCCACACTGGAAAGTTCTGGCCCTGCCTGCGCAGGTATCCCCGCTTCATTAATTCCACCGTGGCGGCTTCGTAGCACGAAGCCATTATCTCAGCAAGGGCGCAATCGTTGAACCCTGTGAAATGAAATAAATGAGAGTGGCAGTGTGGGTGGATGGGGGGGGCTGAGAGGTGGGAAGTGGGAGAGCGAGGGAGACCAACAAGTGCCTTGAGCCATAATATCCTCAGACTGATTGACTGAAGGACTCACTGATGGCGACCGAGAAACAGGGTGCTGGTTAAGGTCATCAAAGGGCACCGTGGTGCGGAGATGTCAACTCCATCGCCTGGTATGCAGGACGTCGTGGGTTTGATTCCGACCCCGACGCCTGTATATGTGGAGTTTGCGTGTGTCTCTCTCTCTCTCTCTCTACCCCCGGTCGTTGCGTGGATTTTTCTCCGGGTCCTCCGGTTTTTCCCCTCCACATTTAGACTCAACGTCACGCGCTCAGAGCTATTTGATTGCTATACATCTCCACGTGATGATAAGCCACTTGGTAGCTAGGCCGCTTCTGAAAAAAGAGCTATATAGCGGCTGTGTTGGCCTCACGTGGTCAAATAAAAACAAGTTTATAGTTTAGTTTAGAGTACTTTGTGATGAATGAGACAGGATTCGCTGGGGCTATTGACACAGAAGGACGCAACGCAGCAGACAATCGTCAATTGTAAGACATCGAGCAATGCCTTCCCCCCCATCCCTCCCACTGTGAAACTGCAGCGGGCTCTGGTCTGAGATGCTTCGTGCCTTCTTATTCCATCGCCTTGCGTTACGAGGATGGCACGAATGGCAAAGGAGCGCAATAATCTCTCATGATCGAAGTCGCCGTCGTTATTCTCGGCGGAAAACTCAGCGAGGCCCCCAATGAACGAGTGACAAATCACTCGTCCAAACGGTGACTTAAGAACAGGTTCCTACTTTTTTTCTCTTCTTGGTTCTGTTGGCAAAGTCACGTAGAATGGAAATAATACAATAATAAAAATAAAACATCATAAAATAATATAATATTTTTATTATTTTATTATTTCCATTCTACGTGACTTTACCGAAACAACCAAGAAGATGAATCCCTGCAGTCACGAAAGCTTTAAATCGAAATGTAGGTTCCTACTTTGCCTGTGTGCGGCCTCGTTCGTAATTTCTCGTGTTGTATGTCTGCTACTGCCTGGCCTGTCTTCCCACGTTCGCCAATCCGTGGTGAGGTGCGGTCAAACAAGCTCTGATGACCTGCACGGACGAGGGGGAGGCCTTCACCGGCGCGCCAGTGAATTGACAAAGGGAGTTGTTGTCTTATTGATATTATTCCTGCATTGGTGTTTTGTCATGAATCGTATCGGTGGGGCCAATTCCAGAGAATGGATGTGGGGAAGGGGAGGGTGGTAGGGGGGAGGGGGGACCGGGCCTGGCTTCACTCACGCTCTGCTTCACCACGATGTTGTCGAAGGGCAGCTCGGGGCTCCACGAGCTCTCGGAGGGCGTGAGCGACCGATGCCGCTTCTCGCCGCCGCCACCACCGGCACTGGCAGCACCGGCACTGCCACCACAACCACCAACACCACCGCCGCTACCAACACAGGCGCCACCACCACCACCGGCACCACCACCACCACCAACACCACCAACACCGCCAACACCGCCACCGCCGCCACCACCGGGACCACCACTGACGCCGTCCGCGCCCCCATTCGCGCAGTGCCCGTTGGCGCTGCCGGCGGCGGCGGCGGCGGCCACGGACGATGACGACGCGGCGGACGAAGTGAGCGGCACGGCGGCCGCGACGACCGGCGGCGCGGCGGCCACGGCCGATGCGGAGGAGGTGGCGCAGAAGAGGCCCTCCTCGGGCGGCTGGAGCAGCTGCTCCTCGTCGTCGGGACCCGAGCCGGCGCCGCCACCGACGCCGCCGCCGCCGCCGCCACCGCCGCCGATGCCCCTCTGCACGATGAGGAAGGTCTCGATGGCGTGGCGGCGCAGGAACTCGTTGCGCTCCTGCCCGTTGCCGTCCTCCACGGCGTAGTCGCCCTTCAGGCAGTCGAGGGTCGCGCGCGAGATGTGCACGCGGCTGTGCCGGCGACGGTTGGGGCAGCGGTGGGGGAGGAGGGAGTGGTGGGGGGGGGGGCACGGGAGGTCACGGGGTCACTCGGTGGGATGGTTTCGATGAGCATAGTTTGACTTGCTTGGGCACCGGTTTCGTAGATTCAGTACGATCTGTTTAACACTTAGTCGGCTTTGTTATCCATCATAAAGGTTTTATTTTGGGGGGTTAGATCGGCGGTGGGTTTAACGACACACACATATATATTTGCGTGATCTAACCCAAACAAATATTTACTATCAGTACGATATGTTAACTGCCTAATTGGATAAGCCGCACCGGCCTTCAAAAGGTGCTCGCTATTAGCACTTGCCCTGACAGATGTTCAGGGCTATATGTGTACGAGTAACTCACATGCTCGCACACACACGCACGCACAATTATGAGACACGTGAAACGTGTGTTATCTACTTTACGTTTGATTCCGCACGTATATTGTCTGCCACCCAATAGCGAGTAATAGGTAACTATGCATATGCCAATAACAAAAATCTGTTCATCAGGAAACTATCTTACAATTGACTTCTTAATATGTCCCATGCTATAAAGTCCAATCTCCATCTGTTATCTGATCTCTCTACATACATGCGATGAAGAACGGCCATTGCCTGAAACGCCACCTATTATATATAAATTAATAAAAAATTTAAGGCCACGGTGTTATCGATAAACGTGTTTTGACTTTTTTTTCTTGTTATTTGAGCTTGTGCACCACACTGCCAACAGCAGCAGCAGCAGGTACATTTTAACCGAGGAGGGTGGCAAGACGTGGAGCGGTCGGAACACCGGCGGAACGGAGCGATACGGAGCTCTCGGCAAGCGAGCGAGCGAGCCACCGAGTTCGACGGACGACGCACGGACCGACGTACCCTGGGATGCCGCCGGCTTCCATCTTGTTGGCGATGTCGACGTCCCACGACCAGACGTCGAACTGCCACTTGCGGAGGCCCAGCACCCCGCACAGCACCGAGCCCGTGTGGATCCCGATCCGCATGTCCACGTCGTGCTTCGTGGTTTTCCGCACGAACCTGTGGCGAGGCCAGGAGGCGCCGGGGTGATGAGAAGACATTCGGCGGGGGGGGGGGGGTGGCTTCGGGTGATGGGTGGATACCCCATTATACGTGGAGTGTTTGGACCGACGTTGAGCCGACGTTGGGCCGACGTTGGTCTGACGTTGGGGTGACGTTGGATCGACGTGGGGCCGACGACCAACCGACGTTGGACTGACGTTGAATGGACATTGAGCCGACGTTGGGCTGAGCGTTCCAACCGCATGCCCACGTCGGCCCAATGCTGGTATGCTTACCGGGTCGGACTATGTCAATTTACGTCACGGAAATTACTGAAATGGAGGGCGGAAGCGGCCGGGACTGCTTCAGATATTACTCACCGCCTATGCCGGCTGTGGTGGGTAATCAACATCAGCTTCCCAGGTTCACGGCGCTATACGTATTTGGTTGTTCGAGCCTCAAGTTCCCGACGCCGCCCTCTTGCCACCAGCTGAGACATCGGCAGTGGGACAGCGTCTTGGTCACCTTCGACCGCCGCCTCCGGATGCACGGCTTAGCCTCCTCGCTTTTCAATTTGCGATCGAGCAATAATTTAATTAACACGCGGCAAATTTGAGGAAGGCGCGCACGCAAAAGGCATCAATTTGCACGGGTTGTAAATGTTTCGCGGTGGCTTGCGCGGGTGCGCTACAGGCGAGATGGCCGTGGCGAGAAATCGTTTTGTGCTTTGCGGAATGAGGATAGATTTAATTCACGACGACTCGGTGGCATCTGCTGGTTTCTTTTTTCTTTTTCAGAAATTCGTTGGGAGAGTCGGCCACGAGTTAGCTCACTCCTGTTCCGATCATCAGCAGCAGCATCAACATCAGAATCAGATTCATAATCATCATCAGCATCATCGACAGCAGCAGAGTGATCATCTTTGTTATCAGTACACGGCATGACAAATATCACTGTCCACATGATCATCAGCAAAATAATTACCATCAACAGCGTTCATAAAATAATAGTCGGCATCATCATCGTCCAGTCCTCTATGTATTCTCACCGACAATACAACTGGAAAAACGAGAAGCCCAGGCAGTGTAAAAAGGCGGGGTGAAGTCAAGACGCAGAGCAGCGTCTGGCTAACCGCACAGCCCGGCGTGCGGTCACTTCCACGATTTGACCGCGGGTTACTTTGGGAACCTGAGCCACGAACATCGACGCGAGCACACTGACTGACCCCCTCCTCCTCCGGGGTCGTGTGACCTTAGCCTGTGGCGTCCCTTCTCACGGCAGACGGAAAGGAGGCCCATTTGCCCCGACTCGCCTGCGGAGGCACTGCCAACCGTGGGAATCGAAGCCGTGCGATCCGCGTCAACTGGCTTGTCGTCGAGTGGTATCGTGAATCACAATTCCGGTGGCGTTTGGTCACCCCCAGGAAAGCCTTGCTGGGTGCGAAGCCACCGACGACGATGATGCCCACGTGCAAATGCGCACGCAACGGTGTTCGCTCGCTCTCCAATAGCACGGGGATGGCTACGTAGAGTGCGAAAACAATTAAACGCACGCGCATACAGACAAGGCAGCAGCAGCAGCCAAGGCGGTAAGCCGGCATTACCAACAATTGCCCAAGCTCTGCAGTCCTCTATATATTCGGACGTTTTCAGCCAATGCAGTGAATTGTTTGTGTCGGTGCCGTGACATCATCTTCCACGGCCTTACTCGGACGCGGGGTGGTGCATTGCTTGCCGCTGGAGTTCCAAACGGAAATTCACTTCCTCGTTTACGGCAACGTGGTATCGGTGGCGGCGCGAATGGAGAATTATTTGGTGGAGGATAAAAAAAATTGAATAATAATGAAAAATATTCTCTTCTCACTCGCCGCCCACTTGTTCGGGTTCGTATAAATAACCTAATAAGGTCAGATCCAACGCCAGTTAGTGCAGTAATTCAGGCAGAACAACTTTTGCCTGGGCTCACTTCAACGCCTCTGGAATACCAAGCAGTTTGAAAAAAAAACCCACAAAGAGAGAGAATGAGAGTGACTCTGCAAGCTGCACGGGAAGACCGGGGCTGACAGGGCCCCGATGGTTGGGGCTGGAGACAGGCCTCTGATCGTTGCGGCTGGAGACAGGGGCCCAATTGTTGGGGCTGGCGACAAGGCCCCAATGGTTGGGGTTTGACAGGGCCCCGATGGTTGGGGTTGGCGACAGGGCCCCGATGGTTGGGGCTGGCGACATGGCCCTGATCATTGGGGCTGACGACAGGGCCCTGATGGTTGGGGCTGGCGACAGGACCCCCAATCGTTGGAACTGGAGAAAGGGCCCCTATCGTTGAGGCTGGCGACATGGCCCCTATTGTTGGGGCTGATGACAGGGCCCCGATTGTTGGGGCTGCCGACAGGGCCCTGATCATTGGGGCTGGCGACATGGCCCCGATTGTTGGGGCTTATGACAGGGCCCCGATTGTTGGGGCTGGCGACATGGCCCCGATTGTTGGGGCTTATGACAGGGCCCCGATTTTTGGGGCTGGAGACAGGACCCCAAGTGTTCTTGTCGCACGGCGGTGCTCCCATCGCTGGCTTTTATCGCGAACTAAATATGATTTTTAGAAAAAAAAAGGAAATAAATCTAAGCGGTGACTCTATCTCATTGTTTTTCAGGCCAGCTTTTTTTTAATAACATGTCGAAATGTCCTCGTCGCTTGCGCGAGACGCTAATGAATGTTTCATTTTCGGCAGGCCCGGCAGCTTCGCTGTCTTGATTAATTTGCACTTAAGCACCCGCAAAAATGCATCATCTCACGCCATCCTTATCAACAGCGCCGAGTGTTTTGCCTCCCTCTCACCAACGCCTTCAAAACTCCAAGACACCTCGGCTAATAAGCTCTTACGTGTCCACGTGTCCGCTCGTGCACGCGTATTTGCGTGCGCGTGTGTGCGTACGCGCGTGTGCCTGCGTGCGTGCGGGGAAGCGTTGGCGCGCATTGGATGATGCATCGACGCAGCACTTTGCCCCAACATCGCGTCCAACGACGCACAGAGGGCACTTTTGTGCTTGCGTGCGATTGTGTATATTTGTGGGGGAGCGGTGGCGCAGTGGTTAGAGCACTGCTGCGCTACAAACCCAGCGTCCTGAATTTTGAGTCACGACCACGAATAACGTCAGACGTCATTGACGTCTGACCTAGTGCTGACCCTCCCTTAGGTTGGCTCCGACTAAAGCTACACTTCTTATAAGTTATTATTGCTCGCAATTTAAAATTCACCTTCAACGAAAATTACCGACCGTGTAAGACGATGAGCTTATCACCTGCAACGCGCCGGTACTAGTCACAAGCTGAGTGCATAACAGGTTGCTATAGGATGTTGCGGGACCACGCAACATCCGCGCTGACCAGAGGAGTGAAGTATGGTCTAATGGGCCCGCAGCACGGAATGGGGATGGCGCTTTCACGGAAGTGGATTTCACGAACGAGCTGCACTTGGACGAGACGATGCGGCCACGGAGCCCGATGCTCGCAAAACCCCACATGAGGCTCCGGATAAAACTAAAAACAACTAAATGAAACAATGTTTTATTTTACCAGGTAAGACCCCACTGAGCTCATGTAGCTATTTATCAGAAGCGGCTTGGCTATCACAAATGAAATCTCAAACGAAGTGCCTTATCACGTGGACATTTATTTGCAATTAAATACCCTAAACGAATGTTGATTCTGCATGTGGAGGGAGAAACCGGAGGACCCGGAGAAAAACCCACGCGACCATAGGAGACAGAAACTTGCAAACTCCAAATATGCAGGAGTTTGGGAGCGAACCCACGACCTCCGCATACCAGGCTAGATATTTAACGTCTCTTAAAGGCAAGAGCAAGTTTCGCGTGGTGTCCGCGTTTATCGCCGTGTCATCTTGTCATCTCAATAAATGTGCACGTTCCTCGTCTGGAGCGAATTAATATGAATCTGATCAATACCACGCTCCAAATCGTCCGCGAAGAAGCGTCCGTAAATTTAATGACGCAAAATTGACGCGACGGAGGGAGGCTCGTTTTGGGGGAGGGGTTGCTGGGGGG
>CM025635.2:1861760-1874380 GCA_014621495.2 Entosphenus tridentatus | reverse complement strand
CATCGCGACCCTCACTCATCGCGACCCTCACTCATCGCGACCCTCACGCACCGTGACCCTCACTCATCGCGACCCTCACTCACCGTGACCCTCACGCACTGCGACCCTCACGCACCGCGACCCTCACTCATCGCGACCCTCACTCATCACGACCCTCACGCACCGCGACCCTCACTCATCGCGACCCTCACGCACCGCGGGCAGGACACGTCGCGTTGACACGCGGCCGCGTTCGAGTTGAGCCAACTCTCTGCAGCATTCTCTTACCAGCGCCTCTGCCTTCCGGGGGCAATTGCCCTAATCAAGGTGAAATGCGTTCGTTTACCTACCTGCCCCCCCCCATTGATTTCGCCACTGTTAACGCTGGTTCCCTGCCTCTGGTCGAGACGGGGCTTCAGACAGTTTTCTTGTCTTCTGCCTCCGATTGACTGCTTCTCTCTCTCCCTCCCTGATTATTGCGACAATAACCGCGCCTGTTGTTCCTTCCATCTAAATCACTCTGTTTCGGTTACCGCTGTTTTTTTTACGCTGTGTAACGCGCCTTGAGCTAAGGCGCTCTGCTCTCTAGATATAAAACGAAGATCTAAAACTAAGATAAGACAGCGCCCTATCAATCCACATTGCTTTGCTCACAGGCCAAGAGGTCTCAGCGGTAGATCGAGTGGCTCGCGATCAGAAGGTTACCAGTTCAAATACACCAGTTGCATGGGGTTGACTCAACCCATCATCTCTCAGGGTTCGATAAAATAAGCACCACTTCGTGTGGAAGTCAACAGCCCTTGTCCTACGGATCGACTCGTCATTCCCCTGATAATAGAGGCATTTCCACCACGGGCTCATGGCCGTGCGCAGAAGATTAGCACCGGCTCAACGCTCGTTTGAGCAGGAATTCACTTTGATTGTTAACGCCTTCACTTGCCCTGCCAATCGTATTTGTGTTGCGAGTCTCACTTTGCCGAGCTGTGGAGTCTTCACACAAAGTGTGGAATCGTTGTGGAAAATATAGCAAGATGAATTGGCAGGCTGTCCGCTTCTTCGCGTATCTATCCCTCCACATGAAAAAAACGTGAGCCTTCTTCTTTTACTTCACATCCCATACGACACACCGCATTATAGGAACCTCATATCGACCGGAGAAGGTCCTTGACTTTAAACACGTGGCAGTTCACCAGCATCGCTTCAAGCAAGCCTCACTCTGCTGCTGACGAGACGCCGATTGTCGAAGCCGCTCCGGAGTTATTTTGTTTTGCGCGCGTTGCTGCAGAGCTGCGATAAATGATGCGCACCACAGAGAGGCCGTGCGGCTGATGGGATGTGTTAAAAAAATAATTTTACTTATGTTGGAGGGGCCAGGGTGCAGGCGGAAGAGAAGGGGGGGGGGGGGGGTCGGGACATGTATGGCAAAGGAGAGGTACAGTCGGCCAAGTTGCGTTGTGGCCTTAACGAGCGATCCGCGTTGCTCACGGGAAGGACCGACGACACGCCAAGGTCACCGGGGGTCACGCCGGGGTCGCTACCGCGCTCCCATTACGAATCGGCGCACGCTCCACGCGTCCTCGCTCCGCGCTCGGCGGTGGCGGCGACGCATCGCACCGCACAATTCGCCGCGAGACGGTGACGGTAAATGCACGCGTGACTGCGCATCTCTTCATCCCATCGGCCCTCTGGGGTCGATGCATATTAGTGCCGCTTTGCGGGGGGAAATCAACGGTGGTTGTCGTGCAGAGAGACTCACCCCCTCTCCCTCCCCCGCCCCCGCTCCCACCTCCGATCACCCGCGGCCCACCATAGGAATGTGGAATTTCCACCACCGGCTCAGGGCTGTAAACGGATAAATGAGCACCGCGTCAATGTTAATTTGGGCCAACAATTTATTTCATTTATTTGACGAACAGGTAAATATTATGGCTATCCAGGCCAATATCATCAAGAAGCAAGACCACTCTATCCCGGTTTAGTCATTTTTGGTAATTTTTCCCTGGGAGGCCATTAGGCTCATGGATTAGTTCATATTTATATGTGGACACAGAGAATTGAGTTCTGGTTTAAATAAATTTTACCTGCGGCTCAGCGGCGTTGCGATTGGAAGGTTGCGAGTTCAATATCCTGATCATTCGGTCGACTCAGCCCATTAATTATCCTTCCGGGGGTCGATAAAATTGTACCACTTTGTGTGGAAAGTCAACCGTGGTTGCCGTACAGACTAGGTCAGTGCTTTTCATTGCAAGGCCTTTTAGTGCGGCGCCTAGTGCTCAACCCCAGTCTATGCACAACATGCCAAAACACCTCCATTCATCATCATCGTCGGGCTGCTGTCAAATCTCAAAGGCTTCAAATGGTGTGGTGGCTCTCACACTGATTATGTCTTATCGGCGAAAGTCCCCTCCCCACCCCCCACCTCTGAAATAACTAGACTAACCTCAAACCGCCATATGAACATGGACTTTCCAATGAGTGGCTCGGGGCCTCTGAACAGGAGACGACCTCTGCCCTGCGAGCCCCGCGTGGATCTCACGGCGAGCCCCACGTGGATCTCACGGCGAGGCCGCTTGAAAGCAGAGCGAGCGACGCTCCGCCACGCGGTGCCCGCTGCGAAAAAAAAAGAAAACAGCGCCACGCGGCATTGACGCCAAATTACGAGATGAGAGCACTTTGTCGTCGTCGCAGTCAATGATCAGAGTGCGCCGTGGCCAGCACACAGATCGACACGATTTTTTCCGGTGTGGAAGAGAGCCAGACAGCCAGCCAGTCCCCCCCCCCTACCTATTTTTTACAGTTTAATATTTAATGCCCTTTAAAACGGATCCATTCTTTCATCAATCTGACCCCTGCCGAAACACACGCGGCTCGCTTCGTCCCTTGCGTGCGCATCACGTTTCGCTAATCTAGTCCCCAATCCTTCGCTCCTCCGGGTACCAATCGTTCGCTGCGAGCAGCTCCATTGACCTGCCGTTGAGGTTGCTCGTGAGTGAAGATGCTTCCTCTGCCCTCTGAACGTTAAGAGGGCCTTGGACGGCGGAAGCCGGACGCAAACTGCCCACTCGGCATCGTTGGGGTCGGGGTTATAATCCATCACGTTCCCCGGCCGCCCCGGTTCGACAAGCCACGCAGAGGTTCCGAGTCCCGGCGAAAGCAGCCGCAGTTTCGAGGCTTTCTTGGCGCTGGCGGTGATGAGCTCCTGCAAGTGCCGCCTCGAGGCGTGAGATGTCCCAGCGTGGCTGGCAGGGAGACGCTCGCAACGCCAGGCAATGAATCGTGCTGCTCAGCATTGTCACCACCTCCGACCCCCTTATCTTATCTTAAACGAGATGCCACGAGGTAACTGTCAGCGCAAGTGGACTTGCAACCCTAGAGGTTTAGATTCGATCTCCGGGCGCGGCAGGCAAAACAACGGTAATAGTTTCATAACCCCCCCCGCCGGGCGCCCCCCCCGTCCCCGCTTCTGTCCATCCAGCAGTGGGAATGGGTTCAACGCAGTTGCAGTCGATGGGCAATTCGCGTGTGGTGGGGTAAAGCGTGGGTACGTGGGTACCACCACCTCCATCACCGCGTCGAGGTCACTGGAAAAGCGTCGACCAAATGGACAGTTCGCTCGAGTGGCAGGCGAACCCATCCGCCAGCAGTGGCGTGAGCGAAGCGATCGCAGGGCTGCGCCTTCGTGCGTGTAAAAATATATTTATATAAATATGTTTTTTGTTCGCTTTATCTGAGACCTCGACATTATCGCGAGAGCAGCCGCTGACAAGGAAAATAAACAAGTGGAATAGATTCAGGGACGCGCGCAAATTTCTAACTTGAAAGCTCACTTCTTTAGAACTGCATTTTTTGTGTGTGTTTAGTTTGATGTACTCCCCCCCCCGCGTGCACCTCCCATTAGCACGGTTGGCTACGTACCGTGCCGAAAGTAGCTCAGCCTCCACACGTGCCAGTAACGACGCGCCAATGTTGTGGGCCGAGAGAGACGCCACTTCGCTTGCAGCGAGAAGACGCCCGGAGAATCTCGCTAAACAAATCCCCTGCTCGGGCAAACAGTGACCCCCTCCCCAACCCCCATCCACTTCCCTCTCCCCTCCACGAAGAATGATCGCTGTCGATCGCAAATCAAATTGGGTATCTCCGAAGCAAATGACTCCAGGCGGCGTGGACTACTTTGAAGTGCAGCACCCCCCCCACTCACCACCACCACCCTCCTATCGCACAGCTCTCGATCGGAGCGTGCAACGAAGGCTGTCGGGTGCGATTGCCTCTTCGTGTAACCGCGCAGAAGAGGAAACGGATGCCGGCCTTCAAGGAGCAGTGGGCGATGGAGGAGGCCGTGTGCTCGGTGGCAGATGACGGGGGAGCTCTGCATGCTGATATGAGCTACCCGTCGGAGGCCGTCGGACTGCGAGAAGGGCTGCGTGCAGAACGAGAGAGAGCGAGAGAGAGAGAGCGAGAGAGTGAGCGAGTGAGTGAGCGAGAGAGTGAGCGAGAGTGAGAGAGAACGCGAGCGAGAGAGCGAGCGAGAGAGAGTGAGCGAGAGGTGGGGGTTTACATAAAGCAAAGTTTAAATAAATAAAATACGAAATGTTGAACGAAGCAAAGTGCCGACTACACCGAGCATCTTCTTGTTTCCACTGATCGTAAAAAAGAAAAAAAAAGAAACCGCTGCGGCGAACGCCCTCCTCGGGGTTCAAAGGAGCGCCTGGCGGATCGAGGTTATGCTCGAGTCCCCTCCGCCAGCGGCTTCCCGACGTACCAAGCGAGACACGTGGCAGGCGACACGGCCGATGCGCGTGCGTTGCGTCAAAACTCTGTCGGAAAACGAACGGAGAAGTGCATTGGATGTCCGTCGCCTACCGTGCAGCAGCGCGGTTTGCTCAATGCGAGCGAATGAGACCGGCTGACAGCAGCGGGCGATGCGGTGGTCGGCAACTGTGGGCCTTCAGGAAATTTTCACGTTTATTTATTTATATGCGAATGTGCAAATGTATGTGTGTGTTCTATTGCGCGGTTTTACAGACGGCGCTAAGATTACGTTACGATCATGGCTTTGTCTCTTCATGTACAGATTTAATTTATTTGTTGGCGGTGGCTCCTGTTCCCACCGCCGAGATCCCACGCTATTCCATTACACACCTCACCCACACTGACAAAGATAAAGATCCCCCCAATAGCCTAAACAGCCTGTTGGGGCAAGTGTTGTTAGCGAGCACCTACGACGGCCGGCACGGCACACGAGGGGGTGGGTGGCCAAGACGGCTCTCGGCCGCCTTTGTCTCCCCAGTGGCGATGTGTACTACACACTGCACCAGGTACTCATTTAAGGCTGAGCTAACCTAGGGCAGGCCCGGTTCCGATTCAGATAATCGCCACCGGTGTTGACCGTGAGCGATAATCGAACTCGGGCCGCCGGCTTCGTAGCGCAGCGCGCGAACCCCTACGCTACCGCTCCCCCACTTCATAGGTGCTACTCGCTAACGGCACTTGCCCCAACAGCCTGCCAAGGCTATACGTGGGAGCTTTGCCTTTGTGTGTGTGCGCGCGCGCGCGTGCGTGTGCGTGCGTGCGTGCTTGAGTCGGGAGTGGGGAGGAGGAGGAGGAGGACGACAGATGTGGGTCACGTTAGACGGCACGAAAGTTTCTCCCTTTCTTCGGTTCGGCCATGGCATCTTCGTTCGCATGAACCCCGGGGCACGATGCACGCCTCTTGCCGCCCGCCCGCCCGCCCGGCCGCTAATTTGACCAGCGGCGCTCCTCCAGATGCCTTTTGATAATCACCCCGCTGCTGCTGCTGCTACTGCCGAGGCAGCTAAGGTCAGCCGAGATGAGCCGGCTGAAAAACGGATTACATCGTCCTAAATTTAGCCAATGCACTCTCCTCTTCCCCCCCCCTCTCTCTCTCTCTCACTCACTCGAAATCTCTCCCCAGCCTATATTTGTTCCGCCACTGTACGCCTGATTTCCTCTTGACACACATCAGCGTTATTATTATTATGATTGTTGTGATTGTTATTTATAGTTTTTGCCGCCACGGTAATCTGGATCCGTGCTAAAAATGGTTGCACTTGGAGGGATGAAGCGAGCTTACCCTTGAGAGAAGATGCACCCAGGTTCGTCATTATTACATCGTACACCTGCGTTTGAGTACAATCACGAATGTATAATTGATGCACGGTACTGGCTACCTACTCATCTACCCACCTGCATTCCTACCCATCTCCCTAACCACATCTACACTCATTTGCCAAACTAACACCACCTACTCGTTATGTTACCCATACACATAAAGTCGCATAACCACACATAAAGTCGTGTAACCACGATTTTATGTGAAGGAATTACACAAATGCATACCACGTTTTCTCATTGAAAATAGGTACATTTCTAAATATCAATGTCCTGGTCACAAAAGCAAAGTGTGTGGGTAATAATAGCAGCCATTTTCTGCACTTTTGAGGCATAAGCAATTGGAGAAAAACACTTACTGCCCAGGAACAAAATAAATATATATTTTTGTTACACAGGGATACCAATCATTATAAAGACATTCAATGTAATGTATCTTGTGAATATCAACACATCACAAATGTTAGGGGTCTTGGATCCGTCACAACCACAGCATCACCACAAACTCGACACCGTACAGTCCACGGCTTCCCAATCTTTCGAAACGCGACCCGACACTTCGAGCATGACACCGACACGGAGTCTCGATACGGAACGCCACCCCCCCCCTGAGCCACGTGTATCGATCTGTGCGGCGAGGATCGATCATCGCTGAGAGGAGAGAAGCCGCGCGGTGTACCCTGTGGCTCCAGCTACGGCAGCCGAGAACAACAACAACAACAACGACAACAAAAACAACGACAACAACAACAACAACAACGACAACAACAACGACAACAACAACAACAACGACAACAACAACGACAACAACGACAACGACAACAACAACGACAACAACAACAACGACAACGACAACAACAACGACAACAACAACGACAACAACAACAACAACGACAACAACAACGACAACAACAACAACAACAACGACGACAACGACAACGACAACGACAACAACAACAACGTCTCCTCTGCTTCGTGCTGAACGCTGGTTGCTGTTAGATGGGAATGTGTCCCTG
The DNA here is from genome assembly GCA_014621495.2 of Entosphenus tridentatus. Lineage (NCBI taxonomy): Eukaryota > Metazoa > Chordata > Hyperoartia > Petromyzontiformes > Petromyzontidae > Entosphenus > Entosphenus tridentatus. The sequence goes on along the minus strand of CM025635.2, from coordinate 1,867,256 downwards.
AATTCCAACCTCCCTGCCTACTTCTCCCCTCTCAGCTCACTCTACTCCCCTCCACGCTCTCCCCTGTCTCTCCCCTCTCAGCTCATTCTACTCCCCTCCACGCTCTCCCCTGTCTCTCCCCTCTCAACTCACTCTACTCCCCTCCACGCTCTCCCCTGCCTCTCCCCTCTCAGCTCATTCTACTCCCCTCCACGCTCTCCCCTGCCTCTCCCCTCTCAGCTCACTCTACTCCCGTCCACGCTCTCCCCTGTCTCTCCCCTCTCAGCTCACTCTAATCCCCTCCACGCTCTCCCCTGCCATGCCACTCTTGCAAATAATACTCCATGCTGGTCTATTGAGTTCTCAATTGCATGCTAAAGAAAATAAACTTTCACTTTCTACTCTACTGTCTTTGTCTATGATCTCCTTATCTAATACCCTAGTACCTACCAACATGCATGCTTACCTGCCTACCCACCCACCGACCTCCGACTACCCAGCCACCAACCTAAACTGCCTCGTGACCTATCAACCAACCTACCTACTTACCTGTATATCCGCATGTATCCCTCTCTACGCACCTACTCAGCCACCTACCTATCAACCGACCTGGCGCTTTACTTACATCGCTACCTACTCACCTAACCCGCTAACGCACCCACTCAGCTACCCGCACACTCGACAATCTGTCAAGAGATGCTCGCGCGCAGCTCTGGGACCGAACCGTGAAGATTTCGCCGACAAACTCCGGAATGTCGATGCCGAGATCACCCGCGGTAAGCCCTGGGCGCGCGAGCGTGCCTGTCTGCACAACGCACACCACGCCACGGGTTTGGAAGACACGTGGTGCGTCTCCTGGTGCACTTACATACTCACTCTTCTTCACCCCACATGGGAGATAGGGCTACGGGTGTGCTGTGGTTCTAAGTTGTTGTAAAACACCACCACCCACCACCACCCAACAACACCACCCACCACCACCACCCACCACCCACCAACACCACCGCCACTACCCACCACCACCACCCACCACCACCCACCACCACTACCACCACCCACCACCACCACCCACGACCACCACCCACCACCACCACCCACCACCACTCTTTAAGATTTAGTCCCAGCAACGCGTGGGCACACGGACATCACACGGACGTCGCACGCCACGCACGAATTTCTCGCTCCACTACCCCCACCCCACCCAACCCAACTCCGTGCAATTTAAGTGCACTAGGCAGCTGTCAACCATCGTGGAAACACAATAACAGCAACAACAAGAGCATCAATGGGCATCGTCTCACGGGATCGGAAGTAAAAAAAACGAAATATCTGAAAAGTGCGCAAAGAAACTCGGGGAGACGAGCGAGAGAGTTGGAGAGAGAGAGAGAGCGAGAGAGAGAGTGAGCGAGCGTGCGAGCGAGTGAGAGTGAGTGAGCGAGAGTGAGCGAGCGAGTGAGCGAGAGAGAGAACGAGCGAGCGAGAGAATTAGCTAAAGGGGGTGGGGTTACATAAAGCCCAGTTAAAAAAAAAAACTTTTACGAAATGATGAACGAAGCAAAGTGCCGAATACACCGAGCATCTTATTGTTTCCACTGATCGTAAAATAAAAAGAGAGAGACGGAGGACGTGGATTTGAGGGTGACGTCAGCAAAAAGCCTCGAGACTTCACGTTGACCCGTTCAAGGTAGAGCGAGAAGACAGACGTGGGCAGGACGCGTCGCGAATGCGCGGCATGACGATGGCCGATGTGGTGGAGACTGCCGACTGAAATGGCAGCCGAGAAACTCAAAAGGACTGAATGCACGCTCGAGGGAGGGAGGGAGAGAGAGAGAGTGAGGACGTTCACCGTGGAGAGACGGAGCGACGGAATCAGCTCGGGTGCAACGCAAGCAGAGCGATGGATTGTTGGACTGAACGTGGTGAGAGTGGGAATGACAGGGGGGAGGCTTTCTTTCAGCGGGTGGATACATCGTGGCCCACGATGATAATTGCTTAAACTATGAAGCTCAAATTAGCTTTCGGCAGAGCTCGGCTACGGTGCTAGCCTTGAGCAAGTGATGGGAATTACACATTCCTATGGCAGGGGCAAGTCGCACACACAACGTCGTGGACTTTCCATAAAGTGGTACTCATTTTCGTGAACCTATCGGGGGTGATAGGCTGAGTTGACCCAAATCCAGGGTTTCAAAGGGGCTGTGCATTGTCCAGGTTATTATTCACACGTAAAGACAAAAATCTCCCGCATATCCTGACCCGAATGTTGGGGGCAATTGCTGTTAGCGAGCGCCTATGAAGGCCGGCACGGCGCACGAGGGGCTAGAAGGTCGTCAGCACCACGCCCGGGCCGCCTTTGTCTTCCGAGTAGTGATATTTACCCACCACGCTAGATACTCATTTGAGGCTGAGTCGACCTAGGGGCAGGCCAAGGACCAGTTCAGGTAAACGTTACTGATTCTACATTTGAAGCTTTCGTGACTGCAAGGATTCATACTCTTGGGTTTTTTCGATACTGTATCAAGTGATACAGTAAATCTAGCTGTGACGGTCCCACCTGATGACGGAGACTTGTGTTGCCTCCGAAACGTTGTGATTTATTATTTTATTTCTATTATTTCAATTTTTCACCTACGTGACTTTACCGAAAAAACCTAAGAGTATAAACGTTACTGGTTTTGGCCGCGAGCGGGAATCGATCTTGGGTCGCCAGGTTCGTAGCGTAAAGCGCTACTGCTCCCCATGCTTTCCATATGCATGACAGACAGCGGCACCTAAATCTCAAAGGTTTCTGCGGACTGGACAGTGGCACAATCAATTGGCGGCTTTCCCGACTGTGCATTTCCCGCACCAAACACAGCCGTGATGGGAAAGAGATTAATGGGGCTGATAAAAGCCAAGGGGTCATGCCTTTGCTTGGTTCAGACCAGTGACGCACCTAGTAAACTCCTCTCTCTCACTTCTCTCAGTCGGTCTCTGTCTATCTCTCTCGCCCCCCCCCCCACCCTCTGTTTGAATTGGCAAACCATTCCATGTGTACGGGCTGCCCATCATTGCTACAGCTCAAATAAGTACCACACCATGAAGACAAAGATCCCCCGTAAAGCCTCAACAGACTGCTGGGCCAAGTGCTGTTAGCGAGCACCTATGAAGGCCGGCACGGCACACGAGAGCGTGGTTGACCAGCATCACGCCCGACCGCCTTTGTCTCCCAACTGGCAACGTTTACACACCGCACCAGGTACTCATTTGAGGCCGAGTCGACCTAGAGGAAGCCCAGCATCAGTTAAAATTATCGTCATTGGTGTTGGCCGTGAGTGGGAATGGAACTCGGGTCGCCGGGTTTGCAGCGCAGCGTAGCGCTAATAGCTACACTACCGCTCCCCACTCACATACACACTCTCACACACACCCACACACACCCACACACGGCTCAGCATTTCGCAAGCCGTCACCTGCAAGCGAGCACTCATTATTTCTCGAGTCTCCGAACTTGGCAACAAAATACTTGACACGGGTCACACTCCCGAATAACCCGACATCCCCTACACCCACCCACCCATCCCTCCGCCTGTGGGCGGTTGTGCAAGTCACCATCGAACCGTGCAAGTCGGCGTGGTAGCGATGGATGGGGTCGACGGAGGTTTCATTTGCCAGGATGGCTCTCGGCAAAGCCCCAGCGGCTGGTCCAACGCAGCGGGGAGACTGGGGCACGTTCTGGATTTTAATAAAGAACGAAAATAGCAAAGTGCGCTCGCGATAAATGTTAATCCGCAATCGTGGCGCGACAGTGATTATATATATTTTTTGGTGACAGAAATCTGACGAATTCTCCGCGTGCGTGGTATCTGTGGAGAAACTACACGGAGAGAGATCGCACTGCTGCTGCTGTGTGTGTGTCTTTGTCTTCGTGGAAAAATGCACTAATTCACTCACCCATGCATGACCTCACTCATTTGATCGTTCACCCAGCCACACGCTCACCGGCTCACCAGTCTTACCTGCTCAAACGCCCACTTGCTCACCCACATACCCAGCCACTCACCTACTCGCTCACTCAGCCACCTACCCACTGAGATTGGACAATTAAAAACTAACCCTGTACCGAGTCTTTGGCCATTTAGTGCCATGAAAAGAGTGGCGACCATCAGATCAATAAATCCCAGTGTGTGTGTTTGTATGTGTGTTTGTCTGTGTGTGTCTGTGTGGAGGGCGGTGGTGTAGTGGTTAGCGCGCTGCGCCACAATCCCGGGGACCCGGGTTCAATTCCCGCTCACGGCCAACACCAGTGTGACGATTATCGGAACCGGTCCTGGGCCTCCGCTAGGTCGACCCAGTCTAAAACGAGTAACATGGTGTTTTGTGTGCAAACATCGCCACTAGGGGGACAAAGGCGGGCCGGCCGTGGTGCTGACCACCCACCCCATCGTGTACCATGCCGGCCGTCATGGGTGCTACTCGCTAACAGTCTGTTCAGTCTCTAACGGGGCAATGCGGCATCTCTACCCCATCACGCGGTGCTCTGCTGTCGGGGCTAAGGTAGAATGTCAGCTCCAGACTTCTCAAGACAGCAGTGGCCACCGTTCCCTCTCTTGGGGGGTGGGGCTAAATCCAGTGCTGTAAATGTCCATTACAGAGGCCGATCAACACCATGGGATGAATCATATAACTAGACGCAGTGCTCAGTGCTTTGCGTTATCAACGTGCCTACCTAAGTTCGAATCCAGACAATGGCTAACATCAGTGGTGAGTGATATCCGAACCCCTTGTACGTATGTTGAACTTCTTTTGCACAGTACGTTGCCAACCCTTCACCAACCCGCACTTACCAGCATAGCGAACTCAAACAACCCCCATGATCGGTGGGGGGGGCGGGGCGGGGCTTCATCCAGCAGTGGATTCCCACGAGGGAGCATCAGTGGTTCTGGGTCAACCATCGACGTGACCTCAACACTCGGAGCTTTCCCATTCAATTCAACCGGACGTACCCATTGCAACTTTGACAAGTGTGCTGTTTTTGTTCCTGGTCAGTTGATTATTTACGATGCCTTTGGTGGGGAGCCTTTGGCCCAACAACGGCATGTGCGTAAAACAATACATCTAATAATAACGAGTGAGTGAGTAAGTGAGCGAATGAGCAAACGAGTGAGTGAGTGCGTGAGTGAGCGAGCGAGCTAACGAGTGAGTGAGAGATTGAGCGAGCTAACGAGTGAGTGAGTAAGTGAGCGAACGAGCTAACGAGTGAGTGAGTAAGTGAGCGAGCGGGCTAAGGAGTGAGTGAGGGATTGAACGAGCTATCGAGTGAGTGAGCGAACGAGCTAACGAGCGAGTAAGTGATTGAATAAGCTAACGAGTTAATGATTGAGTGAGCGAGCTAACGAGTGAGTGAATAAGTGAGCGAACGAGCTAACGAGTGAGTGAGTAAGTGAGCGAACGAGCTAACGAGCGAGTGAGTGATTGAACGAGCTAACGAGTGAGTGAGTGAGCGTCCTAACGAGTGAGTGAGTGATTGAATGAGCTAAC
>CM025635.2:1843848-1856600 GCA_014621495.2 Entosphenus tridentatus | reverse complement strand
CTTTCCGACAGACCTGTTCTTCACCTGAGGATGGCTGCTTGCGTTGTGGCCGAAACGTCGTGAGAATTTTTTTTTTTATTCTTATTTTATTATTTCCCTTCTACGTGACTTTACCGAAAGAACCAAGAAGATAACGATCCATCTCGCTCGTGCACGTGCATCAATCTCGTGACTCCACGTCGGACGTCCTCCCTGACGCGTCGGCCTCCTGTGCCTGCCACTCCGTCTTTAGTCTCGACCGCCAGAGATCATCATCCCTTCCACACCCGAGCCATGTCCTGCCCAGGGCCCACTGACATGTTGTTCTTACCGGTCAATGTGATGATGATGATGCCTCTAACTTGGTAACGTTGTCCGATGCACGTGCTCCTAACTACAACATTTTTTTTAATCTTAGCAGGTAGGGCCCACTGAGCTTTAGAACTTTTTTTCAGAAGCGACCTGGGCACAAATGATAGCTCAACGAAGTGCTTTATAGTGGGGAAATGTACAGCAGCCAAATACTCTAAACTCGCGTTTACAAACGTGGAGGAAAACCCCAGAAGTTCCGGAGTTAAATCCACACGACGAATGACGAGAACAGGCAAACTCCAAATATACAGCAGCAGGCGTCAGGGTCAGGATCGAACCCACACGCTCCTGCATACCAGGCGAGGGAATTAACATCTCACTACCGCACCGCCCCAAACTCTGGCGTGGTGTCACGCCCCTGCGATCTGGCTCTTTGGGCGCAGAGGTCGGTCGATCGCACTGAGGTTTTCTTTTGGCACGTCATCGTGAGCTTTAAAAAATAATCGTCCCGTGCGTCCGAGAACAGCCCGCTGAAAAATATATTATAGAACTACATCCACGATCTCTCATGGAGGACCCGATCTCGCACGTCATACTGGAGAAACGTTTCATCGCACGGCAGTCAAACAAATATTTGTATTTCCCAGAACTGACTTTTCCCAGAATTCAGTGACAAAGCAAACTTAGTATCATCATGGCTGGGCTAAGACCACCAACTCTATCTCTCTCTCTGTCTCTGTGACTGAGAACCCGATTAAATCACGGGCAGCTGAAACCTGGACTCAAATCCTGGATCTTAGAAATGCCAGCTCAGCATCTCTGATCCCGCAGTGCCATCTGGCCACCTCTCATCATGTAGATTTAGATTTTTTTTTTTTAAACCCGCACCCCATTGGCCTGCAAGGTGGTTTTGGAGATGGCAACACAGCAAGTAGGTTCGTGACCTCATCTTACGCGGACACTTGCTTGTAATTTCTCCGTACGCGTGGTGGGTTATCTCCACGTTCTCCGGGTTCCTCGCACAGGCGAAGCCAAACTCTCGTTAATGATGGAAATGGATAAACACTCACATGCAGCAGCAGTAGCAGCAGGGCCCAGCTAAGTCGAGGCGCTCCCTTCCCCCCCCCTTCCAACCCAGCTTATATATATGCTCCAAGCACGTGTGCTGTTTCATTCAGACGCTGTCGCCTCGACAGACCTGGTTTCACCTGAGGACGGCTGCTTGCGTTGTGGCCGAAACGTCGTGAGAATAATTTTATTATGTTTTATTTGTATTATTTTATTACTTCCCTTCTACGTGACTTTACCGAAAGAACCAAGAAGATGAATCCCTGCAGTCACGAAAGCTTTAAATCGAAATATAAGGGGCATTGTTAGGCTCATTATAGCGCCGGTCATTCGATTACACCAGTGAAAGTCACTAATTTTGGAAGGGGGGAGGGCACCTTTGCCGACAAGACATCATAAGTATGAGGACCGCCACACGTTTGAAACCATTGGGGGTTTGACAGCAGCACGATGATGAAGATGGGTGGGTGGGGTGTTGTCACGTGTTGTGTTTTGTCGCATGGCCGCACATCAGGGGCCGCTCTAAAGACCACCAGCGGCCCAACAGCGGCCTGAGGGCCTTGCTATGAAGACCACGGGCGGAGAGCGACGGAACAGCGTCACGGTGGTTCGCACGCTGCGCTCTGAACCCGGCGAGCCGAGTTGAATCGCCCGGTCACGGCCAACATCAGTTGGCGAGTGAACTCGGAGACTTTACCGAGTGCTTTTATGGGCGGGAAGTTTCCGTCTCTTGGCATCTCCATTCCATTCCGCCGTCTCCGCCCCTCGTTTAAAGTGACTATGTTGTAATGCTCACTAAAAGTTTAAGTGTGAATTAAATTTTATAACGTAATTGCAATTATAAAAAAACACCCACCTGTAATTGCCAAGTCGACCATCAAAAAAGAGCGTCCCACTCGGTGGTAAATAAACTTCTGACTTTTGGGTAAATAATACCATCATTATTAATTATTTAAACCATCGCGTTCCGCCATCGCGGACGGGATCAGCTGCTTATTAATTTGAGAGAGCGTCTGCAGCAAGCAGATGTCACCCACACACAACAACAAAAATCCTCCATCGATCGATAGAAGCCCCTTTCAGACAATGTTCTCTCTCTCTCTCGTGGAGTGTGCGCCGTTTTATTCGCCACGTCCGTCAGTGGAGAATATGAACATTAATTTATTTAGCGTTTCTATTCCTCCCCAGTGATATTAAATTTATGCTGTCAGCCTCATGTTAAGAGAGGGAGAGAGAGGGGGGACCGAGAACTTTCCAATTCTGACATTTTCTGCTAAGTGTTGAAAAACGCGATAGGCAAAATAGTGCATGCTGCGTGAAGACAACTGAGAAATCGTGAATGACACTGCACACATCAAAAACAGGGGGAGTCTGAGGCACCAAAAAAGCTGAGTGCATCACGCACGAAGTGTGGTGATGTCACGTGACGTGCAAGGCACCATGGGAGGACGGCGGAGTCTATGGTGGCAGCTGTATACAGCGTGGCCCAGAAGTCAGGACACAGAGGCTGCTATTCCCGTGCCGCCTCCAGGCTATGGAACACTCTTCCACGAGACATCAGGGATCAATGGGTCTGTGGACATATAAAAAAAAAATAGAACTTATTTATTCGCTTTTCGTTTATTAAACGTTTTGTGCCTTTAGTAAATGTATTCTTAAAATGTATATATAATTTTTTTGCTGAGTGTCTGCTACTGCTGCTGTACAGCGCTTCGAGATCATTGATGAAAAGGGGCTCTATTTACTTTAACGAGTTATTTCATTTAATTACACAAATGTTCAAACCGACGCCCATCAGCATTCATGCACGCCGCACGAAATCTTTTGATAGAAATGTAGAATTAAAAAAAAGATTCCAACTGTGTAATCTTTGACCATTCATCAATCATGTTTAGTCTCAATTCCTTTGAGGGATCTTGTGCGAGTTTTGTAAACGACAAATTTGAGGTGACCCCACAGGAAGAAGAAGAATATGTATTAATAAGGATAAGAGATACAATATTAACTTGAAGAATAAACCACGGAAACGGTTTGATGTCAGTGTTAAAATAAATGAAATAACTTTTTGGTCACCGTTTATATTTCAAACACAGTTGCAAATCGATGCCGCAAAGGTTCAACCCGTCAGGCAGCCAGCAATAACCACCACTATCAAAGCTGTGATAGATATAATGCAGTACAAACTATTATTAGTATTATGCTTTTCGGTGTCTGGTAATCACCTTGCATGCGTGTGTATTATTATGATTACTGTACTCTTCTTGAAGATATCCATTAAATTTAGATTTAAAGCTTTCGTGACTGCAGGGATTCATCTTCTTGGTTCTTTCGGTAATAAAATAATAAAAAGAAAACATAATAAAATATTATTTTATTATGTTTTATTTTTATTATTTTATTACTTCCCTTCTACGTGACTTTACCGAAAGAACCAAGAAGACATATCCATTCTCAACTCAAGCAGCGAGCTGTGGACTACCTTGTGTCAGAGAACAGCCGCGGAAGATGACATCACAGAACTAATTCTGAAATTACTCCGAGAAGATGCCTCTCACACGTGCCGATACAAGCATTGCATATGCCCTGCAAAGAGTGCTCATAAGATGACAATATCAACGTTCCGTTCCTAGAGCTGGTATAAGCCTCGTGAACATCATCCCAAATTTAATCACAATATTCTTTTGCCGCAGAGTCATCAAGTTACGTGGATTATCTGAGAAGCCCTCTGTGGAGGAAGTTCTGGCCACTCGATTATTGAGCCGCTCGTCCATCAAAGGAAGCGTCCCAGCCAGCCACGCTGGGCAACGAATGTAGAGTAATCCACCATTCTAATAAGATTTACAGCGACGGTAGACTGAGTGGGTGGATGGGTGGGTGAGTGGGTGGATGAAAGAATGAGTTGGTGAGTGAATGTTTCGGTGGTTTGTTGAATGAGTTGGTGGGTGGTTGAGGGAGTGGGTGGGTGTTGGAATGGGTGGGTGGTTGAATGGGTGGGTGGTTGAATGAGTGGGTGGGTGGGTGAATGATTGGGTGGGTGGTTGAACGGAGTTCGAGGTCCCCTCTGTAGAGGCACGAGTGCCCGAGCAGCTGAAGGAAGTTCTGGCCGCTCGATAATTGAGCCGCTCAGCCATCAAAGGAAGCGCCCCAGCCAGACACGCTGGGCAGCGAATGTGGAGTGACCCACCATCGAATAAGATGGAACAGCGACGAAGAAGTTTAGTGGCCCAGGCCATCAACCATCAACCCCTGGGCACGCGCTTGCAAACGAAGACGATCCATCGCAATCAAAGGGGCTAACCCCGGTGACATTTTTTCTTGAAAAAAAGAAACCGCACTGAACTTGAGATATGCGCCGGAGGTATCGAAGATTCGAACCCACCATGCTATCAGCTGGTACGGGCAGCCGAGTGCCCTGACAGCTTTGGCCACGACGGTTCACCTGCAACCTCCAACGTCACTCATCTTCCGTGTCGCATCCACCACCGCTGAGCAGACGGAGAGACGGGGGTGGCAGTTGTGATGGACCGTGCAGACTCAGGGCCGTGCTTGGCGTCCCTTTGTTGTTTTTTGTTTGTTTACGAGCGACAACGCCGCCACATCTCCTCTGCAGGCGACACCCGGCATTTTAGCGTAGGGACACATCATTCATTCATCCAGCAGCGGATAGGTCGTGGCCGATGCTGACGAGGATGCACGACGGTCGTGTAAATTATTCACCGCAAGGCCCGAGAGCGGGCGAAGTCGTCTCGATTTTAGGGTCTCTCTGCCCTGCTGCTGCCGACGCTCAGCAGTCTCCCTGTTCGTGTAGCTCGTCTCTGCCGTTATAGCCGCTCCGATACTATTTGCATGCATCGTTCGTGATTGATACTCACATGCATACCGCATCACCGTCGTAAACTAGCCACCGTAGCCCCCCCCCACCAACTCTATAACAACATCGCCCCAAGCTTAACAACTTTAACAACTCACCCAGACCCGACATATCCTCCAATGCAGAACAGCGCTCGCCATTATCGTCGGGCGCAGGCGCAACGGGAATTAATCTTAAAGCACTTACTGTGTGCTCCTTAATAGCCGCTGCAGCTACTCCGTCGCCGATGCATCGCTAATCCAGCCACCAGTCGCGCTTTCAAAAATACAAAAGCGAGGTCCCAGCTTACATTTATTTTTTGTCATCATGGAAACATTAGAGAACTCATCACGATCCCCGACACACCGCGTTCTCTCCGTCTCTCTTGCTCACAGCGAGAGCGACGGGCTCACACCGATCAGCGGCGGTGGCATTGTTTGCAAGGATGATGCCGATGGTCTTCGTCAAGAAATCCGACGCCACGTATCCATTCAGTGGCGACTCCCAGCGTGGACACACCACGTGCTAACCGCGTGTGATTTGCTGGATGGTTCCTATCGGTTAAAGGGAGACGTCAGCAGGATGATGAATGCAATGCCTGGGAAATTTCGTGTTCGTTACATAGTCTGCCCAGATGCCCATCCCTCTGTTGATAATAATGTAGTGTGCTAATTCACAGGCACTAGTAGGAGGCACTCTCTCGCTCTTGTATTCCGTCCTTCACAGCCTTAGGGGATAACCACACACCGGGTCGGGATAGCCAACACGCCGCCAGACCCACAGCTTGAAGAGGGCTAAGATCAAGACTGCGAAGATCACGACGAGTTCCATTCCAGCTCGCAGCAGCCCCGACTGTGAGTCGGAGCTCGCCTTTTATCCTCCCCAGCGTGACCAGGCTCCGCCCTCGGCCACGCCCCCCTCGGGATCCCCCAGAGGGCTCCGTGCCTTGCCCACAGGTCCAATCTCCCAGCGGCACGTGCTGCAGTGACTCATCGAATGTCACTACAATAATATTAATATGATAATCATAATCAGTGATTCAAATTCAATTTTAGAGTCACATTGCTGCATGAGTAAAACGCTAAATGTGTGACGTACACCCTACCGCTACTGTACTTCCATGATGCTCATCCGTGGACGACAAGCCCCCTAGACCAGTCGCCACGGGACTCACCACACAACTCACCAACTCAGACTCACCAACTCAGACTCACCAACTCAGACTCACCAACTGAGACTCACTACACACTTCACCAATTCCACGGTGGAAATATTTTGCTGCCCCGCCTGGTGTAGACAGGAGGTTGTGGGTTCGATCCCGACCCCTGACGCCTGCTCTATATTTGGAGTTTGCATGTTCTTCCCGTGGTCGTGTGGCTATTTATCCAGGTCCTACGGCTGTTCCCTCCACATTTATCATCAATATGCATGTAGAGTACTCGGCTGCTACGAATGTCCACGTGGTAAGCCACTTAATTGAGCTATCGTTTGTGGCCAGGTCGCTTCTAAAAAAAAAATAGCTCCGTGGGCCTTACCTGGCAAAAGATTTGAATACTATTTTTGATTCAATATACTCATCAAAAATATACTATTTAAAAATAAGTATATTCACATGTTTGATATTTAAATATATTATATATATTACACTTGTTTCAACTGAGACTCACCACACGGCTCAATGTCTGAAACTCTGGGAGCGTCGCAAAGACGATTGGTGCCATGCGTTGTGCAGGGGGCGTGCGAGCTGGCACAGAACACGCGACCAGCTGACCGCATCCTTTACTCATTTCGCTCAGGGTTTATAACATGGCCCTCGATGTAAGTCGACGGGTCTCTCTTGACAGTGACTTTCTATTGCACACCACCCACCCACCCAACCTTCCACGGGCTTCACTCGGTCTAATTATAGGGCTGAGTCACAGAGTGCAGAGAGCTAGAGAGAGAGAGAGCGCACATGCAATCGTCATTGAGCGCGGAGCGGTGATTCAAACGTTTGAGTCACCGCGAAGTTAACGGCGCTCGCGCCAGAGCAATTAGCGGGCGCGTGGGTCTCGGCTCATTTGCGCGCGAAACTCGAAGTCGTTTCGGTCTCTCCGTAACGCTACGTAAGTCTTTTGGGCCTCTAAGTCCACGGGTTTTTGCGTAAGCCTACGAGATCTCCATTGCAAGCATACGCATCTCTCCGCAAGCCTGAGCATCTCCACGCAATAATTTGATCTCTGCGTGAAGCCGATTAATCCCGAATTCATCTCCATGCGTGGCCTGCGCATTTCCACGTAAGCCAAGGAATCTCCGTGTAAGCCTATTAATCTGCAGTGTAAGTCTACGCATCTCTCGGCAAGCCGACATGTATCGCGTTGTGATCCGAAGGTGGCGGAGGCTCCCTTAATAGATTGGCTCGTTAGCGTGTAATGCTTTTTTTGCCGGTTTGCAATTTTCACCTCATCCAAGTGATAAGTGGCACATCCTCGGAGGAGCGAGACTGCACTGTCGGTCGAGTTTGTCAAACAAAGTTATAAAGTGTGTAAAGTCACGTAGGTAAACAAATAAAATTAAAATTAATAAAAGTAGGTAAAAAAATAAAATTTAAATTAATAAAAGTATTAATAGAAATAAAATAATAAAATAATGATTTATTAAAATAAATTATTTCTTATTTAAATTTGTTTCTATTATTACTTTTATTAATTTTAATTAAAACATTTTACCTACGTGACTTTACCGAAAAAACCCGAAGAGTATGAATCCTTGCAGTCACGAAAGCTTCAAATCTAGAATTATAAAGTGTGGGCACGGCAGCTCGCCTTCAAGTTCTCAGCCCCTGAGTTCAGTGGACGATTTCCCACCATCCCGATGTGGGAGATGCCGAAGACCTCACCTGCGCAGCCACTGTTGGACTTCCGACAAAGTGGTACTGTAATTTATCGACCCAAAATGTAGAATGATGAAAACGTGATTTTGATACGGAGAAGAAAAAAAACACCCACGTCGCACTTTTCAATAACGCTGTGGCCTTAATATAAAAATATGTAACGGACAACGTCTCAGACAATGAGCCTTCTTCAACGAACGTGCAAGAAGGGCGTTTGCCCGAAACGTCGCCTTATTAAATATATATGTTTTCGTTTCAAGACCACAGTGTTGTTATTGATGCATGTGCCGAGTTGTTGTTGTTGTTTGTGCACCACTGCCACCACTGCCACAGCAAATATGTTTCGATTTCAAGCTTTCGTGACTGCAGGGATTCATCTTCTTGGTTCTTTCGGTACAGTCACGTAGAAGGGAAATAATATAATAATAAGAAAAAAGTAAAATTTTTTTTTTTATTGTATTATGTTTTATTATGATTCTTTTATCATTTCTCTTCTACGTGACTTTACCGAAATAACCAAGAAGAAAAAAACAAATCTGTTGTTTGATCGAGGGCCCTTGTCTGCGCCGGGGCATCTCCGAACGCTTTAACATCCTCACATCTCAAACAAATCCAACCCCCCCCACAGTGGCAGCTGTCAGCGCGTGGTACAAGATGACTCAGCACCTTACTACCCTCCAAACGGGGCACTCGCCCGCCGGTAGTGGGGCAATGGATGCCAGGGTGTGTGATCCCAATTGACGACTTGCTAGCAGGAATTGTGAGTGTCGCGATGCTGTCGGGAGGCCTTCATCCAGCAGTGCACAGACAATGGTGAGTGGTGGTGATGTGGGTGATGCCTCTTCCTCTTCTTTAGTGTGGCTCATGTAGATGCAGAGTAACAACTACAATTGCACATGCAGGTGGTCAAGCGAGATAACCGCGTTAGGAGTAACGGAGTGTATCGCTGTTATGTCTCCTTCGTATTTGTCGATCGGGGATTGTAAGCTCCTGTTCGGCATGACCACAGTCCGCACACGGCTGGAGAGTTTTCGATGTTCCATTTGTGCATCAGGTATCCGCATCTACTGCCATGGCATGTGAAGTGGATGCGATTTAGAGTGGATCGTCATGGTGACTGATGATGATGAAAGACTCCCACATTGCTTCTCGATTTGAAGCTTTGGTGACTGCAAGGATTCATATTCTTAGGTGGCCAACACCACGCCCGGCCGCCTTTGTCTCCCTAGTGGCGATGTTTACACACCGCACCAGGTACTCATTTGAGGCTGAGTCGACTTAGGGGAGGCCCGGGACCGGTTCAGATAATCGTCACTGGCGTTGGCCGTGAGCGGGAATCGAACCCGGGTCGCCGGTTTCAGGGGGCAGCGAATCAATTGTCATTGCTGTATAATTATTACTCCCCCATCATTCACGCTACTCGTCTTCATCTCGCCGAACTGATCAGCGTGACCAATCGTCATTCGACAACCCCATGACCTGCGTAGTGTAGCGGTGATCGCGTTGCGCTATGGAACCGGCGACCCGGGTTCGATTCCCGCTCACGGCCAACGCCAGTGACGATTATCTGAACCGGTCCCGGGCCTCCCCTAGGTCGACTCAGCCTCAAATGAGTACTTGGTGCGGTGTGTAAACATCGCCACTAGGGAGACAAAGGCGACTGGGCGTGGTGTTGGACACCCACACCCCCTCGTGTGCCGTGCCGGCCTTCATAGGTGCTCGCTCGCTAACAGCACTTGCCCCTACAGTCTGTTAAGGATTCATATTCTTAGTTCTTGATGCAGAAAATCTGGCTGTGACGGTCCCACCTGATGACGGAGACTTGTGTTGCCTCCAAAACGTTGTGATTTTAATTCTTTTATTTTTATTAATTATAATTTCATTTTTTTACCTACGTGACTTTACCGAAAGAACTAAGAAAATAGTCTGTTAAGGCTACACGGGGGATCTTTAGGGGGGGGGGGGTCAGAGGCTCTCATCCAGCAGTGGATAGACACAAGGGGCGCTCAGTACAAGGTGACAGATGCCCTCTAGCCCTGGGATGCTGACGATACGACTGAAGCCACTTACATAACAATGCAAACTTTCCGCGTCGCGTATCACCTTGGAGGAAGCATTTCAATTTTTGATTGGAACTAATTGCAGCCGAAGTCGGAGGCATTTTACACGTTTCGTTATTTTCAGATTGATATTCAAGGCAATTCACGAAGGGCTCGTTACGTCATTGCCAATCCACCGCCACGCAAAACTACTGTCATAATCCGAATATTGGAAACTAATTATGGTCGAGCACTTACAAACATATATTAAATCAAAGGTTACGAGGCAAAGTGGCTGTGTCGGGTGGTGGCGGGTTTAACGACACATTAAAATTTACGCGATCTAACCACATAAAACCTCTATTATGGATAAAGTGAGGTGTGCTACTCATCTCAAACCCTGAGGCCATTGATGGAAATTCCACATTCCTATGGGAGGGTGTGAGTCTATCCCGAGGAAAAGCCCGTGATACGCGTTTTATCGGCCCCCCGAATGGATGATGGGCCGAGTTAACCAAGTCCAACCAGGATGTGATCTCACGCCCCTTCATCGGAGCCGTGGGGAAAATCAAATGCGATGAGATCTCCTTCCTGTGTCTACAATAATACAACTTCCATTATATATAGCAGCGTCATTCATGCCAACAGCATCCCACAACGCTGTACATTAATTATATACAAGGACCGAATCCCATATACGCTCCACATGGCCGGAAAGAAGCCCAACAAGACAAAGGTCCACCGTATAGCCTTCACGGACTGTTGGGGCAAGTGCTTTTAGCGAGCACCTACGAAGGGCAAAACGGCACACGAGGGGGTGGGTGGCCAGCACCACGCCCGACCGCCTTTGTCTCCCCAGTGGCGATGTTTACACACCGCACCGGGTACTCATTTAAGGCTGAGTCGAGCTAGGGGGAGGCACATGATATGTTCAGATAATCGTCACTGATGTTGGCACCGTGAGCGAGAATCGAACTCGGAACGCCGGGTTCGTAGCGCATCGGGCTGACCGCTACTCTATCACTGCCCTCTGACACAAAGGCAAAGATCCCCCGTATACCCTTGACATACTTTTCGGGCAAGTGCCGTTTGAGACCACCAACAACAACGGCCATTCGCCACTAATCGGCGGTGATGTCACCACGGCGCTTGTGCCAGGCTATGTGCACTTTTAGGCCACGTGAAGCATCGGAGGCTCGCTGGCAGGAGGTCAAGCGACAGACCCAGGTGCCATGGGTTGACTGAGATGACTGGCAGATGCGTCACCTGTAACACACACTCTCTCTGACGCACACACTACCTCTGTCTGACACGGAAAGACAAAGATTCCCCATATAGCCTTAACATACTTTCGTGGAAAGTGCTGTTCGCGAGCACCTATGAAGTCAAGCACGACACACGAGGGGGTCGGTGGCCAGCACCACTTCCGGCCGCCTTTGTCTCCATAGCAGCGATGACCCACGTGCCATGGCTTGACTGACTGAGACGACTGGCGGATGTAAAGACAATGACACACACACCACCTCTGACATACACACATTCCCTCTGACACACACGCGCGCGCGCAGCATCTGCCAAATGGGACAGTTTTGAGAATAATGATGATACCTGGGTGGCCCCTCTACCCCCTCCCCGTGTGCGGCGGAGGAGGGGATCTCTCTCGCGCGCCCGTGGGGCTACAGCTGCTGCGAGAAGGCGGGCGGGCAGAGGCGATCCGGTGGTCGCTCTCATTGTGCGTCGCGTCGGAGTCGGGTTCGCTCAGCCGTCTCTCGTGAATAATGCAGCAGCAGCAGCAGCAGGACCTCTGCTGCTACTGCTGCTGCTGGTGGAGGTGGTGGTGGATTCGGGTTCGGTTCCCGCTTACGGCTGACAACACCGGCGACGATTATCTGCACCGGTCCTGGGCCTCCCCTAGGTCGACTCAGCCTCAAATGAGTAGCTGGCGCGTTGTGTAAACATCGCCAGCTAGGGAGGCAAAGGCGGTCGGGCGTGGTGCTGGCCACCCACCCCGTCGTTTGCTGTCCTGGCCGTTATAGGTGCTCGCTAACAGCACTTGCCCGAACAAGCACAATATTATACCCGAACTGTGGACCGCTATTGAACACAGACAGTCTGGGACACATCTCCAGCAAAGGTTTTATTGTTGACAACCAAGTCAAACGAGTATTCCTGCTCACACGAGCAATGGGGCAGCGCCCTGGGACAGTGGTGGAAATTGCCCCTTCGCAGGCCCAAAATGCCCAGAAGATGACAGCTAATGACTCGCCACAAAGCGGTACGCACTTTATCGACCCCGGAATGATGATAGAACTGTTAGTACACTGTGTGAAAACACTAGCTCCTGTTTTTTTAAGTTAAATATTACATTACATCGAGCATACCACGTGATAAAAAGTGCACAATTTTCAAATAATAAAAGTTACTGCCATGGCAATGCACCGATCCACGGCTGTGTGATAGTAGCATCCACACTTCGTGTCGTTCGTTGAAGGGGGGGGGGGGGGGGGTGTCCAACCTTCACCACCCAACCCGGTTCATCTAGGTGAAGGGGCGCCCGCGGGGGGGCCCCAAAACAAGATCGGGTATCACTCGCATCTGACGTTCGCCGTGGCCTGGAATCGAACTCAAGCCG
>CM025635.2:1797620-1813848 GCA_014621495.2 Entosphenus tridentatus | reverse complement strand
GATCGCCTCGCTAGCCGAACGATCGCCTGGCCAGCCGAACGATCGCCTGGCTGTCCGGCTGTCCCACCGGCGTGGGGCCCTGTCATCAAAATCTCGGCGGGCGAGCGAGCGGGCGAGCGAGCTGGCGGCACCACCCTCCGCCTCCTCCTCCGCCTCCTCCTGCTCCTCGGCGTGAAGGTCACGGCGCAATGACAAGGGGCGGAGGGGTGGGAGAAGGCGCACGCTGCCGACAATCATCGGCTCCGTGGTAGCTGACGCCACTTTTTGCCGAATTCAGTCTCCTTGCGACGTGCGCGTGGGGGAAGCGGGTGGGGAGCGGTGGTGCAGCGGTTAGCGCGCTGCGCTACGAACTCGGTGATCCGAGTTCGATTCCCGCACACGGTCACCAGCACCGGTGATGATTATCTGAGCCAGTAGCTGGGCCTCCAACCCCTAGGTCGACTCAGGCTCAAATGAGCACCTGGTGCGGTGTGTAAATATCGCCACTGGGGAGACAAAGGCGGTCGGGCGTGGTGCTGGCCACCCACCCCTTCGTGTACCGTTCCGGTCTGCATAGGTGCTCGCTAACAGCACTTGCCCCTACAGTCTGTTCAGGCTACACGGGGGATCTTTGTCTTTGGGGAGGTGGATGGGGTGGGGGGGTGACGCGCATGAGCAAACTTCACACCACCTTGGCGAAGAATAAGAAACATGTTTGAAGCCGGGATTTTCCTTGCGTCCCTCTTTCCCTCCCACTGTGTATATTGTTCCGTGTTGCTCTGCACTTCCTTTTTCCAACGCTCGACTCACTGTTTGCAGCATACCTTCGACTATAATAGAAGAACAACAACAATAGCAACGAAGTTTTGCTGGCTGGATGACGCCGTGGCCACGTCACCGAGCCGGGTTCGTGAGTGCTGACGTCACGACCCCCCCCCTCGCCCCAAAACCGTGGCCGTGTGTCCCGCGCAGATGCACGGTCAGTTACTCGCATCGTCCAAATCGTCTACCTCAACAATTATTTTTCTCCTTCTCGCTTTGTCTCTCGTCTTGTCTCTCTCTCTCTCTCTCTGTGTCACTCTCACCATTTCGTGTCCGTCTCTCTCAACCCTCCCTGACGATCTCCTCGATGTATATCTTTCAAATAATGCGCCCTAAATCTCTCCAAATCTACCTCGCTATCTCATCAATTTATCTTTCGTTATCTACCGCTGTGTGCGCGCGCGCGCGTGCGTGTGTGTCACTGCGTGTCTCTCTCTCTCTCACTCTCTAGGATCTCTCTCTCTCTCCGGCCCCCTCCTTCTTCTGGCTCAATGACAGCGAGAAATTTCAACCCCGCAATGTCATCCGGTCCACCGTAACCGAAACGTGGAGAAGATGCAAAAAGGTTGGTGACGCTTCCTCTGCTCTGCGACTTGCACACTTTCATCCAACAAGTTCCACTGCTTGAGCCGAGACGTCAAAAGCTCGGCATTGGACTTGGTGAAACCAATATCTCTGATCAAGTCGTTGAGGTCTTTTTGGTTGGGGTAGTGTCGGTTTCTCTCCTCAGCACCACCTCTGAAATTGTCATCTGGATCTACAACGTCTTCCTCACTCTCTGACTTTTCGCTCTCTTCTAAAGAAGGCTGCTCTCTCTCCGAAGGAGTGGGTACGGGGAGCTCATGGCAGTGTGGCACCGGGGCGATGGATGAAGGAAGGTCCGGATACGTGATAGGAGTACATTCTTTGCCAGTCCGACGTTTGCAAGGGTCCACCATGCAGAAGTAGCAGTTGCTTGAGTGGTCAGTGGGTTCCCACCAAATTCTTGGGATAGCGAACTTCATGGCTCTATTTTCCCCTCTCTACCATCCTACAACAATACGTGGCCTTAAGCAGCAGAAGAGCGTCTCTGAAGCGTGTCAGGCGACAGGGCATGGAGGAGGAGGCGTTTCAGCCCAGAGCAAACTAAATCTGTGTTGGGAAGCTTAACCACATTCGCGGATAACAAAGATAAAGATCCCCCCCCCCCTCCTTCTCCGTATAGCCACAACATACTGTTTGGGACAAGTGCTGTTAGCGAGTAGCACCTATGAAGACCGGCACGGCACACGAGGGGGTGGGTGGCCAGCACCACGTCCGACCGCCTCTATCGCCCCAGGTACTCATTTGAGGCCGAGTCAACTTAGGGGAGGCCCGCAATCGGTCCAGACGATCGTCGGGGTGGTGGTGGCCGTCCCTCCAGTGGACGAGAACCGCTGGGGAGATTCTCGGACAAAAGATGAAAACCACATTCGTCAGATCCCATCAGCGGAGCGCTTGGTGGGGGGGGGGGGGGGGGGGGGGCGCGGGTGGGGGGGGGGGGCTGGGTGGGGGGCTGTGGGGGAATCTGCCACTTCATTAAACCGGCGCGGTAGGACCCAGCGTGAGGCCTCGGGCTCCGTGGAGAGCGCACAGCAACAATGCTTAACGTTAGCTTCATTTCACCGGCGTCACGAATCTATTCCACAATGACAAAGATCCCCCGTATAGCCTGTTGGGGCAAGTGCTGTTAGCGAGCACCTATGAAAGCCGGCACGGCACGCGAGGGGGTCGGTGGCCAGCACCACGCCCGATCGCCTTTGTCTCCCCAGTGGCGACGGTTACACGCTGCTCATTTGAGGCTGAGTCGACCTAGGGGAGGCCCGGGACCGTTTCAGATAATCGTCACCGGTGTTGGCCGTGAGTGGGAATCGAACCCGGGTGGTCACGTTCGTAGCACAGCGTGCTGACCGCTACACTACCGCTCCCCACGAGAGCGCACGGTAGCAATGCTGAGCGTCGGCTTCATTTCACCCGGCGCCACGAATCTATTCCACACCCCCCGTCCACGACCACCACCACCACCCCCCACCGCTTCTCTCCTGCCTGTCGCATTGTTTTCGAGACCCTTAGGTGGTTATCCAGCCCGGCCAGCTCACACCGTGAGAAATCTCTGCAGATTTTTTTCGTGTGTTTTTTTTCTCTCTCTCTCTGTCTTCCTCCACGCTCTCTCGCTCTCTCTCTCAAACATTTTTTTCCCGGTGTCAGCGGCCCTTGAACTGTTACTGTGGCAGCCGTTACAAAGATTCAGACAGCGCCGCAGTCAGTCCAATGGCGAAACAAAAAACCCACAAAAAATATTAACGGTCGCCTTTAATCCTGCAGATGTAATTTGCCTTGGCGCGTGTGAGTGTGGGCTTGGCGCACACTGTGATTGGTGCGCTCTGCGTCTAAATCTCTTCTCGCTCTCTTATCGGCGAAATTTTGTTCTTCGCTTTGGAGATTACAGAGCGCCGTGACGAGGTCGTTTTTTTTCCCCCTTCAATTTAATTTAGCGCTCGCAACATTACCAACACAAGCGCAAATTAAAACGAATGAAGGAGATGTTGTACGTGCTTGAGAGCTGTATAATGTTAAAATAATATATATGTTTTAAATGCGATGGAAAAAGTTATATATTACACGCAGACATGAGAATAATAACACGGATCAAAGAGAAATATAATTCAAGAAAGTAACAGAAAACTCGCATTCGTCAATAACAATGTGTGGCTTTAAAAATGAAACAATAGTCGACGTTTCGGCCAACGGCCCTTCCTCGTAGCACAGCACCAAACCGGCTGTGACGAAAGCCAACGTGGGCAGGAGACGTTGCCAAGGGAGGCTGTGGCCGACACGTGGGGTCGGGGGGGGTTATCACCATTCACGACAGCGCAGCGAGTTGAGGTTTGCCGTGAAATCATCTCGCGTGCAGATGCTCAGATGGAACCGGTCCATGCAAAACCGCTCGCGTTACGCCCGCAACTGTTGGCAAAAATCGAGCTCGGCGCATTCGTGGCCCGTAGCTCGGTGCAGGTGACCCACTGCGCCCCTCGCCTTTAGTCGCCTGTCCTGCCGGTCGAGTTCGCGGGGTCAGGGGCGGGCCGAGCGTTAGTGCTGTGCAGCTTCGATTCCGAAGAGAGACAGACCACTGTAGGTGACCCCCCCCCGCCTCCTCCAGTCACTGACCGCAACCTCCGATTTGCACGCTTGGCTACGTACGGTGCGAAAGAAGTTCAACGTACATCGTGCATGACACGTGCACGACGTTCGACACGTACCTCCGATGGTTCGAACCGAGCGGCCGTGCGTTGAATTTTTGTTTTACTTTTCACGATGTATTCTTATTTTATTATATATAAACAGAGTCCACACGACGCTACGCCTCAGATTTGTGAGAGAGGGGAGAGAGAGAGAGAAACGGAGAAACGCGGGGCCCATAAACCACGCGGTTTAATAGACCGCGCCATCACCACGGCATGCGGCGAGATTTCGAACGGCGGCTCCGTCCAGCTCTGTCGGAGCTCGGCAGAAATTTACGAGCGAGGTCAACGTGACGGCCACGTTACGTGCGGAACGCTCTCGCATTGCGAGCGGAGGAGAGCGGATTTTTTTTACGTTTCCCTCCGATTGTTTATTCTACACGTAGATGTATGTTGTTGTTTTTTTAAACAAAATATATTTTTTACACCCAGACAGGTTGGCTCAGCGGTAGAAGCCCGCGATCCGAAGGTTGCGAGTTCAATCGCTGTGGCTTGCAACACTTCATGAAAAGTTGGCTGTGGTTGTTATGTCGATAAAGACACCCCCGGCATAGGAACGTGGAATTTCCACCACTGGCTCAAGGTTGGACACTGGAGATGAGCCCCAATGCTCGGTGGATCAGGAAATCACTGACTTGTTGTTGTTGGTGGTGGGTTTTTTTGATAATATTAAATGTTATGTTTTCAAATCGTTTCGCGATTGTGCGCGGAGCAGCGCAACCCTCTATTGCCCACAAAAGCGGATCTCACGGAGCTACCACTGAGTTCCCTCCGAGTGACCTCTGGTCCACAAAGTATAGAGTTCAGCACTTCTCCCCCCACTCCCCTCCCACCTGCACTGCCACACGAGGAGACGAATGTTCGACGCGTGACAAAAATCAGACCCATATTTGAATTCTCAGGAGCTGCATTTTTTTTTTGCCAAATCAAGTGCAGAACCAAATGTGATGTGATGGGATTTGTTGTTATTGTTGTTGTGTGCACTCGTTGACGACCGGTCTAAGACCACCGACTCGCGACGCCTGAGAACCCGGCTTAAATCACGCACGATTAGCCGCATTTATTTTGAACTCACCATCTCAGCGATGCCAGCTCAGCGACCTCTGACCTCTGAGTTATCCCGGCCGTACCACGCCCCCCCCCCCCCATTTTGTTTTAACCTCCGCAACAAATACATCTTTCACACGAATCCTCATTTCCCCGAACCCTCCCCCCCAATGCATCACCAATTCTCAAAAGTGTAGCATGCCAGCCAGCCAGCCAGCAGGCATGTCGGTTGTTTCAATTTGGCCAACGGGGGGCATTGTAGTAATACTAATGATGATGCCCGCCTGGTCCCTCGCGGATTCGAGGCGGAGGCTTCTGGAGAACCACGCGCGCGGTTCTGTTTGGTTTCGTGTGTGCGGCGTCTGATTTGAGCGCCGCTGTTTGTCAGCAAATAAATACATACATCTCTTGCCAAATAACAGCGGCTTCTCGTCCAGCCGTGCGATGCCGGGCTAAAGACAAAAAAAAACCAACAACAGCAACAACAAACAAACCCCATCCACACCTCGAGGATGGAGAGCCCACCAAAAAAAACCAAAATGAAATCAATAAAAAAAGAATGGAAGGCGCATGCGACGGAATGACTTAGCCCTGAGAGGACGAAAAGATAACAACAACAACAACAACAACAAAACAAGCAGCAGCGTTCGACTTCATTATTCCTCTCTCCGTGTTTTATTTTAGTTTTTTTCTCGAGTGGGGAACCCCGGGGGCCGCCCCGGGGGGGGCGCGATAAAGTTTTGCGCTCTTCGATCATCCGTCCGTCCGTCCGTCCGTCACGACCGGGCAGCAGAGAAATCGCATACACAGATTAAACAACAACAACAACAACAGCAAAACTTCATCCAGCGCAGGGCTTTGGTTAATCTCACTCGATAATCACAATCGAAGGTTGCTATTCATGGTGAGATTGTTGTTGTTGTTATTGTTGTTGTCCCGAATTTGTCGCCGTTTAAGAATTTATTTAAACAAATACAATTCCATTTCCTCCACCCCTCTCCCCCCAATCTCGTGTCCAGCTCTCCATTGATCTCCCATCTCCACCGGTGCCCTCTTTCTCCCTCGTCCTCCACCCTTCATAACGAGGAGTCGGCCCTCGTCCCTAAGAAGACGACGGCGATGAAGAAGCAGCACCGATATTTAGACGCAGGCGATTAGCGTGGGAGGATCCTTTTTTAATCTTGTGGAATGTTCTGCACCGGGAGATATATGTACGCGTGTGCGTGTACGTGCATTCCTGTGTGTGTGTGCGCGTGCTCACTCACAGCACTTCCTCCCATAGTCTGTTAAGACTATACGGGGGATCTTTGCCTTAGCTCACAGCACTTGCTCCTATAGTCTCTTAAGACTATAGGGCGATCTTTGTCTGTGGGTGTGTGCGTGCCATTGTGTGTGTGTGTGTACTCGCTAACAGCACTTGCCCCAACAGTATGTTAAGGCTATACGGGGGATCTTTGTCTGTCATTTTATGTGCGTTCGCCGACAGCACTTGCCCCAAACAGTCTACCGAGGCTACACGGGGGATCTTTGTCTTTGTGTACGTGGCGTCATCGATGGACGAGCCCACCTTGGGAAATGTCCTTTGCAGACAGCGCCGCACCTGGCAACCGCCGAGCACAACAAACCCTTCTCCACTGCGAGATTCGTCACGGCTGGAACTTAATAATGCCCGCAAGCCACAGGGGGGTGGATGGGTGGTGGTGGTGGTGGGTGGGTGGGGGGTTAGAACACAGACGAGACAACAACACAAAAAAGCTACCGCTTAAAATGTTGCCCGTCTCATAGGCGCCGCTGCCATGACTTTAACGTTTTCACGCCCGACAAATTTAGATTGAACTCCTAAAAACAAACCCCCCAACAGACGGACACTCCAAATCGTTTTGTCGAACGACGAGGATGGGGAGCAGACAGCTCCGGCCAGTGTGGGTGGTCTCGTAAACTTACTGCCGACGATTATTTGATAATGCACGTACGTTGAACTTCTTTCGCGCCGTACGTAGCCAACCGTGCTAATCGGAGGTACGGAGGCGGGGGGCGGGGGGGGGGAAGGACAGCAAACTATGCATGTTGAATTTATTTCGCAACCTACTCAGCCAACAAGCTCGTAGCGTGCATCGTGCAGTTTGCAGTGTGCATCGTGCCCAACTCTGCGCCCGCTTCCTCGCAAGAGGCAGCTCAGAGCAGATCACACATTGCCCAGGGCTGGCACAACGGCCGCCCACGGTGGCAAGATGTTCACTGCCTTGCCCGGTACACAGGAGGTCTTGGGTTCGATCTCGACCCTTGTATATTTGGAGTTTGCGTGTGTGTGTCTCTCTCTCCCTCTCTCACCGTGGTCGCGTGGATTTTTCTCCGCCTCCTCCGGTTTTCCCCCTCCACATTTATAAACACCCGTTTCTGTTATTTGGCTGATATAAATGTCCACACGATAAGCCACTTCGTTGACTAATAATTTGTGGCCAAATCGCTTCTGAAAAAGAGCTATATAGCTCAGTGGACCTTACCTGGTAAGATGCAAATATTTTAAATAGACTGTGTTTTGTTGTTGCATTTTCCCCCAGAAGTATATGACGCTCGTGCCCGTCCATCAGAAAAAAACAACCACGGCGGATATTCGCATTCCTGCGTTGCGTGTGACTATGTACATTTTTCTTTTTTAAACCTGCAAGCAACCAGGACTAAAATTGATCCAATTATCCGCACAGCAGAATGTCAGGCATTACGACGCGCATTTGATTATTGTTTATTATAATGAGCACAAGCGTTTGGGATTCACGTTCTGTCCGATATCACAGCCACAGTTGCTGGAGGCTTCTTCTTTAGGCAAAGGCTCCCATGAATCTCTTCGTTTTTATTGGACATTTTTAAGAACCGTGGTTTATATAACCAAACAAAAAAAACCGGCGCGTTATTATTTTATATTTATATTATTCCATTAATACTTGTGTTACTTAAAATTGCATTTCTGCCGAAAGTGTCACGGCGTAATAATTTCTTTGCTCATCCCGTGGTTCTCATTCCTCAGCAGATGCATCGCAATTTACAAAGAACACGTGCAACTGAAATTTTAATCATCATCATTTACAGCCCATTATAAATCCGCTGCTAGATGGAGACCACGACCCCCTCCCACCCCTCCCACCCCTCCTTCCTATCGCAAGATCGTCCACCGTGCGTTGTCCATCGCCCACGTGCCTCAGCCGGCAGAATGAGCGTAACTCGCCAATCAGAGTTCAAATCCTCGTTGCGGGGTTGACCCAGCCCATCATCGCACTCCGGGGGGTAGGTAAAATATAGTACTGCTTTGTTGGACAACTAAGCAGTGGTTGTCCAATGGGATAGACCCATCCCTGCCATAGGAATGTGGAATTTCCACCACTGGCTGCTCAGGGCTGTACAGGGTGAGAGGAGCACCATTGCCTCAATGCGCATTTCAGCAGCAAATCACAGACTTATTTTTCCTGGACTTACGAAGCTTTTTGGGTGATCAAGTTTTTTTTTTGCCAGGGCACTGCGATGATAGCGAGCGAATCGTCAGTCGGCGGTGGGTAATTAGTGATGGGCACCTCTGTAAATAAGCACGCGCCCGCTTGGAACGCAAACACCGTGTAAGATGTCACTCGAAATCTCGCTTAATTTAGTTTCACGCTTTAATCGCCACAGGCGGGCGAAACGCTGTTGACGCCAGCCGCGATCATCAAACTGAACAACAACAACAAGGAAAAAAAATACGACCCAATGATTGCGACCGCCACTAAAATGATTAATTACATAATCTTCATTCTCCGCGCTTACTGCCAGTCATTTCTGATTGCCGATATGCCTGTTAACCGCAGTCTGCCGCGATGGCACAGGCCCCGATACGGCCAGGGCAGCTTTAACGTCGCTACGGGGAGTGGCAGCGCCGTGGTGAAACACTCGCGCCTCGCAGCAAGAAGCACCTGGGTTCGATTCCAGACTCGGGTGCCTTCCCGCGTGGTCAACACGTGGTGTTTTTCATGCTGGTTCTCCAGTTTCCTCCAACAGATAAACGGAACTAAATAAAACGGGTGTTAAGATGTACAGACACCTTTTTCAAGGCATCAAGTTGGCATTTAACCACACACAATTGTGGCAAAACATACAAAATAAACACGCTCTGAACGTGTGCGCGTCTCTTGCGGTGAGCGTGAGCACGTGCTATTATTAAAAATAAAATGGCACGTGGAAGCAGATACCGCAAGAACTGCCCCCGAGATCACTTCAAGTCACCTCCGATTTCACACTCGGTGATACGACAATTCCTCTCGTGCCCTGCTAGAAAATGTTTGTTTCGTGGCCTGTGAAACCAAAATCGATTTTTTTAATCTTCTTGGTTCTTTCGGTAAAGTCACGTAGAAATAAAATAATAAAAATAAAACATAATAAAATACAATTCTCACGACGTTTCGGCCACAACGCAAGCAGCCGTCCTCAGGTGAGGAACAGGTCTGTCGGAAAGACAGCGTCTGAATGGGCACCACCAGGCTTGGAGCGTATATTTAAGCTGGGTTGGAGGGGGGAAAGGGCGCCTTGACAAATGAATTTGCATATCAAGAGGAATTTAGCACATTTATGGGAAATGCAGATATAGGATTAGTCACTACTTGTGGAATGCGTAGGAGGTTCTTCACCTGAGGACGGCTGCTTGCGTTGTGGCCGAAACGTCGTGAGAATTATTTTATTATGTTTTATTTTTAGTATTTTATTATTTCCCTTCTACGTGAATTTACCGAAAGAACCAAGAAAACGTAGTCATCCTTAAAAGCGTTTTTTTCTCTTTACTTCTCTCGATTAAATTCGGACTTTGATCGCAGTACGTACGCGCGTGACCCCTCCTCCCGTGACTCCGTAATGCACGAGGAGTGGAGACATTTAAAAGCTTTTTACAACCCAGTTTCTTTTTTTAAAGGAGCAAAAAAAAGCCTCGGCTGTAATGAGAGAGAGAGAGAGACAGAGAGCGCGCGAGAGAGAAAGAGAAAAACGATGGATGTTCAAAACAAAGCAGCATTGATTTTCTTTAATCTAAACCAAATTCGAGTTAATTCACTTAAACCGGTGAAGATTGCATTTGCTCAGCCCCTGAAGGACAAGGATTGCTCGTGTATGCGGTAGTGCCTTCGCGTGTACAGCAACCGGCATAAAGCCCTGCTTGCATAATATAATCACCATCAATATCATCATCATCATCATCATCCTCCTGTTCATCATCATTATCGATGTAGTGAGCACGAGTTTCGGCAGAGCGAGGGCCTACATAAAAACAAAACACATACATTTATAAACAATCAAATCCGATCACAATTTTTTTTTTGGAAGAGCCGCACTGAGATGTCTACACACGAAGCAAGCGCCGACAATGGGAGACTCCGAGCAGTTGAACATTAGCCAGGCTGCACGTGGCCTCGAATCCTGCCCCGTGTGGAGGCAGCGGCGAGGGTTGATGGATCACCTCGCGAAACTCCCTCTCTCTCTCCCCGTGTGGCGTCATCGAGGAGCTCGTCAGCATGAAGGCGGCATCACAGACACAAACATAAAACATGTGGACACCCCAACCCGTTCCGTCTGTCTGGGATGGAACGTTGCCCCACCAACCCCTTCTCCCGGTTCTAGATTTGAAGCTTTCGTGACTGCAAGGATTCATTTTCTTAGGTTTTTTTGGTAAAGTCACGTAGGTGAAAAATAAAAATTAATAAAAGTTAAATAAATATAAAATAATTATTATTTTTACTTTTTATTTATTTAACTTTAATTAATTTTAATTTTTCACCTACGTGACTTTACCGAAAAAACCTAAGAATATGAATATCTTCTCCGGTGCTCAGAAGTCCACCCACACTCACTCATAGGCCGATGACACCTTCATATGCAGAGGACGGCAGAGCTTAGGCAATTGTTGCTAGCGCCGGCTCGCTGTGGAGCTGCCGCCTTCTCGCTCCCTCCAGGAGTGGAGAATTCAAGACAACTCTCGGGGCCGACTGAGGGCCACCCGAACCAGACGGCCGACCGCGTTTCCAACAACCGCATCCTACGTCCGCTCTCCGGCGGGAACGAGCAGCATCGGTGGCGCTACCCCGTGGCTCACCTGTACGTACACGTGGCCGTACACGTGGACGTGTGATTTGCACACACACACTTGCCATGCGCTCGAGAGAGAGAGAGAGCGAGACTTTTCTGCGGATCTTTCGCGCCTCTGCGTCATCCTCTCCGTTCGAGAGCGACTTTGAAAGATGTTTCGCGACAAAAACAATGGATTGGCGCAACAAAAGCGTAAATATTAATTGAGTTGGAGGGGGGGGGGAGAACTACAACATTCCTTGCAGTCACGAAAGCTTCAAATCTAGGATACAAGTTAGCCAAAGACAGCAAGACAACAATGTAACGGCTCGCATTAAAGTAAACTGGACTCGCCAACAGACGAGATACTCGCCGAGTGTGTGGGGCGGTGTGGTGACATCAACAGCAACAGCACGCCAACCCCAACAGACCACGCATAAATGCCGCAGCTGCCAGAGACCAAGCAGGGCTTGAGGCTGGTTCGCAATTGGATGGGTGCAAAAAAGAAAAACAACCCCACGTCTATCGATAGGATCGGACAACGAAGGAGGCTCGCGTGCAGGGTACAGGCGTGGATCGTTACAACGCAAGTCGCGGCCTGGGGAGGCCTTCATCCAGCAGTGGATTGACCATAGGTGACGATGATGATCAGGTGCGGTAGACGTGGGGTTGCGAGTCGTGGCCAGGAGATGCCCCCCCCTCCTCCCGTATGCACGGTGGGTTCGCTCCGGTTTCTCCGTTTTCCCTCTCACACGAAGAAAAAGCTCTTGTGTGGGTGGAGTTGGTCAAACATAGCAGTGGCAGGACCCTCCTGCAAAAAAAAAGGGTCTTGAGACTCAGCTAGATTTTTGTTTTCGCTAGGTAAAAAAAGAATTGACTTTATTATTATTATTATGTATTATTATTTATTATTATTATTCGTATGTTTGTCGGAGTGACATGATACATTCAGGCCCCGGGGCTTCTGGGAACTGGAGACAGCGCTTGCTGCTAGAAAGCAACAATTTTCACTGCAGGTTGATCATTAAAATTACACGTTTTTTTGAAAGACCATCGATCAAAGTGCATGAAAAATAACTGGGGGTGGTGGCGGTAGTGGTGGTGGTGGTGGTGGTGCCGAGGAGGAGGATGGAATAATTATTTAATTCGGGATTCTAAATTTAGCTCCGCGGAAAGACTCGGTTGACCCGGAAAATAGGGCTGTTCACGGACACCTTCGGTAATGTATTACGGAGCAAAGGTCATTTGGCACTTTGCAATAATGCTTACATCGTGTGTGCGTGCGTGGGCACTGTATATAAACAAGCAAGCACACAGACACGCGCGCACGCACGCACCCATACACAGCAAGACACGAGATGAGCTCTTCACGTGTGACGGAGCGCGGTTGACACGGGCCAAGAAATGGAATTGGACCCGCGCGACCACCCCCCGCCCCGCCCCGCCCCGCCCCTAGCCGAGCTTGTCAGATGTTGTAATCTAAGCAAGTTTTGAGCCTGGCTAAGTGCTTGCATTGGGTGACTACCATGCACAGGTGGGCATAGGATGCTGTTGCTGTGTGGGTTATGCGGTGAGCAGCAGAAAACAGTAAAGCAAAATCACCATCCCCCCTCCCTGCACTACTGAAAAAATAACAACAAAAAGCTTCTGAAGGTAACCACCACCACCACCTCGTGTGAAGTATCGAGCGGACTACAAGATCCTTGCTACCGACCTACAAGGCACTCAATGGCAATGTTGACAGGAACAGATCCATATTTATACTCTTCAATGATGTCCATCACACATCTTTCGAGTACTTCGAGGGTCAAGGACTTTGCCAGCACCGTGCAGCTCCCAAGTTTTGGAGTGTTTTTCTTTCGCTTATTAGACAATCATAATCGATAAATATGTTAAGTCTGTCTTGCAAACTCACCCTTTTAAACTGCACTTCACCCGCCCACCCCGCTGGTTCTGGCCGTAGACCCTGCAGTATTTCGTGGCTTCCCATACACGGCGGTGGCGCATTGGGTGTGCGTCCACGGATGAAATGCGCCACTTTACAAATCATTATTATGATTATTATTATTTCTATTTAAAGCTTTCGTGACTGCAGGGATTCATCGTCTTGGTTCTTTTGGTAAAGTCACGTAATAAAATAATAAAAAGAAAACATAATAAAATAAAATATTTTATTATGTTGTATTTTTATTATTTTATTACTTCCCTTCTACGTGACTTTACCGAAAGAACCAAGAAGATTATTATTATTAAGTCGGTCCTCAATCGATATCTGTGCCGATCGATTGCATCACGCCGCTGCGGCTCGGAGCCACGGTCAACGAGCCCGGCGCGGCTCCGAGTCGCCTGGAGCGGATCCGGCTCACGGCCGCGTTTTGATCCCTTCACTTTGAGTCCGTTTGTTCTGAGTACGTCGACGCGACCCTCCGTTTCGGCCTCCTCCCGCTTCCAAGCGCGGGTTATTGGAGAGAGTGAGAGAGACGAAAATAACACACAATACGACTTTGGGGCCGTCCATAAATGACGTCACGCACCTAGGGAGGGGTGGGGGTCAGACATTTGTGACGATGTGTGACGATGGGGGGGGGCGGGGCGGTTGAGAAATGTGACGTCACATCAAAATGCGCAACTTTTTATAAATATAGACAAGACGTTCTACTTAATTAAATAGACTTTTTAATAAATGTTTTCTCCTACAACATCAGAGTACAACGCCACATTAAATACGCACTACAATGACAATATTTTAAAGCGATTTGAATCATGTTTTATTTTGGGGGGGGGGGCAGTGTTTTTTGGGTCAATATTTATGGGGGGGTCTGACTTTTTGTGACGCCGTGTGACGAAGGGGGGGGGGGGAAATCGTCCAAGATCGCGTGACGTCATTTATGGACGGCCCCTTTGGTAATGCAAAGAAACCCAAAATATCCTTAAATGCAATTGACCAATGTAAAGGTTCCAGGCCTGCGATTTCTCGGTCGTGGAAGGGCCTCCACGTGAAAGAGCTCTGGAGAGAGGGCATTTGGTCTTCTCTTCCACGCATCTTTGGCACACAGTCCCCTTGTTGCACGGCGAGTAACATCACGACAACGTACGCTAGGCTGCCTACTTGCTGCACACACAGCCGCAGCTTTGCTGGAGGGACGCTACAGCCAAGGGGGGGAGGGGAGGGGGGGCGAGTGGGGTAGGGTGGAGAGAGTGGGGTGCAAATCGTAACGTCTAATCGGATCGTGATATGTGCGGGTTATCAGCCGTGTCCCCCCCCCCCCTTGCCACCCGACTGATAGCGACGAGGTCTTTCAAGACAAACGCATCGCTGGCTCCTCTCTTGCAAAGCGACTCTTGGCTGCAGCAAATGCAGCAGCAGCAGCAGCGGCGGCGGCGGCGGCACTGGTTTCCGCGGTGCCTCGTGCTATTTTTAGCCCTCCGCCTGAGTCTCTAAAGCTTGTTTTGGGAAATGAGAAAAGCTGCAATAATAAGTGAGAGGCTTTGAAGTGAGAGGTGGGAGGTACAGAGGGGGGGGGGTGGAAGAGGCGCTTGTGAAGGCTGCAGCCACCAGCTTCTCAGAGTCTATATAATTGGCTCCAAAGTCTGCGCCACCAATTGCTGTTTCGGGTGCACGCGGCATTTCAATTGACAGCAGCTCCGGGGTGCGCGGCGGGTTTTTTTATTTTTGCGGAAACAATCAACGCGTAGGTGCATTCATTAATTCGTTTGTGCGAGCGCGTGCAATTAATTAGCCTTCCTTCCACGAAGGAACGCGTACACACACACATACACACACGCGCGCGCGCGTGCTTATTGGTTGAGAAAAAAATGTAATTATATTGAAACATTTTACAAAAATGTATTTTCACGCCGTACTTTGGCGATTATTGCAATGGGCATTGCCGCGAGATGAACGTGTGCGCGTCTCTTGCGGTGAGCGTGAGCACGTGCTATTATTAAAAATGAAATAGCACGTGGAAGCAGACACCACAAGAACTGCCCCCGAGATCACTTCAAGTCACCTCCGATTTCACACTCGGTGATACGACAATTCCTCTCGTGCCCTGCTAGAAAATGTTTGTTTCGTGGCCTGTGAAACCAAAATATTTTTTTTTAATCTTCTTGGTTCTTTCGGTAAAGTCACGTAGAAATAAAATAATAAAAATAAAACATAATAAAATAATTCTCACGACGTTTCGGCCACAACGCAAGCAGCCGTCTTCAGGTGGAGAACAGGTCTGTTAGAGTCTCCTTGACAGACCTGTGAGAATTATTTTATTATGTCACGAA
This sequence comes from Entosphenus tridentatus, assembly GCA_014621495.2. Classification (NCBI taxonomy): domain Eukaryota; kingdom Metazoa; phylum Chordata; class Hyperoartia; order Petromyzontiformes; family Petromyzontidae; genus Entosphenus; species Entosphenus tridentatus. The sequence goes on along the minus strand of CM025635.2, from coordinate 1,798,387 downwards.
ATCTTTAAATCGAAATATTTTTTTTACTTATTAGAGCTGCATTAAGGTCAATTTAAGCGATTCACCACATTTTATTTCACGGGTTTGTTGTAGAGTAATTGGCGAGCGGTAAAAAAAAAAACATCAAGGGACCTGCCAGAGTAATTTGTGGTGCGTGTGGAACGTGAGTGTGGTGCACAAGAACCCCCTCGCTACGCAGATGAAGGGATTCACTTTTTCTGTAATTATTCGATACGAGAGAAATCAACTGAAGAGACGATAGGCAGCTCCTCACTCGTGCACGCACAACCGAAGACAAATATCCACCGTCATAGCCTCATTAAGACTGGAGGAATCCGATGAGCTATGAAGCTAATTTTATGAAATAATACCGTTTCTGGCAATAAAAACAGTTGTTAGGATGTCGAAACACCAAATAGATATCTTTCTGCAAGGAATCACGTACTTGTGGTGACTTTGATACTGGCAACAACAAAAAGTCCCGCGATTAAGCTCTTTTCCACGCAAAGGTGTTAGCATAGTATTAACATAGTATTAACATAGTAAAAACATTGCATTAACATTGCATTAAACATTGCATTAAACATTGCATTTAACATTGCATTAACATGGCATTACATATAATTAACGTAAATTAACATCAACATGGTAGCATATTGTTAACATAGTATTTACATTGCATTCACGTATAATTAACATAGTGTTAACATATTATTGACATGACCATAGCATCAACATGGTAGCATATTGTTAACATACTATTAACA
>CM025635.2:1761708-1787620 GCA_014621495.2 Entosphenus tridentatus | reverse complement strand
GGGGGGGGGCTTTGAGCAGCGAGCGGCTGAATAAGAATGCCGTTCTTGCGTAGACAATGATGCGTAGACAATGATGCGTAGACAATGTTGCGTAGACAATGTTGCGTAGACAATATTTGCGTAGACAATGTTGACACTTTGCGATGATGGAAAATTAGCGCGTGGCCTCGCGACACCCGCAACGGCCATTGTACGATTTGGTGAACACACAAAGCAGGGGACGAGGATGGGGCTGCCGGGTTGGTGAACACACAAAGCAGGGGACGAGGAGTAGGATGGAGCTACCGGCTCCATGGATGGTGGATTACGAGAGAGAGTTTCAGCCTAAAAATGCACGAACAAGAGCCCCTGACTCCTTTCCTGACCACTTGCCGATTGTGTGCACACATTTATCAATGAAAATAAAACAGCGTCCGAAAATGAATTATAACAACAAGAACGGTGAGCGGTGTTAATGCTCTTCGAGATACTGACATTAATTCAATAAGAATGCATGTACTGCACTCATAAGTTTCAGGCCTTTTTCATGGTATCGATTAGATATTCTCGAATTATTAATACACCTCTATATGTCGTTCATCATGCACTATAATCAATCATTTACGATAATCAATCAATCACGATAATGAATCATTCACGATATTCAATCATTCACGATAATCATTCACGATAATCAAGAATTCCAACACAGCTGTGGGGATGGATGATGACACGATGTTTAAGTTATTTCGGTAAAGTCACGTAGGTATAAAAGAAAATAAATCACGATTTATTTTAGTAGGTATAAAAGAAAATAAATCACGATTTATTTTATTTTATTTCTACCTACGTGACTTTACCGAAAGAAGCAAAGAGTATGGATTCCTGCAGTCACGAAAGCTTCAAATCAAGATTGATGTTTAACTTCTTCAAGGTCCCTTGGCTTGCTAGTTGTAGATTTTACCTTTTTTAAACCCCAGAGATTAAAAATCGAACGGTATGAAGTCGGCTGAACGGGTGGACTTGTCTTGATATTTCCAAAAATCATTGAATCAATATTCACAAAACAATAAAAATCATAAACATAACGTAAAAAGTCACGAAACACTTATGTCAGTATCTCGAATGACAATGTAACTATACAACTTTATTTTTGGTATGGACAATATCGTCTGAATGTCACCGGACATTCAGAACGCTGTACGGTTACAGTTGTCCATATTTATTCACCAACGAGAGAGAGCGAGACGGAGGGGGGGGGCACAATCAATCATGGGCAGTGCAGAGTGTTGACAAAGGAAACGCCTTGAGCCTGGACTTGAACGAGGGCATGGAGCAAACGACACGGATGGCCGAGGGAGGGGTGGCGTGCAGGACCAGACGGTGGGGGGCTTTAGAGGAGAATGGGCGAGCTTCCACCGAGCGAAGGTTGATTGCTTGGCTTCAACAGAGAGCCTCGGTTGCTGGAGAGAAGAGTGCATGGCAGGGAGACGTGAGCTAAGGGGGCGTCCATTAATGACGTCACGCGATTTTGGACGATTTTGGACCCCCCCTTCGTCACACGGCGTCACAAAAAGTCAGACCCCCCTCGAGTATGACGTCACAAAGCTCTGCCCCCCCCCCCCCAAATTATTTTAAACACGCTTCAAATCGGTTTAAACTATCGTCATTGTAGTGCGTATTTAATGTGGCGCTGCATTCTAATGCTGCAGGAGAAAATATTTATTTAAAAAGTCTATTTAATCAAGTAGAACGCGTTTATATCGTGTTCGACGTACGGCTGCCCCGCGCGCCTGTCCCACGTTCCTCTTGCCAGCTGCATCAGAACACGCCCAGCCCAAGGGGGCACTTCAAGCCCGGCTTTCCCGCAATGGAATGCGACGCTAACGGGCGATGCTCATTGCTGCTGATCCCAGAGGGAAGATGATGTTGGCAATGACGATGATAATTAATGGCAATAACGGATGATGATGACGGTGAATGATGATGATGATGCTGACTATTTCAATGACGGTAACAATAATGATAGTTTAACGATTACAATAACGATTACAATGACAAATTCATAATTTTAGTCTGCTGCCACTCTACCAACCAAGGTACATTGTGGCCAAAGACAAAGATCCCCCGTACAGCCTTCGCAGACTGTTAGGGCAAGTGCTGTAAGCGAGCACCTATGAAGGCACGGCACACGAGGGGGTGGGTGGCCAGCACCACACCCGGCCGCCTTTGTCTCCCCAGTGGCGATGTTTACACACCGCATCAGGTATTCATTTGAGGCCGAGTCGACCTAGTGGAGTCCCAGGACCGGTTCAGATAATCGTCATTCCTGTTGGCCGCGAGCAGGGTTCGTAGCACAGCGCGCTGACCACTCCACTATCTCCCCCCACACACACACTGAAAACCTTCTGTAATATATTCCTAAATTCAGAATCTCTGCAGACGTCACACGCAGAACATTGCCCTTGTAGCAATGATGCCCCGTTCCGGACAAAAACATTAAATGTCCATGCTTGTGGGGGGGGGGAGTGGTACCCCCCCATATCCACCCTTAATTTTTTTAAGAGATTGCAGATTTTTTAAAAGAGGCATGCAGAACAAATCCATTAATTGAAACATTTACCAACTTAATTAGGAAGCACGCGGCATGCGCTGTTGCTTAAACGTGCCATGAAAGGCCTAACCCAGAGGCGGTGTGCGGTAAAAACTCGCGGCTGCCGCCGCCGCAGCCGCAATAACAACCCCACCACCCACGTCCTGCCACAGACAGCCCGGTCCAACAAGTGAGCCTCATGGCTTGTCAATGAGCTGTCTCTCCCCATGCCGCAACGCTTCACACTATCACGAATGGGCGAGTGCATTGTCTGGGCATTGGGTATTTAAAAAAAAAACACCAGCGAACGCAACACAAACACCGCCCCTCCCCCCGCACCTGCTCCCCAATGCGTATAACATCCTCAAATCTGTTTGGAGGCAGTGCCCTCATTTACAGCCCGCAGTAAATCCGCTGCCGGATGAACGTGTCGTCATAGCGTGGGGGTTTTATTTTAACTCAGCTGATCACGCCAGTCAGTGCGGGTTTGGTCGGTCGATGGGGCCTGCCCATCCGGGACCGGTTGAGATGTCACCTCGCCACTCGTGTTGGCTGTGGCCGGGGGTGGAACTCGGGTGGACATGCTCCATCAACGCAGTGCGCGTCAACTGCTGCGGCCAAAAGCGCCGACTAAAGGTCAAGCGGAGAGCACAGGCGAGTTGTGAGGTCAGCACCATGCCCCGGTCTGCCTTCGTCTTCGCTCGTTGCAGACTGCACCGGGTGGTAATTTCAGGCTGAGCACACGGGGGGGAGACGGGTTCAAATTCCACTCGCCACCGACGTTCTCCGCGGCTGGGAGGCATGGCCAGGAATCCATCTTAGGCAGATACAGATCGTTCACCACTGCACTGCTGCCCCTCTCGTACAACAAAGACCGCCCCCCGTGTCGCCTTAGAATAATTGGGGCAAGCGCTGTTCGCGAGCACTTATCAAGGCCGACGCGGCACACGAGGGGGTGGCGTGGCCAGCACTCCGCTCGGCCACCTTTGAGTCCCCAGTGGCGACGTTTACACGCCGCACCATCGGAGCCTGAGTCGACTTCGGGGGAAGTCCAGGACCGGTTCAGATAATCGACACTTGTGGTGGCCGTAAGCGGGAATTTAACCCGGTTTTCCGGGTTCCGATCGCAGTGCGCTTATCACCACGGCACTACAAAAAGGCATTCGCCACGGAGTGGCGGCGACGTCACCACGGCGATTGTGCCAGGCAAGGTGCACTTTTAGGCCACGTGAAGGGTCGAAGGCTCGCTGGCAGGTCACTGGACAGACCCAGGTTCCATGGGTTGACCGAGATGACTGGCAGATGAACCACAATGTAGACTTTCTTTCGCACCGTACATATCCAACAGTGTTAAAACACAGTGCATTGAAACACTCCGAAATTGTTACTGCCACTTTAATATGTTGCAAAGTACATAATTCCCAAGAGTAACCACACCTTGGACAAACACCGCAGTCGCCCTCCCCCCCCAATGTCCAAACGCCGCCACCTTTCGTGCGGAAGGCCCGGAAAAGCTATACCGCACCAATGCATTCAACCACCACCAACCCACACCGCACACCAGCTCCCGTACACCCCACCGCTCCACCACTCCAGACGAATAGGAGCGAACCATCTGCCAAAACCCGCACGCTCTCCCAAAGCTTCCAGCCGTCACGCTCTCACCACGGCTAGCAGACTCACCACCCCCCCACAGCACGTTACACCGTGCGCAACTTTCTCGTTCATTTGCATGTAAATTGGGTAACGCGCCGCGCGTGCACCTGCCATGCGACGGGGGGTGCACCCCCCCCCCCAACCAACCACCAGTCCCCCGGGGCAGCGAGGGAGAGGCAGTGGATGAGGTCTGGAGATGGAGATTCGAGCCCAAGACGCCCAACTCTGAACGGGGGGGGGGGGCTTGGTTTTTATACGGCAAACTCGCGTGGCCACAGGATTGCCAGCAGGTAGCCAGGCTAGCTAGCAAGCCGTGGATGTGCATCGGTCAAAATCATTGTGAAGATAGAAAAAAAACCCACCCACGAGTTCGCTTGATGCAACATTGGAGGTAGGGTCTTGATTTGAAGCTTTCGTGACTGCAGGAATCCATACTCTTTAAGTTCTTTCGGTAAAGTCACGTAGGTATTTTAATTTTATTTTATACCTACGTGACTTTACCGAAAGAACCAAAGAGTATTGGAGGTAGGGCCCCCGGCTGATTGATTTCCCATGAATTATTGCATGGATCCTTAACCAATTTCGAACATCTAGGACAGACCAAAGCGCCCACAAACTTGCCACCGTGAAGGTTCTGCTGCTGATGACAAGTCGATGGCATTCCTTTTCGAAGGTCACGCAGGCGCGCACAGCGTGTGTTGGGGGGGGGGTCTCCCCTACATACAGCGGGCGTCTTCGCAGGAGACGGCTTTAATAAGTGCTGCCCGTACGCGACGCTGACGCAGATTACATTCCGATCCGTGCTGCGTTATTGCCACTAAAGGGTAGCACATGATTTAGCGCAATATAGGGTCAGGTCAGTGATAAGTCTCACGACTGTCGTTATCACGAAGGAAACTCTCTATAGTTTTCTACGACTTTTCGCTAAATGAACAGTGCTTTTTTATTTTTAAGAAGCCAGCAGTAGCCAGTGAAGCTAAAGTAAAAATCGCAACAAACACAAAAAGAAAGCAACGTTTAGCAAACGGTGATTAAGACAAAAAATCGTAACAAATCGATGACGGCGAGAACATAACGAAGTGTCGGCAAAATGAAATGGGAGGAGACAAAACTAGGCCCGAAGCTCAGCAGTGACACTAACCAAAAAAAAACCCGGTGAGAATTGATAAAAAAAAACAACACAAGAGGTTCTCAGCCAAAATCAAGTAACACGCCGTCGAGCGATTGGTTAGGCTTGAGAGCGTGAACCAGCGGGGGGGGGGGGGGGGGTGTGGAAGAAAAAAAATCAGCGTTTCCCGGAGTTCTGGCAAGCCGTACCATATTCAAACTGCTGCACGAATTTGGTGCTCGTCATAATGAAATTGATTTTTTTTTTTACACACAAAATAAATTGGGCGCACGAGGCGGTCGATTTAGCGGAATGTCCGTTCTTTGTAGACTTAAGTGGCAACACGTTGACGAAGAAGCAGAGGGCGAGAGTCCGTCTGGGGAGACTTTTAAAGTGAAAGCAAATAAGTGAACAGGCAACAATGATAACACTACGCAAAATGGTTGAATTGGATTATTTGTACCTCTGACCAGAAAAACAATCAAGTTGGTTAATAGACTTGGCAGTATGAAACTCATGAAAATATTTGGCAAGTCAATATATATTTGCATTTTATGCGATTGTACGACAAAAACTGAGGGGGTGGACAGAACACGATTTTCAACGGGAATCAATCTTCAAGGAATGTTTCCATTACGTAACGAGGAATTAAATTGAGGAATGAAGCTGACTTTGATTTCAAAAGGTGACACACCACCTTGGCCAACGTGGAAATGCATCGAAGTCATCACAAGTGGCGTACAGCCCAAACGGTCTTATAATTCCACACAATCGTATCGCGCTAGAAAAGCAGACATTCAAGTTAGTTGACACATCTGATGAGGTCCAGGGATCTATCGGAGCAGTAACCTAGCAAAAGTAGAAAAAATATATCGACCAAAGCAGCAATCCAGAAAGTGCAATATAAGCATCCGGTTTGCCTGCAAAAATATTCTTGATGCACGATTACAATACGGAGTGCCAAGGTTAATCTCTCCCCGAGGTGTGATTTTTATTCCCATCGGAAGTGCCAATGGGTTCAGGCATTAGCACCAACTTCACCCGACAAAAGCCACGTGCATTATGTTTTTTTTAATCTGGATCAAATTCAGGAGAGAAACAGAACGAAAACAAATCCAAACAATTACGTCAAAAACATTATACTTTTGAACATTTTCTAAATCTCAGCTTCTCTCAATTAATTAAAGCATGCTTGGAAAGTGTTCTATAGAATCGTGCGATAGGCTTAGATTATTTTTTTCACTACTTTGCTTGCGCAGGGCAGAGTTGGTGCGAATTGCCATGTGTGTACTGGCCCCGCCGTGGGTTGTTGGCTGGTTGGGATCACTGCTGGGTTTGGGGGGAGCGGCGGATGCCACCAGGAGAAAGGGGGCTTAACCAGCAATCTCCGTAGCCACCGTCTCCAGCTTCTTGCCGTTCCACACGGTCTTGAACTGCTCCGGGATCGGGAACTCTTTCTGTTGGGGCCGGGGACAGAGAGAGAGAGGCAGAGAGAGGAAGGACGGCGTTTAGCAAAGACAAACAAAGATCCCCACATAACCTTAACAAACTGTTAGGGCAAGAGCTGTGAGCACCTATGAAGGCCGGCACGGCAGATGAGGGGGTGGGTGGACAGCGCCACAACTGGCTATCTTTGCCTCCTGAGTGGTGGCTTTTAAACATCGCACCAGGTACTCATTTTGAGACCGAGTCAACCGAGGCGAGGCCTTGGACCAGTTCAGATAATTGTCACTGGTGTTGACCGTGAGCAGACATCGAACTCGGGTCACCGGGTTTGTACCACAGCGCCCTGAACACTAACGCCACCGCTCCCCGTCAGGCGTAGAGCATAGCTGGACGCACATGCGTGCTACCCGCGTCTTGTTCAAGTGTGGAGTAGCAACTCTCCTTTCTCGTGGAGATCTCACAAGCCAAGCAGGGGGTTGTGAGCCTGGACAGTTGACCACCAATATTTTTAACCAGACAGTGAGGTCAATCGCATGACGGTAAAACCGATGTGTTTAATTCTCACGAGATCACATTTTGCCAAATTGAGGGAATGAAATGTAATGTGATCGATTTGTTTTGCGTGTGCGATGTCACTGGTAACTGGGCTGAGACCCGTCAACTCCCAGCACTTGAGAACGCGGTTCAGAGCCCAGGTGGCTGAGATCTGTATTCAAACCCAGGTTCTCAGCAGAGCTGACCTCAGCCCTCCATGTTAGCTGTGCCACCTCTTTCCCATCATGCCATTCACACACATTTGGATGTTCTATAAATTCAAATTTTATAGAATACATTTTTATGAAAAAAAATTCCATTAGCATCTAACAACAATTTAAGGGTGTAATCATTATTTAAAAATGCACAGTCAAGCTGAATAAATACTTCATTGTGTGAAAAAATCAACTCCAACAAAATTAAGTAATCAATGTTATTCGATTGGGTAATCAAACTAAATGAAGCAATTATTTAACATATTTGTGAAAATCAATATTATTCAGAGGCAAAGAGACCGTGGCAAACATTCTAGATTTAGATGAGACAAGTGCCAATCTATATGCTGTTATACATCAAAGCACCTACGGTACACCAAATTACAAACATTGACACACTCCTTCATATTAAACAGTGCATATTCTATCCGGTATATTACACGGATCAGAAACGCAGAGAGAGAGATAACAGGACTCAATAAAGTACACAAATAAGCAGAGGTGCACGCTTGGAATGAGACACATAAAGCAGAGCGCACGGGATCAGAGAACGCACGCGGTTAACCATTTGATATTGTGACCCGGAGCCAGCTTTAATAGGTGCTCGCTAGTGGCGCTTGCCATAATAATCTATTGCAAGGCCAGGTGCCCAACCTTTTCTCGTAGTGTACCACACCTTTCAACTGCGTGTGGGTACCCCCCCTACTTGTATATAGTTTCCAAACAGATTTTTTTTTTTCTTAAAATTTGTACGATTGTTTGCATACTGCAAATGCGCCGGATGGATTTGTTGCATCGCAAGGTCGCGCAAGGTGGCGGCGGGCTTGGGGAGGCCTTCATCCAGCAGTGGATTGACCATGGCACTCGTGCGCGTACACACGTGCACGCAAAAGCGAGTACGCTATGCATTCTTAAAAGGAGATTAAAGAGCCATTTGTTTAAAACAGCTTTGTGTGTTTAAGTTTGTTCTCCTTCCCCCGCACCTCCGATTGGCACGTGCCACAGGTTGGGGACTGCCAATGTTGGCTACACGGGGGCAGATCCGTCAGTTTACATACGTGCGAGCGTGTGTACGCAAGCGCGCGTGCGTCTCTCACAAAGTCCTTGTCGTGTGGGATGAGCACGTTCATCTCCGACGACTTGGCGCTCACGATCTCGCAGCTCAGCGAGTCCTTGCTCAGATAGATTTGGCAGCCGTCCGTCTTGTTGACGGATATGGTTGGGACCTTGCCCAGGACCTGAGAGCGGACGAGAAAAGGGGGAGGAGTGGTGGGTGCAGTTGGTGTCACGTCGTCACGCCAAACCAAAATGACGTCCGGAACTCCAATATAGAAAACTTCAGACCGTTGTTTAACCACAATTCACATTCAATTAAGAATACAAAAATACATCGGTTTGCATTGCCAGTAGAATACAAGCACACATCAGAAAGCACTCAACCGCATTAATTGATGTTGCCTAATAGCAGCCAAAATAATACGGCGTGTTCGTGCTAAAGTTGATTTGGGATTTATTATTCTGTGCTTAGCCGTAATTCACGTGAACGTGTCGATTACGCAGCTACCATTAAACAAAAAAAATTACGCACACACAGAAAAAGCGTTAAAAGCGTTGCACAAAAACTTCCCTCGGTAGGGACAAAAAACGTAACTCAACCGAAATAACCGCACTTGCGAAATCGGAAAGCAATGTTTCCCCCCCCCCCGCCGCTGCACCGACGGCTGGATAAAAGTCAACGAAAAGAAACAAAATGTGGCAGCAATGAGAGTTGAGAGACGGCGTTGGCAGCGGCGCACAAACACAGCCCCCCTCGCTTCCAACAGTGCTGCCTTAACACGGCAGAAACGGATATGTTAGGCTGACGTTTCAAAGCAATGGTCTTCCTTCAGAGCACAGGGAGAGGGCAGAGAGATTGAACGACTGGTTATTTGCAACCGCACTTTTCACGGAGACACCGTGGGATGCTGGGAAACGTTAAGTTGATGAACGAATCAGTTTTGAACTGACAAAGATGAGGCACGACTTGAGCATATTGGCACACGACTGGGGAAAGTGGAAATAAATAACGAAATGTGCAGTGGACACCTACAGGCTATCTACCCATGGATTGTGATGATTAAACAAAGCCTTCCAAAGTAACAAAATGTATTCCTAATAAATAAATAAATGACTGCGGGAGGCCGCACACCATGCCACAGGTGCTGGAGCCCACCTGCACTTGCACGCTCTTGCAGTTGATGAGTTCCACGATCCCCACGACGTCGTCAAACACCAGGCCCAGCTTCTTGCAGGAATCTGCCAGGGGCAGCCGACAACACAAGAAGCAGAGATTGCCATCGCACAACACTGCGTCCGATTCGTGTAAACACACGATACCGTTCACTCGTGCAAAAAAAACGAGGTTACCCCAGTGAACAAAACCCAGGTCACTCCTGCAAACGACACAATCCTGGTCTCTTTTGAGTTCCCACCTAGTTAAACGAAATTAACTTGTTACTTTTTTATAATAAAATTTGTTTTGTGTTGGGGCGGGGTGGCTGGGGGGGGGGGGGGGGGGGGGTCAGCCCCGAGCCTCCTCTGTTGAGGTACCTGTGCGTGAATCAAAGGAGCCACACACTTATAATTAAACGGGCTTCTCAAATCATACCTTGAATGCACTTTAAAACACATCGTTAAACAAAACGCGTTTTGTGATACTGTGTTGGCAGTGGTGCAGATGCACAAATAAAAAATTAACCCGTAAAAACAAAGTTTTTCACTATAAATCCTTTATATGCGTTGCGGCTAGAGTCCTCTCGTCCTCTGGCTTGAGATGGCTGCCATCTATGGGTCAGATGATTGCATGCCAGCATTAAGCAATTGGTAATGAAATATCATATTTTTGTCCTAAAAAGTGTAAAATTTTGGAAAAAAAAATTCACGAACATTAATTGTCACGCACAACGAGTCTGTGTGCAAAATGTCAGCTCGATTGGATCACGGGAAGTGGGTTAAAAAACGACCGAAAGATTTCCACGGTCCTAAGCAAGCAAGCAAGCGAACTTAATATAAAGGATTAAAAAAAAGCAAACATTTGCAAGAGCAAATGGCTCTCTGTTTGTGAAGGAATATTGTCAATTACAGTATATATATTCTTGAAAGGGAAATATTGATGAACGTGTTGAGTTTATGATAAAACCCACCAATACATTTAATAATTGCTGTTAATTTGGTTGAAATCCAGCTGTGACAAACAAAAATAAACATTTGACTCGGACGTTATGAACACTTTCCTGAGGCAGGACATGTGGGAATGAGCGCCCCGCCCGGTATGTCGATTTCAAAACAAGTCACTCAAACGGATCTCGGAAGTTGTCCTGTCACATCTGCTTCGGCAGGCCTTCTAACAACACAAGGGGGGGCCAGGCCCTGCCTTGTGAGAGAGTCCTCAATCGATGCTTCATTTCACAAAACCGCCAAAAGCACAACCGATGTAAAATTGGCAAATGGATATGTGCACACTTGCAAAAGTAAAACAACTGATGTAGTTTATATTTTAGTTTCTTACGTGGTGGTTTAGCATCTGCAGCTCCATACTATTAACATTCCTTCCCTTTATTAATGCTAACCCTACTCCCTCCCTTTGATGCTGCTAATCCTGCATAATGCACGGCATAATATGACTTTGAAACCCCCCCCCCACCTCCTACGCATTCCACAAGTAGCGAGTAATCCCATATCTGCATTTCCCATAAATATGCTAAATTCCTCTTGATATGCAAATTCCTTTGTCAAGGCGCTCTTCCCCCTCCAACCCAGCTTAAATATACGCTGCCAAGCCTGGTGGTGTTTCATTCAGACGCTGTCTTTCCGACAGACCTGTTCTTCACCTGAGGACGGCTGCTTGCGTTGTGGCCGAAACGTCGTCAGAATTATTTTATTATGTTTTATTTTTATTATTTTATTATTTCCCTTCTACGTGACTTAACCGAAAGAACCAAGAAGATGAATCCCTGCAGTCACGAAAGCTTCAAATCGAAACTGAAGTAACAGTTTTAATGACGGTACTTCGACGAGGAGGAAAACCACGTTTTCAGATTTTATTTATTTATTTAAAATATTAAAACTTTAGGATGAAAATTGTATGCGCGGCATGCCGCAATCATGTTCGTCTCTCCTCGTTTTCTTTTTTAACTGCAGATAAAAATGAACAACCCTGCAGCGTTCTGTGGGTTTTTACGAGTTTGGCAATAATGCCGTCTTTATAATTTAAAGTGAACGTGCGCATTTAAACGTTTAAATGAAGCTAGAGAATTGGTTAGCGCGCTCAGAGCCAAGCAATTCATCACACCAAAGCTTAAGCACGCAAGACGGGAGGAGATGAAGCGATTCGTGCCTGGGGCAGATTCACACAACAAAAAATATATATTTTGTTGCAGTAACTTGAGCTTTTATTATATTTGCACCATGAATGAACAGAAGCCCTCAGCTATACTGTTAGCGGGAGCATAATTTACGTCTAATTGTGGCACGCGCATTTGATGTGAACGGATACGCTCCGTTTACGTAACGCACCAAGGTTGGGGCTTTTATTTCGGAGGAAAATTAGGGCCAACGCGGTGAAAGAAGAAGAGACGGGCCAGGTTCAATAACCACGGCGCGCGTAATGAGAAACCCTTTTTCGCATCACTTGGGACGTTTGGTTTGGCGTGTAATGAATCAAAACAATTTACGAGTTGCGCAAATGAAGTGTAAATGTTTGCTTTCAATGCGATCGAGACCACATGCCGATGGATTTGAATAAGTGAAGTGTGTCATCATGGGACCTCCTTTGCCAGGACCAAAATATGAGAATAGGTTTTTCCCCTTTTTCTGGCAACAAAACAGGTGTTAAGATGTTAAAAAACCAAACTTAAACCTTTTACAAGGAATCATGTCTGCATTAACCACAATACTTGTGGTCAGAATGCAAAAAAAACACCGATAAGAAATGCATTGTCTTTGAAACTGATTGGTCCACACCAGAGACGGCTTTCTTTCGTTTGCATTCTGCCCACAAGTATTGTGGTAAATGCAGACATAATTCCTTGCAAAAGGTTTCAGTTTGGTGTTTTAACATTTTAACACCCGTTTTGTTGTTAGAAAAAAATGGGGAAAACCTATGGCCGATGGAACGAGACTAGCGATTTAATGGCAGCCAAAAGGGTGGAACCGCTCCAAAGAGGCCGATAAGTTTACAGGGAGGAGTGACGCGGATAGTCGCATCCACGGCGGACCTGTAGGCTACGGCTACATCTTTAGGCCAATGTTACATCACTAGCCGGTACAACAGGGCCGCCCACCGGAGATAAATCGGAGTGCTTTTGAGTGGGCAAAATTTATCTTCGAAATCAACGTTGCTGTACGGATAACGCCTGTGTGTGTGAGTGAGCGTGCGTGACCGACCGACGGTGATGGAGTTGATCTTGCCCTTGACGTTCACCGTGCTGTTGTTGCACTGGAAGATGTACGCCACCTGCTTCAGCTCCGTGTCCTTCAGCACCAAGTTGCTTGCGTTGTCGTGGTACTCCTAAAGGGGGGCACGCACAGAACAAAGGCAAAGATCCCCCATATAGCCTGTTGGGGCAAGTGCTGTTTGCGAGCACCTATGAAGGCTGGGAATGCACACGATGGGGTTAGGTTGGCCAAAGCCACGCCCGGCCGCCTTTGCCTCCCCAGTGACGATGTTTACACACCGCACTAGGTACTCATTTGAGGCTGAGTTGACCTACGGGAGACCCAGGACTGGTTCAGATAATTGTCACTGGTGGTGACCATGAGCAGGAATCGAACCTGGATTGCCGGGTTCGTAGCGCAGCACGCTAACTGCTACACTCCCGCTCCCCACACTCATTTGACACTCGCACACATGCACACAGGGAACAACATGCCCGGGCATCGTTCCCATCTTGAAGACTGACGATTTCCCGTGTTCATCGTGCATGTAAGATGGGCAACCACCATGGATTTCATAATAAGCGTTTGTAGGCTGCTGCTATTTTCCTAGCAGGATGCAGCGCAAAAAAAATGTCACTGCATTTTATTAAGCTCCAAACATCTATGCCCCTCGCCGCTTTGACCAAACCACCGCGGTGAAATACGGTCAATTAACTTGCACAACACCGCATGGCGTGAGGCACTCGTGCCAGCGGTGGATTGACAAGAACTATACTAGTACACAATACGTGTGTCACTACAGCCTGTGGAATATAATTCGGAGTATATATTTGTGGCCGAATAAGATGTTCACAACGGGAGCGCAATTCGTGTAGTAATATAATTGGATCGTGTGGATTTTTCTTCTAGAAATGTCCATGTGACAAGCCCCTCCATCGAGCGATCGTTTATGGCCAGGTCGCTTCTGAAAAAAAAAAACTACAAAGCTCAGTGGGCCTTACCTGGTAAAATAGTAGTTTACTTTTACTTCTTTACTTTATGTATATTTGACATTTATTCATAGTGACTTGCTTACCTTTTCTCTATTGTGCACTCCTATCGTGTTTTTGTATTATTTGCTGTTGTAACTTGCTGCCCCTACTGATCATCTGTGTGAGAAAGAGCTTTACAATCTTACCGGATTCCTCCAGCAGTCTAAATAAAGATTATGATTGTCAACGGCTGCGCTGCAATAAAACCATTCCATATTCAGCGTTTGCAGAGGTGAAACAATGGTTAGCACACTGTACTATGAACCCGGATATCCAAGTTCAATTCCTGGCCATAGCCAACACCAGTGGCCAATGCTATTCAAGCCAGTCCTGGGTCAACCTTTCATCAACCCGCACTAACCAGCGTGGTGAAGTATGGTCAAATAACCCCCATGACTGAGATAGCATTCAGAGAAATTCATCCAGCAGTTTTTTGACTGAAGGCTGTACATTATTATTATACTATTATCCATTAATGCAACATATTGCAATTATTTTAATAAGTGTAAACCCTCTTCCTATGCGACTCAAAACCATGAACAAATTAGCCACTCCAGCTGCTTATAAGTGTATCACATTAGCCACAAACTGCCTAAGGAAATCATTTTAATTAAGGGCTTATGAAAAATAATTAAAGGAATAAGCAATTTTAAAATAAATAGCTCTTATCTGTTCGATACATGTCGCGGCTGCGTGGCCCAGGCTGTCGAAGCCACTTTGAAGTTCAGTGATAAGAACAATAAGACTTTAAAACCACGTGAGGGTGCAGCCAACGCTCTGCTCTCGTCACATCGCTGCACCGACGTCACACAAGAGTCCCACACAACGACGCACCTGATCCTAACACTTCGCAGTCTATTGGCTCATTAATTTGCTGCACCTCCGATTCGCACGGTTGGCGATGTACGGTGCGAAAGAAGTTTGAATGTTCCCGAAGATCTGCAACATGTACAGCTTGCAAAAAATAAGGCTTTTTAAACTATCACTTTCTGACAGGCCAGATGATAAAATAAGTGCATGCTTTGCGAACCACGTGGCATCACAGGTCAGGTGATGTCATAGCGCCGTAGTGGCACATATAGCGACGTGACCATGTCACGTGACATCGCAGCGTGCATACGTTTGACAACCGAACCATCTCCTCTCGTCTGCGGGCCCATCATCTCTCGAGTTTGTCTCGCTTCCATCTTATCCTAATGATCAATTTCACTGTTGGGTGAATGCCTCTCCAAGCTGTCCCACTGTGCAATGATCCGCAAAGCACTTAGACGTTGGGCTGCTGTCGTCTTCACCTCATGTCCGATTTCATCTCAACAAATCATTACCTCGCCTCCGACTCTCTCATATCTCTCTATCTCACTCATCCATCTCCCTTCATGGTCGCAGCAAGCCGCATCTCTCAGCGGGCCGGTCAAAGAGCCCACTACAAGCCACCGGCTAAAGAATATTGCTATAAAAGCAATAAGAAAAACAGAGCGCCTTCACCCAAACAAATGGGGCTCTGTTAAGTTTCTCACCACTCTCCACTTCTTGCCATCAAGCTCCAGCACCGGCGGCCGCTTCTTGGCGGCGGCGGCACCAGCCGGACTCGCTCCGGCAACGGCTGCCCTCCCGGCGCCGGCTGCGCCTGGCTTGGGCGTGGTGAATGGCTTGGGCCCAGAGAGGCTGGGGGCGGCGGCTGCTGGTGCCTGAGTGCGCAGGGTCGGGTTCTTGTGAGTCTTCTGGTCGTCCGAGACGTGCTTCAGGCCTGCGAATGTGATAAGAGGGTAAAGAAAGGTCTTTGGCTCATACCAGGGGTTGGCAAACCTGCGGCTCCGGAGCCGCATGCGGCTCTTTTTAAATCCTTTATATTAAGTTCACTTGCGCGCTTGCTTGCTTGCTTACGACCGTGCAAATCTTTCGGTCGTTTTTTAACCCACTTCCCGTGATCCAATCGAGCTGACATTTTCCACACAGACTCGTTCTGCGTGACAATTAATGTTCGTGAATTTTTTTTTCCAAAATTTTACACTTTTTAGGACAAAAATATTATATTTAATTACCAATTGCTTAATGCTGGCATGCAATCATCTGACCCATAGGTGGCAGCCATCTCAAGCCAGAGGACGAGAGGACTTTAGCCGCCACGCATATAAAGGATTTATAGTGAAAAACTTTGTTTTTACGGGTTTCTTTTTATGGACTGCTTCGTGAGGCGATGTACGTATATATTCACATGCATTGCAGCTCTTTGGAAATATTTATTTTTTTGTTTTCCAAAATTCTTAAAAAAACAGCTTCTTCTTGTTATTTTGGTTGCCGACCCCTGGCTTAGATGGTCGGTTATCAGTTCCGTTAGGTCGGGTCGGTCAAGTCGGTTGGTCGGGGGCGGCTTTGAGTCAGTCACGAGGTCAGTTTGTTGGGTCGCGGTCAGGCCACGGCGGTCGGTTAGTCAGTTGGTCAAGCAACCGGAATTTCACTCCTTCTGGCAGTCAAATCGCTCGGTCTAATTTCCTCCGCTGTGCCTGCAAGGCCAATGCCTTTCCCGCTTCTCCATCCGCCCGGGCGGCCGTGTTATCGAGGGTGTGTGGGGTTCCGCAGGTCGGGAGGTCGAGAGTCTGGTCCCGAGTGAACGCGGCGCTGTGTGCCTCCCTCCCTCGTCAATAAAATTGCCCACACCGTTCGGTTGGAAATCCGCGGCGGGGATCCTACAAATGTACGCACCTCGGCCATAGGAATATGGAACAAACACCCCCATGGGTCAGGGCTGCGAATAGAATAAGACCACTGCCTCCACAACTTGCCTGACCAGGAAACCACTAACGGTGTTGGTGTTGTTGTTAACTTGAGTGTATTTAGCCAGCAGGGATTTGTGCTGAGAAATGTCGTTTCCAGAAGCTCCCATCTGTGTACACGATGATAATACCCTCGAGTTGGCAGAGGATACATTCCTAGATTAACATCGTGCAATGTAAAATTAATTGAATGCATTATTCAGGCATTCTACATGTCTGCGTCTACCATTGGTTATATCCAAACTCAGCGCTTATCTTGCTTGTTGCATTATATCCTCAATTCATAAAAAATCTCAGGCTCTTTATTCACCGATTATGTAATATCTTAAATTATTCATGTTCAAACTGGTGTATTTCTTACGTCACAAAAAAATTAACTGCATAACACTCGCAGTTAGCGTGCTTGCCAGAGTCAGAGGAGAGTTTCGGTCAACATTCCTGTGACAAAGAGCTATGATAGCTTATCATCGGATTCCTCCAGTAAACATACATTTTCTGACAACTTCAACCGAGATGATGGATTCAAATTGAGCAATCATTGGAAGGATGTAATTAACCAAGTTCAAAATTTAGCTGCCGTGCAGTTTACTGCTAAACAGCCAGTTTAGATTTATTTTCCTAATCATATCCATATTCCCAGTCTGTTACCCCCAGCTTAACACACTACCATCACCATTACCACATGTTGTTTTCAGCTTGCGCAATTTACCCCCCGGCAGCATAACAAACGGCTGCTTAATCTTAGCTAAATTATCTACTTCCGCCCCCGGCATCACAAAGCTTCAGTTTGACTCCGTACGTTGCGCCCACCCCGTTCCTCACATCGTTGCCTCCCAGCCCACAGCCCGCCCACACACTCACCATGGCCCCTCCCCTCCCTCCATCCCCCGCGACTATATAATTCCTCGTCACAGCCATCTCTTAGACACACTTAAGCGGTTGCGCTTTCGCTACGTTGTCCCCACCTGAACAAGGACGCTTGTGTTGCGCCCGAAACGTCGTGATTTAATTTAGTTGTTTTTCGTTAATTTTATTTTTTACCTACGTGACTTTACCAAAAAAACCAAAGAGTACGAATCCTTGTAGTCATGAAAGCTTCAAATCCAGAACACATTTTCTGACTCCGCTATTCCTGGCGGTGACTGTGGAAGATTCGCTACTCATGCTCGCCATCTGCTGTAAAGCGGAAGCTAAGTTTCAAGTTGACTTTGCAGTCTTAACTAGGCGGTGAGAAACTCAAGGGACCAGGATAGAAGTCTCATTTGCAAGAGTGACCTGGAGCACTAAAATGACAAAGGCTAAATGAATGTTGGATAAATGCAAAGTATTTTTCTACGTGCCAATAAAATTCGCAAGCAAAGTGCGAACCGCTGTAATCTTTCAAGAAAAATTAAAGCTGTCTAAAGTCCACAACAACCCATGATGTCATTTAAAACGAGCGGCTTCCGCACAACACCTAAAAATACCTATATACGAATTAAGCCATTTATTTTTGTCTCATTCGTACTTAGTAGTATATTCTCACGTGTAAACTGTAAACGTTCGATCGTTACATGCACGAGTAGATTAATCGTTACATGCCAGCGTCGTTACCAACATAAAAAAATTTGACATTTAATTTCAACGAAAAAAAAAACCCATAATTAATTATTCGGATGGAAACCCATGTTTGCATTGGAGAAGAAAAAAAAACTCAATTAACGCTGAACTGCTTTAAAAAAACGTGCATTGAATAAGCACCAGCTGATTTATTATTTAGCTTAACAAGTTTAACACATCTCTGGCTGTCCACCTGATGATGCTAGTTGTAGTAATTGGCCTAACGTCGTACTCAGATTATAAATGTTGTGGATTTGCTCTCCAACACACCGGTGTGCTGTACAAATAACGAATCGGCATGTTTCTATTACGTGACAAACCTGACTAACTGGCTGTTTCGGGTGGTGGCAGGTATAACGACACATTTATATTTACAGAATCTAACCCAAGAAACCTCTATTACGATTTATTGTTGTTGTCATTTGGGGAGACACAAGCGGTGCCCACCATCCATCTAAATGAAGCCGTCGTGCCGTCTACCATGGCAGGGTAACGTGATTTATAGGAGGCGATTAATTCTCTTTCCCCGGCGCAAAGCTACAATGTCACACTTGTGGCGCAAAGCAGAATCGAGGGATCGCTAATGAATGCTCGCAAGAGCTAAACTAAACAATTTTTATTAAACTAGGTAAGGCCCCCAGAGCTATATAGCTCTTTGTCAGAAGCGACCTGGCCACAAATGACATCTCGACGAAGTGGCTTATCACGTTGACATTTAAAGCAGCCAAATAAATACTGGAAATGCACGTTTATAAATGTTTTTCTCCGGATGACAAGGAGAAAAACCCCACGCAACCACGGGGAGAGCATGCAAATGACAAATATGCGGGCGACAAGGTTGGGATCGGACCCACAATCTCATGTATACCAGGCGAGGTAGTCAACACATCTTCGCCACCGTGGCGCCCCAGGACGCCGTGCTGGCCGGCCACAAAAGACGCGTGCGGAGTTGGAAACCCCGCGGGGGGGGGGGGGGGGGGGGGGGGGGGGGGGAAATAATTCAAAAAACGGGTCCCCCCCCCCCTAGCGTGCTTTCTCTGCACCTCCGGCTCGTCCGTGACCAGTCGATCCGATTTGCGTGCACGTCATTCGAGGCGATTTGTATTGCCTTATGCCGAGCGTGTAAAATGTTGCACGCGCATCGTCCCCGTTCGTAAAACGACGGTCAATTCCATTCATCGCGCTTGATGAGAATACGACGCGATGGTCGTAGAGGATTGGGTTCAGGAGCCGAGGGAAGTCTTAAGGCTGGACTTGAACGTGGGCGGTTTGTGAATCGGGCAGACAATCAGGGGAGGGAGTTCCAATAATAATCATATAGACAGTGGAAGCAGCATAGGAATAGTAGAAACCTCCCAAAGAGTAGACCTTGGTTTGCTCGTAGATCTAACACAATGCATAAATTAAATCGATTAAAAGAGATTTCTATACTCACAAAACCAAAGAGGGGGGGGGGGGAAAAAACAAACAAAACAGTGAAAATGAGATGGGGGGGAAAAAAAAAATCAGCAAAAATGAGACTTAACTTTGTTACAATTTTATCTGCATCGTAACATGCCAAGTGAATCCGATTCCTTAAATTATAGAACATTCAGTGACGAAAACACGATCTCCTTCCAGGCAGGGACAACCTTAAGCGCAGGAACATAAATAACTCGACGGCAACCCTGCCGCCCAGTGAGTAGCCCCGATCGAGAGCAGCCCTCCGTTGCTGGAGCACGGGCGTCGGCAGTGACTGCCTCGCCCCGCTGGAAGTCTTACCGCTCGCGATGTGCTCCCCTTGGTTGATTTGAGCGAAGAGCTCCGATCGCGAGCTGGCCGCGTCGCCGGCGCCGCCGCTGGGGGCCGTGGCGAGTCCGGGGGGGGGGCGGGGGGCCCGGGGGTGGGGGTGGCGGGGGGCCCGACGCCACCGGACGGGGGGCGGACGGGCAGGACGGCAATGCAGCGGCCGTTGCCTGGCTCCCCTGAGCAGCGCAAAGACAGCGAGATGGCCGTCAGCAGCAGGACAACAAAGATAACCGGACGGCAAAGTCCTCGTTTATTAACTGGGTGGTAGATGCGTTCCTGAAAAGTGCCACGTTAAAACTAAAATATAAGTTCACCCGTAAATGTCACGAGAAAGTTTGGCGAGATATGATGTACTACTACGCACACGCGGTGAAGATGGCGGGACAAATTACTGAGGGTACACGCTACCACGTTAATGTATCACTGTACTGCTTAGCTCCACAGCTCAGGAAAGTAGTTCGCCATCAACCGCTCAGGAACCGCGCTATAACACGCGCTTTCTACGTTATAACGAGTTTTGTTCCTTATATAACGGCGCGCGCGTTTCCACGTTGTGCGAAAAGCGTTCCCGAATTTAAGAACCGCATGATAGCAAAAAAGCGTTACAGTGTGAGCATCAACGCGTTAGGCGAGGTCTTGCCGTACACCGGTTTCATTCTGTTCAGGAATCATCAGCATGGCAGTGTAGCTATCATTGCCCAACGCAGCATTAAGCATCAGAGGCATTTGTGTCGACAAGCCCTTCCTCATCACTGGTGGGGAAAGTTTGGCACTGCCTAACGGTGATAAGAGACAAATTCTAACGGTTTCTGTAAGCGATGGAAAACTCACCGTTGTATATGGGTTAAAAACAGTCCTGATCACGTCAGCTCTTATCAAGCTGTTATATTCATTCATCGTGTTGTTTGAGGAATTTTTTACACCTGGGATTTCATCTTACATATTTTCTAATGCACAAGAATGTTTTTATTTCCATTTGTTTGAAATTCTGGTTGTCCAACATTTTAAACTGCACTTCACCAGTCCGATTTCCTGAATTTAATTTCCAGTCAAAAGCAACATTCATTTCTGCGTGGTCAAAATTTACGATCTTGTATGTGTTTGTGTTTTGCCCTGGTATGTTTTTTTGATCCGTATTTTTGCTTGCTTGTCACGATTTAAAAGCTCAAGTTGTACATTTAACCTTTGTAAGGTTTTCGATCCATGTCTCCCTTTGAAGAGAACCTTTCATCTCAATGGGGCATTCACCTGGTTAGAAATAATTTAATGTTATCATCGTACAAACCTCTCCCGGGGGTGCGGCAGTTTCAAACAATGGGCATGGTTATTAAATATCATCCCTCCTCTCCTCACCTCTGTCCACCCAGCAGAAAAAATAGGCACAAGGCAGCTTAAGTTGATCGGCAGGTCGTGCGCCATGCGGTAAAGTGTGGTTAACTCCCACATCTTCCCAAAACGTCAGTGAGGTCAGCATGTAAGATTAGGCCAAAATATCCCTTATCTTCTAGTGGAGGCCTTTCCACCAGAAGGTGCATGAACAAAGCAACTGAATGGGCTGCACCATTACGTTTTATTACACACATCCTCACCAATAAAGCTATTGTCTCCACCAGCACTTAGGGCATTTATGAGAATTATTGATCAACTCCTCAGCATCACTTCTGCCGGGAGACATGTAAGAGTGCCGAGCCCGACGGACAAAGATTAATAGTTTTTTCTCCCCAACTAAATTTTTTTTCTCCAAGCACACCATGTGTAGCCCGGAGTTTAAAATTCAGCTCACTTTCCACCGCCTTCCAAAAAGGAACAATTTTTTTGTTCCTCTCCTTGCACATGAATTTTAATGCCAGGTTGGGCACATTAACCCCTGCGAACGCAGCTACGCGGAGCCAGCTGGCGCCCAGAGGCTGGGTCGGGGGGGGGGGGCTCGCGATCCCGGGCGCCGTGGCGTTAAAAGTAATTTCGGCAGCCATGCTCGCGTGCGCGGCGCGTGGCAAGGTGAAAATAAAATGGGGAGAGGGCGCGGTGTGTTTTTTTGCTTCACAGCGCCTGTCCCAAAAGAGCGGCCGCCGGGTTTTTAACGCGCGATGGAATCGAGACGATCAATCAATCAGTTAACTGCGCGAATCTCAAGTGGCACAGCCTCCTGTGGAGACCCTGGCCTGGATCATTATTTCCCCGTTGTGTTTGCCAGAGTGCGTGCGTGGGGAGCAGTAGTGTGGCGGTTAGCACGCTGCTCTACGAACCTGGAGACCCGGGTTCGATCCCCACTCACGGCCACCAACACCAGTGACAATTATTTGAAGCGGTCCTGGGACTCCCCTAGGTCGACTCAGCCTCAAATGAGTATCTAGTGCAGTGTGTAAACAACGCCACTGGGGAGACAAAGGCAGCCGGGCGTGGTGATGGCCACCCACCCCCTCATGTGGCATGCCGGCCTTCATAAGCGCTACTCGCTAAAAGCAATTGCTCTAACCGTCTGTTTAAGGCTAAACGGGTGATACTTCTCTGAGTGTGAGGGCGGGGGGGAGGGGCAAGCATTGCTGTGAGACGACTTACAGACTTATTCCAGCTCACGCCAGTGGTGTGGTGCTCCTTGATGTAGGCTTGGAGCTGCGTCCAAATGTTGCTGTACGCCCGTGCCCAGTTCACGTGGGTCTTGTCGCTGCAATACACCAGACAGGCAATCCGTACATTTACACGTACAGATATTTCGGTCAATCCAACCAATAGATGGGGCGTTGTTTGACCACACTTTACCACGCTGGTCAGTCCTGGATGGAGAAGGGTGGGGGGCAGTGGAGGGGGGGAATTGATGCAGATACAAGTCGCCACTGATATCAGTCATGGCCAGGAATCAAACTCAGGTGGCTTGTTTCACAGGGCGGTAGGCTAGCCACTATGCCACATTTATAACCCACCGAAATTTATTCCAATGTTACTCTTGCTTTAAGTAAATTTTTTATAACTAGGCAATGAGCCATGGAATCATCGACTAAAATTTATTATTCCGCTGACGGTACATATATCGAATCGAAAGTGCGGGAATGTTGACTTCAATGCATGCAAACGTTACGCAAAATGTACTCTTTAAACCGAGGGACTAAATGAGAGAACAAACCAGGTAGTACAGATACAGCCAGTACAAGCGAGACATTACAGACAAGACAGTCCCAATGAGAAACCCAGTACGAACAACTTTTCTTTTTTACAGATCGACAAAATACATTCAGTTTGCATGTTAATGGAGGAGATGTACTGCAGATACAAATGATAACTGAACCATGCCTCATGTAATTTAACTCCAAAATTACCCATCACACTCACAAAATTACAAACGCAGTGAAATTACACATTTTAACGACTTTGTAATTCAGATGCTGCCCATGTCTGCGTGACAAGAGCGTAGAAGACAAAATGAATCTCAACATTCTTAAGTTGATTCGCCAGAAGTTGAATCATTACGTTGCGAGGCTCTGGTGGTCTGGGTCTCCGTGACCGACCAGGGTGTCCGAGTTTTGTAACTCGGCCAAACCTCCCCAATTTCACGAACGCGGCGGGTGGCCTAATGATTATGCGGATAGCGAGATACGCGCTGTGCGCTTACGCTAATTGATTGCAAATGAACGATGAACTATCACGGGAGGCGGAGGGGGGGGGAACTGAAGGCTCAGTTAAAAACCCAACCGCATTGAAACCACACGTTACATAAAAACAACTGGACTTACGCAAATATATATTGGCGGTTTTTGACCTGCGCAAATGTAACTATGCTCGACAAAACAAAAATACATCAGTCACGAATATTTCATTATTTTAAATACAATTATTTACAGGCACCTTGTCA
This sequence comes from Entosphenus tridentatus, assembly GCA_014621495.2. Classification (NCBI taxonomy): domain Eukaryota; kingdom Metazoa; phylum Chordata; class Hyperoartia; order Petromyzontiformes; family Petromyzontidae; genus Entosphenus; species Entosphenus tridentatus. The sequence continues at coordinate 1,763,635 of CM025635.2, read as the reverse complement.
ATCCACTGCTGGATGAAGGCTTCCTCCACCCTGTGTTGGGAGCGCGGGTTGTTCGACCCATATTTCACCACGCTGGTCGGGACCGGTTGCTGACCGGTTCTGATATCACCCCCGCCACCAATTGTTTAGTTGTTGTGGCCGGGTTATTAAACTCGGGTCGTCGATTTCATTGCACATTGTGCCAAACACTGCATCGATGCTCTCTGCCAAAAATGTCATCAATTCTGGTAATAGACCGCCACTAATTCAAAAGGTGATGCCTAGAGACACACAAAACGCATGTGTGTATATATACAACAGCTGCATCGGGCCGATGATAATCTGTTGGAGCTCCAAAAAGGCCATGCTTGCACACGTACCTGTCCTTGTAGTCCTTGAGCACACGGTTGGTATAAAACGTCCCGGCATCGTTCAACTCCTTCACGTAGGGACCGGGCTTGGGGGACTGCGATTGGGCAGGAAGAAAAGACGGCAGGATCGTAACCGATATTTGACAATGTACAGATATAGTCCTATAGTGTACACGTATAGGGCTGGATGAGGGCCTCCCTACATAGGGCCTTTCCTGGGTAAACCAGCATAATAATAATACATCGCTTGTGTGTGAGAATACAAGCAGTTTGTAGCCAAGGTTACCCAAGGCCAGAGCAAGCCAGTAATACCTGACAGCAGGTCACAAGCATCGTAGGCCTGTGATTGTATTAAAGGGCTACACACATGCAAGCACTGGCAGCCCATCGGCTCGCTCTGATGTGAGGACACAAAGCAAAATGACAAAGCCCCGCTGTGTTCGGACTCGCAGGCTGTTGGGGCAAGTTGCTGACAGGCAGCACCTGTCAGGGCCGGGTTGGCATAGGGGGAAGTGGCATGGCCATCTCTCCCCAGTACAACATAATAAGTCACTCATTTGAAGCCGAGTCAATCTCTCGGAGGGTGGCGGCCCAAGGTTTAAGTTCGGATGCCATTTCCCATCGACGGTATGAAAGGCTGAGCATGGAACCCAATTTTGCTGGGATTGTGGCCAGCACCACGTCACTGTTAACCAATGCACCTCCACTCCCACACGCAAACACAATCCATGCGCATGCAATTCATAATTGTAGAAAAACATTTCTAACTACTGAAACCTTATGAGACCCACGTCCTCCGTTTAGAAAATAACATTGTGATAGTGGCAGCTGTAACACAGGGCCCGGGACACGAGTGTTTGTGGTAAATCTATCAATCCCATGTGGGCTACAAAGGTGGCCAAGAGAAGACAGCACAGCAAGTGGTTTTGTGAATGCATACCTACGGATCACATGCACAGGTTTTCTCTGGGTACTGGCTTTAAAATAATCGATCACTACCAAGTTACGATTCAACGTAGATCTCGTGAGATCAAGAATCAATTTGACAACAACACAACGCCTGCAGCCTGGTGTGTCGGCAGTTCAGCGCGAATCAAAGAAAGTGTCTCTATTAACCTCAAAAGGAAAAAAAATGTCAACTCTTGATAATGTGGAGTACAGGAGGCGAGGGATGGTCCAGATGAAACAAAAACACGGATAATACAAAATTTGAATAAATTAGGCAAGTATGTGTAAGTTATTGCTTACCTACCTAAAACGTGGTAAAAAGCAAATGTCATCAGTTTTTTTTTTATTATTGCTACAAAACACGAGTCCGGTACAATAAGCCGACGAACTTTGGAAGGGATGGCGGGGGGGGAACAGAAACTCCGCAAAAATGTTTATTTGGCGTCAAGGGACTGCACGGGTGGGGGAGGGGGGATATGGGGCCCGCTCCCCATGCCAAGTGGGGATCACGCATAGGTAGGGGGGGAGGGTGTAGATTTACATGGGAGGTTGGGGCGGGGGGGAATCCGTTTTTATTTTTAAAGTACACTGGTCACAAGCAAAGAGCAGCTCACAAACCCACGTGCCAA
>CM025635.2:1745325-1761608 GCA_014621495.2 Entosphenus tridentatus | reverse complement strand
GGTGGGTACAACGAATGAACGTCGAAAGCTACAATCCATTTTCTATTTTCACGAGCACGGTTAAATAAAATCCGCAAAACCTGAGAAAAAATACGTAATCCCAGGTGGGAGAAGACGGGGGGGGGGGGGGGCGTCATTATCGACAGCTCGGGCCGTACTCACCACGGTCACCCAGCCCAGCGCGGGGATGCTCTCGCTGACGGCCGACAAGTGGTTGAAGAGCTTGCTGGCGCGGTTTGCCTCGCGGAACGCCTGGATCGCCTGGATCTGATCGGAGATGGGCTTCAGCAGCTTCTTCAGCTCCTCCTGCGCGGGACAAATTCCGCAAACAGTTGCCGCTCGACGTGGCGTAATAAAATAAAATAGCCGCCGCATCCCCCTGCGGGTCGGGGTACAGCAACGGCGGACGAATTCAATTCGCGGGTTAAAGAGGCAGGCGGCTGGGGTGAAACTGCTTCGAAATTGATCCTTGATCCCGCGATACACGCGCGCAGAATCGTAATTGGCAGGAGCGATTACTTTAAACCTATAGTGCCCAGGAGAAAAGCCTGTGCACGTGAAGGGAGAATGCTCAAAAGTTCCGTAGGTACGCATTCACAAAAAACAACTTGCTGTGCTGCCAGTCCTAGGTCTCCGAGCGAATTTACGAGCCTTCTGTGCGATTCTCTTGAAGCTGTGCGAGTTTATGGGGCTCTCTGCGGCGAGTGCATACAATACAACGGTGAGTGCATACAATACAACATTTGGATTTGGAGAACGTCTGCCGTCGCGTCATTGATTGGAACACCGGAATGGCAATCCAGAGGGCACTGGTTCAAACTGGCGCCAGAGGCCAAAATATTCGGAACGTTTCTTAAAGCCTCCTATCTCTTCTAGATTTGAAGTTTTCGTGACTGCAAGGATCCATACTCGTTGGTGCGTTCGGTAAAGTCCCGTAGATTTGAAGAAAGCCTCCTATCTCTGTCCACAAAGCAGTATAACAAGACGATTTAAAACTATTTTTATTTTACCAGGTAAGGCCCACTGAGCGACCTGGCCAAATGATAGCTCAACGAAGTGGCTTATCACGTGGAAATATATAGCAGTAGCCAAATACTCTAAACGCACGTGGATTCTAAATGTGGAGGGAAAAACCGGAGGACCCGGAGAAAAATCCATGCAACCACAGGGAGAATATGCAAATGCCCAAATATAAAGGCGTCACGATCGAGATGGAACCCGTGACCATCTGGATACCAGACGAGGCAGTTAACATCTCACCACCGTGGAGTATTAATGGCTACACCCCCAGATAGTCAATCAGCAGCTCACGTGTGTGGTGCGGTAAAGCGTGGGTAGCCCCCACCTCTTACAAGACAACCGGCTATCATAGAAGAGAAGGCCAAAAAACCTCTAGCAGCTCTCTATAGCTCCCTTCTGCCAGCAGTGGTGTGAGCAAGCAACTGCAGGATTGAACCTTTATCTATTACTTCATGAACTAAGTGATTTACCCCCCCACCCGTCCCATAGTGTGATGACATATCCAAGCGGAAGCGGACAGAGGCTGCTATCGGTTGATTACATATACAAGGGCTTATCGAAATGATATGAGAATGAGACTCTTTGAATATTAACATCACACCGAAACGTCAGGCTCATAGCGGGCTTAGCCCTCTTCACAGCTTCGGACTCCCATCATTACCAATCATCAGATGCACACAACGTGAAATGAATTAAAGTGCTTTTGAATTCAAGGCGAATGGTAAAATGCAAACAAACCACACACTGCAGGGGGCTGAAGGTAATATTAATGGCGTGTGGTAAGTGATGGCTTAATTTAAAGTCCCATATTTATGCATTTCCAAAGTGAGATCGTGCTGAAATATATTCTCCAGAGAATCGGAAAATGTTGAAAATACGGGATGTGTTGTCTGCCGAAAGTAGCATCAACAACTTTAACATTAAAATCAACATGCGTTTAGAGTATTTGGCTGCTATAAATATCCGCATGATAAGCCACTTTGTTGAGCTATCATTTGTGGCCAGGTCACTTCTGAAAAAGGCGCTGTATAGTTCAGTGGGTAACAGTGCAAATCACCATCCAAGCCAGGTGGCTCAGTGGCAGAAGCGAGTGACTCGCAATGGGGAAGTGTGAGGGTTCAAATCCTGGCTGGGGGTTGACTCAGCCCATCATCCCTCCAGGGTCGATAAAATCGGTCTTACTTTGTATTGATGCCGATTGTGGTCATCCTTTGAATAGACTCGCCCCCCCACCCCTCAGAATCTTTGAGTATTTATGTATACTGGAGGAATTTGATAACCCTTTTTTTCACAGATGTGAAGAACATTACAACAACAAACAATACAAAAACACAATAGGAGTGCAAATTACAAGAAAGGTAAACAAATCACCCAAACACACACAAATACAACTAAACCATCCCTATCCTACCAGGCAAAGCTCACCGAGGGAGCAACTCATTTTTCTGATTTTCACGTGGATATTTATAACAGCAAAATAATCTTATAAAGAGTAGGGTTGTAAACGGATGGGCACTGCTTGAATGCTCATTTGAGGAGAGCACACTTTGGACATTCGGCTTGATGGCCAAAGGTGAAATGTTGTAATGTGAAGGCCCCACTCACATCCGAGGGTTGATTGTGCTTGGAGGCCACAACCAGGAAGCTGCGCTCTGCCAGGAACGAACCGTTGACTTGCTCGGCCTACACACGTCGCTCAAGGTTAGTAGTGTCCGACGACGGAGGAGATCAAACACACGAAGAAATCGCCCGACGACTACACGAGGATAAAAAACACCACATACAATTAAAGCACCGAGATATTACATACATATTTTAAAACACAAAGCAACAGAAAAATCTGGCACGTGACAACGTTGATCTGCGTGTTCAGACAACAAACGTGAAACTTTGCCGTAGGGCAAACGAGCGAAGGATTTTTTTTCTCCCCAAGAAACCAACGACTTTTGTGTTTGAACGTCCGCGCATTCGGCAAGCGACGCAAATCTGCTTTGGGAATTAACGCGCCTTCGATAGCCGTGGCCTCAGCTCTTTCCTCGGCTCACGCTTAAGCCCCCACTCGCCACTGGGACAGGTGCTCCAAGCGTGGGGGTCGTGACCACCCCCTGGGGGTCAGGAGGAAGTGGGGACACCGTTGGAATAAGCGTGGCAGGAAATCGATCTCGTAAACTTTATACGATATCAATATTTAATGATTTAGGACCACGTTACCGCCGCCTAAGTTTGGTTTACTTAAGCCGATGAGAGCAGGATTGCACGGACACAATGTTAAGCCCTTGTTCGTAGCGCATGCTCGTATAGACGCTCGCGCAAATTACCAACGGATTTTGTAAACTTTACAAGATATCGGTATCGAATCACTTAAGTTTCACATTTTCTTGGTTTTTTCGGTAAAGTCACTGCTCTTATGCGCGATATAATTAAGCCGTTTAGCACAATTTCACTCACACGATATGAATCGCTCCAAGGCAGCAAAAACAGGCTTACACCGCATGCATAAATCGTACGCAAATTACAAACGGTATTGCAAGACTTATGATATCCCCAAAATGGATAAATTCAATATTGAGCAGGCGGTGTGAATATATATTAAAACAGGGGATTGATATATTATTTGGTGAAACAGAGCGGGACTGGGACTCAAAAGGTCAGGGGACTCTTGCTGAAAGGCACGTCTCAAATGTCACCACAAGCCTACGTCTGCAAACACAACGGCGCTAATTACAGCGACCTCAACACCACGCTCGGCACACAACCTCTCAATTAACCCCTGCAGGTGTACGCCCATCACCATCACCATGTTATGCAAGGGATATTCAATGTTCACAGGAGAGCTTAAATGCATTAACACCCACGGCTAAGGATTGACAATTCACAGCTATTAAAATTTAAATTTTAATGGCCATGGTTTGCCCTGCCCCTTCCCCAACTATATGTGCTGAGTAAAGCATCAGGTTGTTTAGAGGCAAGGCAGCTACGGGACAGAGGTTCTTGAGCAAAATATCTAAACAATTACAGTGCTGGGTTTACACTTGTCAAAAGACTTCCTTAAAAATGCGCCGTCTCGGGTTTTTTTCATTTCATGTTGACTACGCGTGCTTGTTATGAATTGTGTAAATTTACGTTGGTCCCCTGCCTACGCCGAACAATAATGAAGAGCACCTGAAATTGGGTTTGCTTGTTATTCCATCCGACGACAAATGTCACGCAGTAATTTAAGTTTTTTTAAGAATACAATATAAAAATGATGAAAACAAAACTGTCTTGTCACCGACATCAATGAAAATGGCAACACGATCAAAAACACTTACGTAACTGACACTAATGTATTCTCTTTTTCCCCACCAGACCGGAATAATGCTCTCATCAACTAGGTGAGCTTAGAATTAAACAAATAGATAATTAAAGCTGGCAGCAATCCTCAGGGCATGATAATTACCCGAAACATTACCACACGCACACCTGCACAATGAGCCAGACACAATAGGGATGAGCTGGAGTGTTCGACAAGAGTAAAGTCTAACACAATTTCAGAACCTCCTTGGGTACAAAAATATGGAGATGCTTCAAAGAAATTCGGACCAAGCGCATTACATTAAATGATATAACACTGCCACTAAGTATTCAAAATGGGGACATTCCACATACAAAAAACCGTGGATGGACATACACCAAAGCTATAAAATGCTTCCACCATTACAACAGGCAAGATTAAAAGCAATTACCTTTATCCCAATGGAAAACTTTCAAAAATGCAAATGTAACAGCGCCCAAGGCGTGTAATGGCATGTTGTCAGCATTTTTGCGGATCAATATAAATAGGCAGTCATGTACTATCCACTGCTGGATAAATGCCTTTGCACATCTGCAATGCAACAAGTCAAGTGCACGTGAGTTTAGTTCATTGCTCCATCTCCATGCTGGACATCCCCTCGGGCATTTCAAACTATGCTGACCAAACCGTTGTAGGTCTCAACCACTGGCCATCATCTCCTTATGGCAGAAATGCACCGATTCAAGACTACTTACTTTTTCTTCAAAGTAAATATGATGCATTTCACTTGCACATGTTCTCTTATCCACACGTTGCTATTCCCATCTCTTCAGCTTTCGTTGCGCTTTTCGTTGAAGGCAGTCGTCACGTTCCAAATGTACCAAATTATGAAAATTACTCTTAAATCCCTAGAGTACAAAACTACAACACCAATATCGCCCCCCCTAGCGGCAGACTGTACGCATCTTTGAAACATGCCATTTATATATTTATATATGTTCAGTTCTGGGCACGGGCAGGTGTGTGCGCGCTCCTTACGTGCTTTTCCACGTCGCTGCCGATTTCCTTGCTCAGCCGTATGTACTCGTGCACCGGCCCGTTCAAGATCGTGTCAAACGCCACCACATAGGGCGCGTCAGCTGGGAGGGGGAAGCGGCAGACACACAAGAGGCCACAGGGAGACGGCAGGAGGGAGAGGAGGAAATGGGGCATGCGGAGTATATTACACAGTCAAAAGGAGATAGGGTTTTGCACGGTAGGGTGTGGCGAAGATGGCTAACAAAGAACAAGGAACAACGTTGGCTGAACTTCGGACATGTAGCCCACACACCCCGTAGAATAGACGCTAAAATGGGCCACAGAGTAAATAGCTTAGGCCAGTGAAACACGGCACATGAGAGTCTCTGCCAAAAGCGTACAGTTCACGGACGTCAAAATATTCAAAGAATGTGAGCGTCACTCTTTCACATTGCAAAAAAACAACGCTGAAAAATAAACACGTAACAAATTATTTGAAGAATCTTTTTTTTTACAAACACATCGATATCCTTTTCAGAATCAAACATGTATACAGAACAGCCCCCCCCCGCCCCTTACCTTGAAGATCTGCCATTTTAGCAAAGTATGGCTAGCGGGAGGCGTCGTCTCGGCAGGCTGCGAAGCGTACCACTGGCGGGCGCGATCTGTCTGTCGTCTCACCTATGCCAAAGAATTTGTCACTGGGCGCGGCACCTAATCGCACCGCGGGTTCCCATAGGCCAATCCGCTTGCAAGCACGGCATTTGTTGGTTACTTATTTTCAGACGCACATTGTTCCCCCCCCCCCCCGCCGCACAGGTTACGCTTTACAAGGCAGCTGTGTTAACAGCGAGAAATGAAAAAAGGCCGGCCATATTCATTACCAACGCAAATGCTTTCGACAAAAGGAGCAATTGTCATAATCTTGTTCAGCAAAGAGTTATACGGAACAAAGCATACGGGGTAGTCTTACAACGCATTCATTTGTATTTTTTTTTATCGTAAACCGATCTTCGCTTTGTGGCACGCAGCCACATGCAATGTTTGCTTGCAAACCAAACGGGCCAGTTCTGCAGCCCACGAACCCGTAGGACCGCAAATGATGAAACAAACTCCTCCACAGCCAATCAACAACACACACACAAGCACCGACGACACGACCAACGCAACCGCAAAACTGTGAGCAACCGCGGGGAGCCACTGGCAGCGTCTTCAAGCGCGGAGGGCGATGGACGTCGTCTAAATCCACGCCTCACCTGCACCGACACCGCCGGCGCCTCCTCCTGCCACACCGGAGTGGAGCGCCACCTTCTCCAGCCGAGCGGTCACCTTCTCCAGCCGATTCACGAGTCCGTCCAGCTGCGCCATCCTGCCACGGAGCCGCCTACTGTGGATAGGAAGGAAACGGCGCGATGGTAAGCGGCCGCTGGCGGCGGCAGCGGTGGGTATGTGTACAACGGCGGGTGCAAAAAATACTCGTTAACAGTGATTGGGCCAAACGTCCTCATTGCAGCACGTTCCTAGGGAAAAAATTCTGAGACTTGGTAAATAATAATCATCGCAATAGCTACGTTCGACCCTTTGCCAATCCACTGCTGAATGAAGGGCTCCCCCCATGCCGTGTCAGTCATGGGGTTTCTTTGACCATACTTCACTTTGGTCAGTGTGGGTTAGTAAAGGAGAGGGGGGGCATCACTCACCACTCTTAGCCGTGGCTACATCGTCGTGCACACACCACTGCACATCGTCATAGTACAAACATACCAAACCTGTGGCATACATTTGCCTAGTTTCGTGTCAACGCACCTCTGATTACCAAGGTTTGCTATGTACGGTGCGAAAAAAGTTCAAGACATACAACGCGACTCGTGTATCCTGCATATAACATAACTATAGTTATAACTATAGAGGGTACACAAGAATATTAACTAACATGTGCCCTTTCAGTCGACCTGCTGCAGTTAATTGGATTTTTGCTTCGGAAAAGTCAGTGCGCTAACGCTTTTTTAACCTCCGATAAGCGGTATAATGCACAGTATTTCACTTTCCGTTGTAGTTTTTACGTTATTCTTAAAAAAGCTTCAGGGCTTGATGACACCGCATCTTCTTCGAGTGTTCACCGCTGTGCAATTGACATTTTAACTCGTATTGATTTCCTTGTAACCCCAGGTATCCCTTGAAAAAAAGCAACTTGTGTGGTATCAATCGAATTCAAGTAACTTGGCAGTCAAAATGCTCGTCCCATTTTTTGTCAATTGGCGTACAATGTATAAAAATACACACACATTAAACCCGTGCCTCAGCGCTTTACCGTTCGAGAACCTATTCCAGGCGACCGATGATTCATGTAATACTGCCGTGAAGGTTAGAAAGACGTAAAGTTGTCCTGTACAGTCTATTACCCAACGAGGCGTGACTCTGTAAACCGCAATTTTTTTCCTATCTGATGGGAAGTGAACGCGGTGTTCCGCTCAAATGAGTTGGGTTGTGGGGGCTAAGGGTCCCTCTTCAAATAGCCCCGAGCCAGTAATGAACATTCCACATTCCTGTGGTGGGAGCGAGTCGTTCCCTATCATAGGTGAAACTGTTGTTCGGTTCGCATATTGCGGTAAATATTTTAAAGTAATATTTTGAAAAACGTTCTTAAAAACACGCTTTTATGAAATGTACGAGTAATGGCAGAACTCCACGACTCCAGGAAGTGGCCCCGAAGCTTGCCGCAACGTAAGGGGCCGTGGCCAATGACAGCCAACGTCAGTTGACTGTGGACAATTAGACCCAAGCCGAAACATAACATATAAAAAATAATGTTACAAATATATATATTTTTAAAAAAAATTTTATGATAGAATGTAGTACAGTATTGTCATCAGTATGACATAAGCATACCAAGTTTGCAGTTGATACCACATTGGGAAGTGTGTTAAAAATGAGTTACAACATTTGAGGATACAACAACAACAGAGTGAGTTAAAAGAAAGCGTGTAATACTAAAAAAGACCCCTGCAGGAGGATATAGGGATGATGGTTGAGTCTGACCCCTCCGCCGAGAATGTGAATTTGTAACCTCCCGATGCGGGAGCCGCGCCCTGTGACTGCTGCTCAACTGTTTTAAAACAATTACCGGTACAGTGCACTGCCAAGTTGGGTTTTTACGAATATCGGGGAAGCTGAAAACGCATGAGTCTACAAAGTCAAAATACACACGCAGCATAAACGCCTCCACAACGACGCACGCGAGCGAAAAGACAACTTTAAAATTAACTCCCACACACAAACAAGCGCCACTAAGTGGTGTTTGTGCCAAGCTAGGTGCACTTTGCAGATACGGTGCACGCTAAAACACATACAAGGAAATATATGGCCCTATTCGTCCCAGACTTCTAGGGGAAACAGTCTTACCTTAAAATGAGCTCGCCGACAAGTACTTTCCCCTAAACATACCACACTCATTTCTAAACACACGACCAAACTTAAATTACTGTAGTCTTTTATATATAAAAGTAAAACGCGGCAAAAACCAACTGTACTCATTAAATGCGTAAGAAACCCTAGTTCCTCCAGGAAGTGATTTGCATCAAGGAAGAGCTTTTGAGTAATAATAACGCGTTCTACCCTGCGTTTACGACTTTACGTGAACGTGTTATTTAAACCGGCTGCGTTAGAATTTACATTCGCAACGCGTGCATCTCTTGACGCACTACAGATAACAACGTGGTAACATTCGATATCTTGGAAACAAAGTGGGGGGGGGGGGGGGCAAGAGTAACCCATAGTTTATTTCCAGGAATTATGTGGGTTATAACAGTGCTACTTAAGAGAAAAGACGAGAAAAGGATGGAAGGGAGATCAGAGGGACATTTACAGGCCAGAGGGTCAATATCCCAGCAACTATAAACTGCAACTTGCAAACAACTTAGAACAATTGACGGCCCTAAAACCCACACAACCCTGGGCGAGCAAACATTCAATCTAAAAGTACAATCTAAACTAGTTACTATTCCCTCAGAGTAATAATATCATACAAACAAGAGTAATTCTAGATTTGAAGCTTTCGTGACTGCAAGGATTCACATTCTTAGGTTTTTTTCGGTAAAGTCACGTAGGTAAAAAATTTAAATTAATTTAAATTTTAATTTTTTACCTACGTGACTTTACCGAAAAAACCTAAGAATATGAAACAAGAGTAATGCAGTAAGAGGAATAGTATAATAGTTGTACAGTAATGCGCTGCTTGCGCGAAAAGTATTAGCAACTGCAATACTACGAATAATAACACACTCACAAGAATAACACAGTAACGCTACGAATAATATACTAATAACCGTAAGAATACACGTAAACGTTGATTTATAGACAAGAAAAGACGATTTACAGACTCAAATCACATACAGAAGGTACGAGTGGTTATCACAGTCTTCAGCCCTGCACGAACTTTCCGAACCTAAATCCTTTACAACAACACAAAACAACTTACAATCGTTTTGAAACCAGTCGCAAATATTTACCAAAGTGGTTAAAGGAATGAATTCTGTTCAACAGATTGACGCGGGGGTGGTGGTGGTGGTGGGTTGGTGGCGACTCAAGCGAGCTCAGAGGCACCCGCCCTTCCGGCGTTCCATTTCCGCCTCCAAAGACCCACCCGTCCTCGCCGATTCAAACATTTTAACAACTCCACAAGCAATACAACACGTTCACAACGTCTCTGCAAACTTGGCAGCATTGCAAAGCCAACGCCGTCCCTTCGACGGATTGCGTTTCGTCGGCTTAAGGTGGAGTGAGCGGCACCGCTGTGGGAAGCCGCGCCGCCTACCTCGCCCCAAAGCCCGGCAGCGGCCGCTAGGAAAAACGGGGAGGGCCCGTACGCCGGCTGCGGCCTACCGCCGGGACCGTGGCTGCCGACGCACAGCGGCGATGCAGCTGCAAGCACTCAGACGGAGCGCGCTGCCCTGCAAGGGCAGTGAAGATGCTAGGGGGGGGGAGGGTTGTGTGTTAGAGATACCCCGCGCGAGGAAACTTTGCCCGACACAACCCGAGCTGCAGATACCGTAAAGAGCAGAGTTCAGTTCGCCGATGCGCTTCCCCAGAATGCCTCCCGCACTACTTCCGCGTTCCGTATGAGAGGGTGGGGTAGGGCTATGGGGGGAAGGGTGGGGCTATGGGGGGGAGGGGCTATTGGGGGAGGGGGGGTCATTCGGGGGGGAGCGGTGGCGCAGTGGTCAGCACGCTGCGGGACGAACCCCATTCCTGCCAACTCCTTATCAGTTGCCCTCCCTTATTAGAGGCCGATTCAGACCTTGTTGGTCGCCGTTATAAATCTCAAGGTTCATCCGACAAAGTCCCATCATCAGGGAGAAACGCATAACGAATAGACACAAGTTTGTGTTGATGCCCGCATTGAAACGGTTGTACGCCCAATGGAAATGAACACTCGATTTCCATGTACAAGAATACGGTCGTAAACGGTACGGGTTGACACGGTATGGAACCCGGTGACCCGAGTTCGATTCCCGCTCACGGCAAAAGACCAGAGGCGAATATATGAACCGCTCCTGGGATTCTCCTAGGTTGACTCAGCCTCATATAAGCACTGCACCTGGAGTGGTGTGTTACAGACATCAGCATTGGGGAGACAAAGGCGGGTAGGGTGTGGTGTTGGCCACCCACCACGTATTGTGCCGTGCTAGGGTCTTCATAGGTGCTCGCGAACAGCACTTGCCCTCGCAGTCTGTTGAAGGCCATATGGGGGGGGTGGGTGGGGATCTTCGTCTTTGTAATGAGTAAAGCTGTGGTTAGGTTGGTTCCCGAACCGCGACTTAAATTGCATACTTCAAAGGCCGCGTCACTCCGGAAGACCTGAGTTTGATTCCCGCTCACGCTATGCTTGAGCAAAAAGTTCCCGTAAACATTGAACGTTGGGCCAACGTTGGTCCAACGGTTTCAACCGGATGCCAACGTTGGCTTAACATCGGCTCAACATTGGCATGTTAACTGGGGTGGATTCTGGCCGGTTCAGTCACGAGTGAATAACTGGTGCGGTGCAAAAATGTACGTACTGACACTGGCATCTCTTTTTTGCAGATCTTCCATCCAGAGGAATTTCGTCTCAACGGATTGTCACTTGGTAATGCAGTTGATGTGTCTGTAGGTATTAAGGAGGTGCATGTATTCAGTACCATGAATAGAAGCTATACCTCAATGTTCTCATAATGTTCATGCTCATATGAATAGTTGGTTCACTGGCATCGGAACATACAGAGAAAGGAAGGCAGTTGGCTCAGTGGAACAAGCCACGTGCTATGCCGTCTCGTGAATAGAAATTGGTCGAACGACCCATTGCAGGACCCTCCTGAAAAAAAAGTCTTGAGACTCGGTGTGGCTTTCGTCGATCGTCATTATCATCATCATCAACAGGCGCGGCCAATCCACTTTTGGATAAAGGCCTCGGTCTTGTGAAGCATCGATCCATTTGGAACATCCAAATGAGCGTATTTTATCACTTTATTTCCACGCTGGATGTCCTCTCGGATGCGTTTCCCTACCTTTGGCTGCCACTCCGTCATGAGTCTTGACCACCGACGATCGTCCGTACGAGCAGCGTGTCTTACTCAAGCCCACTTACATGTATTTTGTAACTGTGAATATGACTACATCAATGTGTCCCTCCCGTAATTCCAAATACACTGACAAAGATAATGGAATAAAAGATTTGAAAAGTACGCCAAAAACAGCATGGAGGAGTGTGTACTTGTTCTTACACCGGTTCTACCAATTGCACAATCATTCGCACGAGCCTAATGGGGCTGTGCTCATCAACATTGGCTGTCCTGAGCCAGTGATGGAAATTCCCCATTGCTACGGCAGAGACCAGTTTACCCAAATGAGAACCGCTGCTGAAATTCACGCACGTGAGGACTGTTTTTCGACATTTCTGGGGAAGGTGAACTGAATTATTTAATGGCCTCCAAAATGAGACCACATTTACCCCATTGGCCAACTGAACTTCCTGATTGAATGCATTGCAGGAGAATTTTGGGTAAAAGTTAATGTCCTCGTTCTAAGTGTGCATCTGACAGGAAACCAAAGTGCTCACAGAACAAACCACGCACGAGACGGAAGAGTATTAACCACACTTACACACACAGCCAGTTCGTTATACAGCTCATGCTAACTGCCATTTCCCCTCCCAAAATAATAAAGTCCTACTTCAGGTCTAAACGTTCTGGAAAGAGCCCCGGATATATGTTTGGTGCTGTGTGAAGTACTGTACCGATATGACATACGCCACCGTTTCACGGGCCGTGTCGACCACTCTGTCAATCCACTGCTGGATGAGGGCCTCCCCACACCACGTGGGTAGTGGGCGGTTATTTGATCATACTTCACCATGGTGGTCAGTGTGGGTTGAAGGTGGGTAACTCGCTACTGCGACCGACTTGCCATGAAGGCCCATTGTCCCAAACATCGATAATGATATCTCTATTTCATTTAAAGGCAGTGCTATTAACGAATGTGTTTGAGTTTTTTTTGTTACTTTCCGGAAGCTTTACAGACATGATCTCAGCGTGATCCATCAACCCTGTCTGGAGCCGGGTCCCGGGCTAAGACGTGTTCTCCACCACGCCAGAAACAAGTCGACGCTTAGTTACCTGAACGTCGATTGAGCCTCCCTTAGGTAGACTCAGCCGAAAATGAGTAGCACATGGTGTCAGCATTGGTCATCATTACCAATCCTGGGAAGACAAAGGCGGCGTGGTGTGGATGTTGTGGGCCACACCACCTCTTGCAACGTGATGGCCTCAACAGAGGTTCACCAGCTAAACTTGACAAAAACAACAACAATAACATTAATGTCATCGTTTTACCCAGGAAAGCCTCGTTGAGTTTCACGAGGGCCCCCCGCTGCATTGCGATGTTTGGCCAATTCCACCAACAAATGTGTGGTTTCGAGTGGGAGGAAACCAGAGAGGCAGGCAAAACCCCACCACAACACACGAGCAGGTCACACTGAAAGCTCCACACAGATTGATTCAGGAATCAAATTTTATAATGGCAACCGAGCATGACAAACATCCCATTAAAATACCGCTCGAGAAGGAAAATGCAATCAATTTGAAAAATACACCGGTGGAGCTGAGCCTTTCGTGTTTGACGCGTGATTGTGATATTAAACCACAAATTGGAACGCACACTTTTTTTATACCAATGCATATTTTTATTAAAAAGATCGATAACCTTATTAACATACCTACTGTTAACAAACGTTAGTATGTGGAATATAGCATGAATGCTTGCACTATGCCTAACTCACATATGCGTCGTGTGGAAGCGGGGCTGTGTAATTTCATAACTTAATGCTTTCATACATTATAAATGTTAATAGCCCCTAGCCAACAAGGAAATGGAAATGTTTTTGTTGTTGCAAAGACCTTTATGTCATTTTGTATATGACATACGATAATTGTAGGCAATTACCGTGGTAGTCGCGTAGCGATGATACAGTGGTTAGAGCAAAGCGTCATAAACCCGGCCCCCTGAGTTCGATTCCAGGCCAAGGAGAGTTTTAGTGGTGAATGACACCTGAAGCGGTGCTGAAGCCTCTATCTTCACCATCCATCGTGTGACCAGCGTGGTGAAGTATGGTCAAAAAAGCCCCATGATCAACATATCATTGAGAGGCTTTCACCCAGCAAGACAGTGATAGAGGGGTTATCAATAATGCATTGTTTCCATGGTGTAACAATGGTACTGTACTTACACATTACCACGTTAATAATACAATATAATAACATCACCTATGCTAACGTTTCTAATCTCCTGTCGTGTATTCATCCCACCACGGTCTCAATTCTATCAAGTGTATACACCTAATATTAACGCTCACACGCATTCACTCAACAGCCACCGCTGTGACCACGGTCTACCCATCATACAACGACAAAGGCCCCCCATGTAGCCTTAACAGACTGTTGGGGCAAGTGCTGTTAGCGAGCACCTATGAAGGCCGGCACGGCACACAAGAGGGTGGGTGGCCAACACCACGCCCGGCCGTCTTTGTCTCCCCAGTAGCGATGTTTACACATCACACCAGGTACTCATTTCAGGCTGAGTCGACCTAGGGGAGGCCCAGGACCGGTTCAGATAATCGTCACCGGTGGTGGCCGTGAGCGGGAATCATAGTGCAGCGCGCTAACCGCTACACTACCGCTCCTCACCCGTCATACATACGTGGATCCACACACACACACCGTGCAAAGAAGGCATGTCATCGTATTTAGCGGGCCCGAGTAATCTCCAACCACAGAGAACCGGTCACAATATCTCCACGTTATTCCTCTTCAACCTAAAACAATCGTCTTTGTTCTGTAAGAGCACGTAGGGTTAATGCATACATCTCATTCGCGAATGTCAGCGATGGCTTAATAAAAATAACATGAAACAACACGCAGTGTCTGCTGGGAATGTTTTTGGAATTTCCCAGAGCTGGGGCTATAATACGATCATTTTAAGTAATCCATGACTCTACGACCTATCGGTTCGATTTAATCGGATAACATTCATGGTTGGGGAGAAAAACCTAAGTCACCCCTCAATTCCCACATGTGCCCTTGGATGGGAGGTGATGGGGCAGGCCTTGGTGACGTCATAGGCGTCATATAAATGCGTCACACTAGGCGTGGCTTGCAGGTGGTTTCCTGCCTTCATACCTGTCAACCCATGCGGTTTGCCCATATTCTTGTACAGGGAAATTGAGTTTTCAGGTCCATACGGCTTACAGCCGTTTCAATACGGGCATTTTTTTTGTCCATTTGTTCGTGTTTCTCCCTTGTGATGGGACTTTGTAGGATGAACGTTGAGATGTATAAGGGTACGGGGTGATCAATGAGGTCTGAATTGATCTGTAATAAGGTCGGGCACTGGTCAGGGGTTGACAGTGATGCGACTTAAAGAAGAAGGGCGGCAGGACGGCCACCGCAAAAAATGGTCGATTCAAAATATTTCGTCGATTTACCAAATTAATCGTCCAAGCTCCAATGGAAACATGTAATTGTTCGCATGGCCTAACACACACACACACGCGTTAAAATGTTAAACATCACAATGAAGGACGAGATGGAGCGATGAAAATCAGCTCGCGTGCACGTGCTGGGTTCGATCGTTACATCGTAGGACCGTGAGGGGTGGCGATGGCTTGGGGGGAGGTCTTCATTCAGCAACGGAGTGATCTTCCTTGCTAATGATGATGAAGGCGATGATGACATACGCTACAGGATGCCCCGTAACCTTCCGATTAGCACGGTTGCCTGCGTATGGTGCGAAATAAGTTCATACATACGTAAAGGTGTACCTGGTGCGGTGTGTAAACATCGCCATTCGGGAGACAAAGGCGGCCGGGCGTGGTACTGGCCAACCACCCCCTCGTGTGCCGTGCCGGCCTTCATAAGTGCCGGTTAACAGCACTTGCCCCAACAGTATGTTAAGCCTGTTCGGGGGATCTTTGTCTTTGTTTTGTAAATGTATCGACCTGGTCCTCCTCTAAGTGCTGTCTCATTATAATCCTTTAATAATGGATGGCACCATTATGGACATCTTTTAATGTTATATCCTCTATTTTTAATTTTCAGGGTTTTTTTTTGTATCGACATGTGGTGAGAAGCAGTCGGGCAGTTGTTTAGGCATCGTTCTGCACAACGAGCCTGACCCGCTGAGTTCAACTCCCAGCTACGATCTGACATCGGTCCAGACGGCCGCAGAAAGGCACCTGCAAGCTTGCGATGCGGTGGCCACCGTCTGTGTTCATTGGCCAGCCAAAAGTCACTGCCGCTGCGAGGATGACCACCGGTAGTTCCGGTTCGTTTGTGGCAAGCGCTTTGTGTGCGCAATGATTAAGACCTGAGTTCGGTGTGGTTATAGGGGCCGTCCATAAATGACGTCACGCGATTTTGGACGATTTTTCACCCCCCCCCCCCCC
>CM025635.2:1724450-1736260 GCA_014621495.2 Entosphenus tridentatus | reverse complement strand
TAAAGGTGTCAGTTTTGTACCAGTTAAAAGGGTAAAAACCTACTATTCTTTCGCACCATACATAGCCAAACGTGCTAATCGGAGGTGCGGGGGGAAGGACAACAAACTAAACACAACAAGCAGTTCTAAATAAATTAATTTCCAATCTAGCTGTAAAGTGCATGACTACAGTGGCTTCCTAATATCGGAAGGAAGAGCGTTCCAGACGACCGCAGAAGTGCATCTGAAAGCGCGCGACGCAGTGACCGCCTTTGTCCGATGGCCAGCCAAAAGCCGCTGCTACTGCGAGGATGGTGCGGCGGTGATTAGCACAAGACGTTAATGCAGCCGGCGAACTGAGTTTGACTCCCGGCCACGGCTAACATCAGTGGCGAGTGATGTCTAAACAGGTCCTGGAACATCCAGCCACTTGACCAACCCACTGACATGGCGTGATGAAGGCTTTCGTTCAGCAGTGAAGAGACAAGGGACTGAACATTTTTCTTACTTGATTTGAAGCTTTCGTGACTGCAGGAATCCATACACTTTGGTTCTTTCGGTAAAGTCACGTAGGTAGAAAAAAATAATAGATCGTGACGTTTCGATGGCAACACAAGCAATCGTCATCAGGTGGGAGAACCACAGTTTTTTCTTGCTGTGGTTGTCTCACCTGGTGACGATCGAAACGTCGTGAACTATTACTTTTCTACCTACGTGACTTTACCGAAAGAACCAAAGAGTATTATTCTTACTTTTAACGGACTACATTTGGTTCATCCCCGTCTCAATTGAAACATTAAATGTAGCCTCAATGGGATCTCATCTGGTTGGTGTTATCATGCTGAGAGTACTATACAATGATCTACAGTTATTATATATCTATTAAAACGAGGAATTGGTCGAATATCATCGTGCTCTGTAAGATTTCACTGCAGAGACAAATCACATTGAGATCACGTGATGTTAGCTTGGTTGGGATGGAGCCAATGGAAAAGGAATTAAATATGGGGGGGGGGCTGTTTAAGAAGTCCCCCCACCTTTTTATAGCCTGACCCCTCCAAACCTTTGTCCCCCAGTGCAATTGCACCGCCTGTACACTCTGCGTGTGTCGCTTCGTGGTGCACACAGCAGCACATTCCTTATCGTTTATGCCGAGAACACATGATGATGATGAGCATCATCATCCACTAAATCGTTATCATCACCAAACGTCATAATAAAATCATCGTCATGATATCATCACTAATAATCATCAGCCATTGTCTATCCACTGCTGGATGAAGGCCTCCTCGTGGCTCGTGGCCCAGTGCTGCTGCCCGCATCCGTCTCGCGTCCCATTTTTTGGAGACGGTGTGACGTCACGGTTTACTATCCTCACGCAGCCGCGGCGCCCGAGGTCATGCTTCAACGTTCAACTCGTGGACATTAGACTCACGAGCTAGATGTGCATATACGAGTCTTAGATAAGGCAGTGTACTTTTTTTTTACTTATGTCTATGTATGTATGTATGTTGAACTTTCGCACCGTACGGAGCCAACCGTGCTAATCGGAGGCGCGTGGGAAAGACAACAAACTCGACACAATAAGCAGTTATAAATAAATGGGTCTTCAATCTAGATGTAAAAGTGTATCGCTGACCTCGTCAAGGAGAAAACTACCCGGTCATCCCCGCACCGGCGGCTTTTGGATGGCCACCGGGCAAAGACGGTGGTCATCGCATGGCGCGCATTCAGATGCGCGCCATGCGGCCGTCTGGAACGCTCTTCTGATGTAAGGAAGCCACTGGAGCTATATGGACTTTTAAATCATTTACAGTACGTTGAAACTCATTTCCTTAGAGCTGCTTTTTTGTGCTTAGTCTTGTTGTCCTTCCCCCACACCTCCGATGAGCGCGGTTGGCTACGTACGGTGCGAAAGAAGTTCGCTGTAGGTGATGACTGCCAGGGTCTAAGTTAAATAAGCGGTAAACGTCGACGCAGATGATGATATCTATGGGACCGTTTTGCCCTTTGGCGTTCTCTGGTCTAACACGACTGAGACTGGGCCCTAAAGAAGGCTGCTGTCTCTGGTGTAGGCTAATCCGTTTCAAATACACTGCCCATATGTGATCAAAGCATTTTTGTACGCATGTTTTGTTACAAGTACGTGTGATTAATGCAGATCCGATGCCTTGCAATAGGTGTGTCTATTTGGCGTTTCAACATCTTAACACCTCCTGTTTTTTTGCCAGACCGGGTAAAGCAGATGATGATGATTGTAACATAATAATGATCAGACACCGTACCGTACACCACATATTGTTACGATCATTATTATTATTATAATCGAATAATAGTCCAATTAAGCATCGCCTATTCAATCATCACCATCGTGACATCATCACCCAATCAATGCTTATCATAATTAAACATCGACCGTCACTATGAAATTGATCATCAGCGGCATTTCATTCATCATAATTATCGACCAATCAATCACTCGTCATCACAATCAATCCAATCAATCATCGTCCAATCACCCTTATGCAATAAGCAATCACCATCGTGATATCATTATGTATTCGTGACCGTGATCTTGGCGTGGTCGCTAACACTAGCGCCCTCTAGTGAGACGCAATAGCACTGCGCGCTGTCACAGAAACGTGGAATTGTCAGTAGTGACTCTGCGCAAAAATAAACACGGACGACGGCGTATCCGCGTCATCCACAATGTTACCATTTACATCCCTTTTGACAATTCCACTGCTGGATTAAGACCTCCTCACGCCGGATCAGTCATGGGGATTGTATGACCATACATAATAATAGGGTTTTCCCCCTTTTTTCTGGCAACAAAACTGAAACCTTTTTACAAGGAATCATGTGTGCGTTAACCACAATACTTGTGGTCAAAATGCAAACAAAAAACACACTCTGATAATATATGCATTGTCCTTGCAACTGATTGGTCCACACCAGAGACGGCTTCAATGACAATGCGTATATTATCAGTGTGTTTTTGTTTGCATTTTGACCACAAGCATTGTGGTTAATGCACACATGATTCCTTGTAAAAGGTTTCAGTTTTGTTGCCAGAAAAAAGGGGAAAAACCCTATTAGTATATTTTGGTACTGGCAAAGGAGGTCTAATGATGTAGACCATACATACTTCATCACGCCCGTCATGGGGGGGGGGTGGGTTACCCATACTTCACCACTCTGGCGGGTGCTGCTTGGTAAAGGGAACGCACTGTGTCTCGCCTCTCGTTCAGCAGCTGCCTACCTGGCATGGGTGCCGACATTCAGCAGGGCTGCCCAGTACAAGCAGAGGTGGTGGCGTGCATCCGCTTTGGAGAGGCCTTCATCTAGCAGTGGATTGATCATGGCCGACGATGGTGATGATTGCTTCACCACGCAGGTGCATTCATTCATTCATTCAGCCATCACCAAGGGGACATTGGCCATCGTGGGTGAAGAATGGTCAAACATCTTCAACAATACCCGCGTGACATAGGGAGGGCACTCATCCAGCAGTGGATTGACGGAATCCCCCCATCCCCCCCTACCACCACCCCGAGGCTCACCTGGGGGCAGCATGCGTGGCTTGGCGCCCAGGTAGGCGAGGTTCACGTTGGCTTTGCGACCATCGATGATTGGGTTGGGATCTTTGCACGCGCGGTCTGCAGCGCCACGGTCAGCCATGGTTACCTGGCGCGGAGGGCGGAGGAGGGGGGTGGGGGAGACACGAGGAGAGAGACAGAGGGACGCGTGGAGGGAGGGACACGTGCATAGAGACAAAGACAAGACAAAGATCCCCCGTGTAGGCTTAAAAGACTGTTGGGGCAAGTGCTATTAGCGAGCGCCTATGAAGGCCGGCACGGCGCACGAGGGGGTGGGTGGACAGCGGCACGCCCGGCTGCCTTTGTCTCCCGAGTGGCGATGTTTACACGTCACACCAGGTACTTATTTGAGGCTGAGTCGACCTATGCGAGGCCCAGGACGGGTTCAGATAATCGTCACTGGTGTCGTTGGTGTCCGTGAGCGGTTAGCGCTCCACTACCACTCTCCACCCGCATAAACACACACACACAAAACAGGGACATACACACATACACACAGACACACACACAAAACAACAGACATACAACAACAACCGTCACCACGACGCTTGTGCCAGGCTATGTGCACCTTGAAGCCACGTGAAGTATCGAACGCCCGCTGGCAGGAGGTCACAGGGCAGACCCAGGTGCCACGGGTCGACTGACTGAGATGACTGGCTGATGCACCACCTGTGCCCCTACTGTGCCTACTTGCTGTGCTTTATCCACCCGGCGCTCCGCTCGTTGTTGTGAGCGTCGCTCCTCCGCCCTCCGTTTTTGTTGGAGGGCGACTGCCTCCAACTGCCCAGTAGCGTCCTTCACGAGCCTCCTCCACAGACGCCGATCTTGACACCGCCGGTACCAGTCATCGGCAAGTCCACTCAGCTCCACATTCTCCTGTACCACATAACTTCATCTCTTCTCCAGCCCGTGCTGCGCCCGTTTAGCCACCTCGATCCGGCCGACAAAAACTGTTTAGGCATGCGGTGGCTGGGCATGCGGGCAACATGACCCATCCAACGCAGCCTTGCCTGCCGGAGGAGCTCACCGATGGGACTTTGCCCAGATCAAGGATTTGTAAGCTCCTTACACAATCCAGCCTGGTTAAACCCAAGATGGATCGTAGGCAGGCCAGCCTAAATGTTTCTAACCCGCGAAGATGCTCCATTATGGAGGGTCCACGTTTCGCAAGCGTAGAGAAAGGAGGGAATGACGGTGGCCGAGAAGACCCGAAGCTTCGTGCGGAGCGACAGACCAGGTAGCTTCCACACAGCGTTACGCAACCGATGAAAATATATTGCCGCTCGACTGATTCGGAGTGAGACCTCCGCTGCCAAACCGGAGCCGGTCATGAGCACACTGCCCAGCTATGAGAAACTCTCCACTCTCTCCACTACTGCCCCATCACCAATTGGGAGTTGTGGGGGTGGAGTGCCCGATGGTACAAAATACCCAGGCAGGTGGCATGCTCCAGTTTTACATACATAACCAGAGACAGACACACACAAAACAGAGACATACACACAGACACACTGACAGACACACACACAAAACAGAGACATACACACAGACACACAGACAGACACACACACAAAACAGAGACATACACACAGCCACACAGACAGACACACACAAATCAAAGACATACACACAGACAGACACACACACACAGCCCGCGCTCCTGTGTCCCCGCTCGCAATTGGAGAGAGCGTTTGAAGCAATTACCAAGCAATTGCGAGATGAGTGTGTGGAGCGATGATGGTGCCTGGGCTGCTAGTCCTCCACTCCATTGCCCCCTTCCCCGTCTAAGGGCCGCGAGTCAAATCCTCCTCATTCGCCGCTCGTGGTGTATAAAATGAAATGAAATGCATATCACGGTTATCCATTATGGAGCGAGGGCAATTTTAACGCAAATAGAACATGCGCGCTCGTTAGCCAGCCCATTTATTAATTATCGTAATTGTAATGGGTTTTTAAATGCGCTCAGGCACACGGATGGTATTAATAAGAACAAAGTGTAACGCTGGACAGAGAGAGATGTTTTTATATATATGCGTTGCCTGTGTGGAACGGCCCGTTCCTCTGCGCGCGCGTGTGTGGAGCGATTAGCGCGCTGCGCTATGAACGTGGCTACACGGGTTCGATTCCCATACGGCTAACACCAGTGAAATATAATCAGAACCCGTCCTGGGCCTCTCCTACGTCCACTCAGCCTAAAATAAGTGGCTGGTGCAGTGGTGCGTAAATTTCGCCGCAAGGAAGACAAAGACGGCCGGGCGTGGTGCTGGTCTTCATAGGCGCCCGCTGACAGCCCTTGCTCCTACTGTCTGTTCAGGCTCCGGGGATTTTTGTCTTTGTGTGATTCAATAACAGCGGCGAATTGTTGAACCGGTACTAGACCTCTCCCCTAGGTCGACTCAGCCTTAAATGAGTACCTGGTGCATTGTGTGTAAAAAAATTAATCAGCGATGGAGAGACAAAGGCGGCTGGTCGTGGTGCTTGCCACCCAACCCCGAGCGTGCCGTGCCGGCCTTCATAGGTCGGTGCTCTCTAACAGCACTTGCCCCAACAGTCGTTTAAGGCTATACAGGGAATCTTTGTATTTATTGTATTAGCCTGGTACAAAAACAAAGGGCACCTAGCCTGGCACAACAAGCGCTATGCTTACGTCACCGTCACTTGGTTTGCGAATCGTGGCTCTAATTGTTGTGAGGGGAGCGGTGGTGCAGTGGATGGCACACTCCGCTAGGAAGCCGGCCAGTGTCGGTTCGGGGCCGTCCATAAATGACGTCACGCGATTTTGGACGATTTTTGACCCCCCCCCCTCGTCACACGGCGTCCGAAAAGTCAGACCCCCCTCAAATATGACGTCACAAAGCTCTGCCCCCCCCCCCAAAAATATATATATTCAAAACATGCTTCAAATCGCGTTAAACTATTGTCATTGTAGTGCGTATTTAATGTGGCACTGTACTCTGCTGTAGTAGGAGAAAACATTTATTAAAAAGTCTATTTAATTAAATAGAACGTGTTGTCTATATTTATTTAAAGTTGCGCATTTTTATGTGACGTCACATATCTCAACCCTCCCCCCCTCGTCACACATCGTCACAAATGTCTAACCCCCCCCCAGATGCGTGACGTCATTTATGCACGGTCCCTTAGACTCACGACCATGGCGAACAAGCGTGGCGGGTGATGACTGAAACCGGTCCTGGGTGCATCCCGAGGTCGAACCATGGATGAAGGCAGCAAACAACGCGGTGAGCTGGCATCAGATTTCTACCTCCAAGCTCTGCGGTCCTCTATAAGTCGAGGCCAAGTGACTCCGTGTTTCCACGTGGGGAAGACGCCCGAGTAGCCGAGCGGGGCAACGCTCGTATCTGATACGGATGGGACAGATGGAGATCATTCCCCACTTTGCTGTAGCGCATTCTCCGGGCGAGCAAGGCTATGCGGCTACTCGACGCCCACGGGAAGGGAGTTTCACACCATCTCTGCGGTGATCCACCAACCCTCGCTGCTGCCTGCACAGTGCTGGATTACAGCAAGCCACGTGAGCAGCCACCGACCCCCCCCTCCCCCCACGTATATCGAAGTGACTTCGGAAACAGTGCCGTGACGCCCTCTTCCGATGCCGTTCCATAGCACACGGTGGTTCACCGCTCGCTTCTCGAGTTCCAATTTCTTATTGTGACCGCCACGGCCGCGGGTGCACGACCGCGAATCTCACCGCGACTTGTGATCGCGACGCAACGGAACGAGACCTAATCCACGGGCGCATGTGGCCCCGCGCGCAAAAGAAGGCTCACTTAACGGACGGCTTTGTCCGGCTTGTCAACGCAATCATTCACCGCGCAGTGCAAGCCACAACTTCTGCAGCCCACGCTGTCACAGCGCACGCGTTGCGGAGCGGCTGTCGCGCAGAATGAGCGATGCGCACTGGGTATGGGGCGAAGTCTCACGTTATCACAAACACAACGATTTCACCGTGTAGCCTTCATGCAGACTGCTTGCAGCGAGTGCTCTTTGCGAGCACCTACGAAGGCCCACAAGGGCGCACGAGCGCCTTTGTCTCCCCGGTGCTGACGTTTAAAATGGTATGGCTGAGTCGACCTAGGGGAGGCCCGTGACAGGTTGCGATGTCACTAGTGTGAGTGACATCGCAAGCCGGATTTGAGCTCAAGAGGCCGGATTTCGTAGCTTGGTGCGCTAACCACTGCGCCACCGCTCCCCACTCACGTGATAAGACAAACGCCTAATTGCCCCCCCCCAGCCTTTGACATCCTCCTACCTTTCCTAGCACTCTTCATACAAAGTACTTAGGGCTGCAGCACAGATCTACATATGCATACACTCATACAAAGTCCAATGTGAAATCCGCCGTTATCAATCCACTGCTGAATGATAAACCTCGTTAAGCCGACGCGGCCACCTCTCACGATCGTCGTAACGATCCAATCTGGCGCCTGCAGACCAGCTGACTTCGTCACCCCGTCGTTTGTAAGCATACGGAGGGAATTGGGTTGATGGAAATGTCACCAAAGACTACTTTCACGAGAGGTTTTTGAGAGCGTTAAAATATCACGCCGTGACTTAACTTAATGACCTAACTTCATGACTTAACTCCATGACCTAACTTAATGACTTAACTCCATGACCTAACTTCATGACTTAACTTCAGCCGTGTCTATCCGAGTCGGCGTTCCGTAAATTATGTATCTGTACCCGGTACACCACGTCCAGTATAACTCTCGCTGTGGCTGTGCTTACGTGTACGTTACGTGCCAGCCACTGCACTCTACCCCGCGAATATTCAGTTGGGAAATTAATTTAAATGTGCTGGTGATGTTGGTGGTGGAGGTGATGCTGGTGGTGATGATGACGACACACACACGCGCGCGCACGCGCCGACACTTACGAATCCATATCCTCTCGACTTGCCCGTCTGCCGGTCCGTGATCACCACGGCCTCGTCGATTTCTCCGAACGCCTCGAAGAACTTGCGCAGGGACGCGTCTGTGGTGTGGTAGGGCAGGCCCCCGACGAATATCTTGGTGTACGTGGTGTCCGGCTGCATGGCGGAGACCCTCACCACCACCACCACCACCTCCTCCTCGTCCTTCTCCTGCTCTTCCCCTCCTACCCGGGAGGTGGGGGAGAGGTGGTCCACCTGGCCAGCCACTAGCGGCCGCTACTTCCCACACCAACACCTGCACGTACAGCCCTCCTGCACCTATGATGCCCCGACGCGCATCCCCACGAAACCACGCCACGGCAACGACTATGAACTCACTGAAAACTGAGAACCCCCCTGGTACCATGCATCACACCGGCGGCACAGCGCGCAACCTGTACGGCCTGTCGGTAAGAGGTGGAGGGGGGGGGGGAAGCACAACTTGTTAGCCTGGGAAGAGGGTTCTGCTGTTGCTTGTTGCTCGGATGGTGCAATTTTGTAACCAGGCGACCGCACCGGCTAAGCAAACTGCTCGCGCTGAGCGGGGGGGGGGGCTGGCCGCAGTCTCGGGAACTCACGGGTTCACGCACGCCGGCGTCTCGCGTGCCACTCCGCCCATGACAACCGAGAGCGTCACTCACCTGTAGAGCCGCCAAAGGCTGCGCCCTCCCTCACTTCACCTGGACGAGTCACGGAGAGGGGCGTGGACAAGGGGTGGTGGTGGGTGGGGGTGGGGGGGGGGGGGGGGGGGGGTGGTGGTGGTGGGGGTGATGATGCCCCACCGCGGTGTGTCACGGACACTCGGGGAGGCGACCAATGGGTGAGCCGAACCGCGCGTTCGCACCGAATACGAATCGTGTCCGCGCGAGGTGGGCGGTGGCGCAGTGGTTCGCGCACTGCGTGATGAAACCCGGCTGGCTGAGCTCGAAATCCCGGCCACGGATAACGATTCAGTGTCTGCGAGTGATGTTGTAACCGGTCATTAACCTCCCAACGAAACGTTCCAGTTTTTGTTTTTGAACCAACATGCACTGACCAGCGTGGAGAAGTATGGCCGAACACCGGACCCCCCCCCGTCTCCCCTACGACCGACACGGCGTGGTGGAGCAATGGATCATGCGTTCTGATCACTGCGCGTTGGTGAAGGCGGTAGAGCACAGACGCGGGTAGCATACAAGTACGGTACAACAACCCCTGGTATTGTACCACCCGCTACTGCCCGCCCATCTTTGGCGACGTCTTCTTGCTAAGGTGTTCGCCCATCCAATCACTATCCAGGCTCATCGCCTGCTTAGCTTCCGAGACCTGGTCAGATAGGACGCATTCCGCGGGTCATTTATTCGTTAGTTACTGCCGATTGTTTTTTTTATTTCGCTCAGACGTCCTCCATGAATTATGCATCTGCAAAGGCAACACGACTTTGTTTGGTGATCTAAAAAAAAACGAATCACTTGATAATGCCAGTAAAAAGCCACCAAAGGCGGACTTGGCTTTAAAACGTGTAAATACAGACTCCTCTCAGCATGGCGTTGGGATCTATAAGCTGTTCTGCGCCCGACAATCGCACATGAATAATACAAGTCCCTGCCAATACAGGGCCATTTTCAAGCACGTGAATTGCATAAAGAGTTTTCAAGGATGACGATGATGACGATGATTCTAATAATTATTTACTGCTTCACGCAAGATTATAGTGCTAGTACATTGATGATGATGACGATGATATCAGTAAATTGAATCAGGCAAGCCTGACACTGCTGATGAGACGCTGAAATGTCGACACGGGTTCTTAATTTTGCCTTGCGATGAACCAACGCGGATGAAATGTTACACTTCCTGAAGGCCGCGTGTTGCTGATGGGATGTCTAAACAAAACAACTTGTGTGGAGGGTCAGATATAGCAAGCAGGTAAATAGTCTACTAATCTTGTTACCTATGTTCTCACTACGACGCTCATGATGCTTGTATGCATATTAGGGGTCTCTTCGTCACAGTACTGCTGCTGCTGCTGATGACGATGACGATGATCGCTTATTTATTCTCTCTCCGAATAAAATGGTCATGATGATGATCAGCATCATGACTTCGCTAATATCGTGATATCCCAGTCAGGATAATGATATCGTGACACCTCAGGCCCGATGATGATGATAATGATGATGATATCAATTGAATGTCTTAGGCCTATCCAGAGCAAAATGTGCGGTCTTATCAAAATAACTTATGATGATGATGATGAAATTGCCATACCTCTGGCATCGTAATGATGATAAGATGACATTCTGCCTCAGACTGATGACTATGATCATCACGACGACGATGACGAAGGGTGATTAATGCAGTTTCACGCTTAATGAAGATGATGATGACTGTTGTGATGACTGTGGTGATGATCAGTGCAGTGACTGTGGTGATGATGGATGTGGTGATGATGAGTGTGGTGATGATGAGTGTTATAATGATGACTGTGATGATTACTCTGGTGATGATAATGATGATTGTGGTGATGATGATGATGATGACTGTGGTGATGATGAATGTGGTGATGGTGAGTGTGATGATGATGATGACTGTTATAATGATGACTGTGATGATTACTCTGGTGATGATGATGATGATTGTGGTGATGATGTTGATGATGATGATGATGATGACTGTGGTGATGATGAACGTGGTGATGGTGAGTGTGATGATGATGACTGTTATAATGATGACTGTGATGATGACTGGTGATGATGATTGTGGTGATGATGTTGATAACGACTGTGGTGATGATGATTGTGGCAATGTTGATGATGAGTGTGGTGATGATGACTGTGGTGATGATGATTGTGGTGATAATGATTGTGGCGATGATGATGATGAGTGTGATGATGATGATTATGACTGCGGTGATGATGATGATTGTGGTGATGATGATGATGACTGTGGTGATGATGAGTGTGATGATGAGTGTGGTGATGATGAGTGTGAATGTGTGCCGCTTAGACACTGGTACAAATAGCGGGGAGGTGGCATAGGCAAGGCCTTCACGTCTCACTGAATTTTCTTTCGAATTATTTTTTTCTTTGTTGGTTTCTCTGTTTTCATTTATTGACGTATTGACGTGTATTTTATATTTATTGAGTTATTTTTCTTATCAAATACTAATGTTTGCGGTCGCTGGGCACACTGGAGTAGGTGGCACGTGCTTAGTCGCCACAAACCCTCCCGCGGCGAGTGGGATACTGAATGTTGTGTTCCGGGCGCCGCGACATTGTGTCCGGGTCAGTGACCCGCACAGACCCCCCCCCCCC
>CM025635.2:1658158-1714450 GCA_014621495.2 Entosphenus tridentatus | reverse complement strand
TGTTTTATTTTTATTATTTTCTTATTTCCATTCTACGTGACTTTACCGAAAGAACCAAGAAGATCGTTACAAATGTTTTTGTTCCTTTTAAACTGTTGTTTAAATCATATCTTGTGGTGGTTGTAAAGGAGCGCCCCAACTCGTAGCATTAGCCAGCAGAGGGAGGGAGGGGGAGCGCAAGCCACCCCCTGCACCGCCGCTAGCTCCGCTACTGAGTGTATGTGTTAGCGAGCACCTATTAAGGTAGCTCTTCAATGGGTAGGTGATTGGTGTGGCTAACACCGTCTTTGTATTCGCTGTTTACACGCCACAGCAAACCGCCAAGACGTGTAACCAATTCGATCAATCAGCGTTTTATTTGCTACATGGAAAGTCAACTTTAGCGAGTTACCCTGCAGTTAGTTTGCAAGGGAGATCCGCGGTGAACCAGCACGGCACAGGTACATCGTGTCTCGCCAAGCTGAATCACTGCATTCATTATGGAGGGGGGGGGATTGTTTTCGCTTAACTCGTTCGCTCAACGGTGCACTACTCAGGAACGCATCTGCCGCGTTAAACGAGGACGCCCTTTAACGCCCGTATGCAAATGATATGTAAATGAGGTGCTTGACACGTGGGGTTACACGTTATGCAAATGTATTGGGTCACGTGCGCATCTTGTTCCCGCGCAATCGAGGGGAACAGGTGACGTGACAGCGAACTTAGTAACACAATACCGTCGTTGTTATTATTCCATTGAAGTAAATTGACATTTTATTTTGTTTAATGTTCTTTAACCAGGCAACGGACAATTGATAGTTAATTATTTGCCGCTGATTGCCGCTTTATTCAACCAGGTAAGCAGGCCCCACGTGAAGGCGACGCGCGATTCTTGAACTTGTAAATTAAAACTGTCGTAACGATTTAGTTTGGTAACTTCTGCCATCGTTAATGTTAACATTGCCTTATTTGAAATGCAGTTGAGCTATTTTCCCTCAAATGTGTCGTTTGATTTGAGCTCCGACGCGGTTGGAACACGATAGCTAATCCTGCTAATCCTATTGTGAATAACGTGCGATTATAATTACAGGGTAGACAGCGTTTAATTGAGCTGTGCATCAGGGAAACAATTACACAACTTTACAACCATTAACAAAGCCCTCTTTGTCAAATCCACTGCTGGATGAGGCGCATCGCCCATGCGGTGTCGTTCGTAGGGGTTGTTTGACCATACTTCACCACGCTGGTCAGTACAGGTTGATGAACCTCGTGTCAAAGTCGAGGCGTAACTATAGCGGCTAATACAGGTAGGAACAATATGTTCCACACTGCCCACCAGGGATTTATTGTCTGTCTGACTGTCGTGCATAAATATATATAATATAAACAGCTCTTTGATTCTAGATTTGACGCTTCATACTCTTAGGTTTTTTCGGTAAAGTCACGTAGGTAAAAATAAATAATAAATAATAGAAATTAAATTATAAATCACTTAATAAATAATGTAATAGAATTTTATTTCTATTATTTTTTAACAAAAATGTACCTACGTGACTACCGAAAAAACCTAAGAGTATGAGCTCTTTGATTGGTGGAGACCTACTGCCGGGTACGGAGAGGGGAGGGGCCTAAGGGAGGAGGGGCCTAAGGGAAGGGGGGTCAGGGGAGGGGCCTAAGAATATGGGGGGGTGGTCAGGGGAGGGGCCTAAGGGAGGAGGGTCAGAGGAGGGGCCTAAAGGAAGGGGGGTCAGGGGAAAAGGGCCTAAGGATATGGGGGGGTGGTCAGGGGAGGGGCCTAAGGGAGGGGGGTTAGGGGAGGAGCCTGAGGGGGGGTAAGGGGAGGTGCTTAAGCAAGGGGCCGAGAGTTAAGGGGGCTGGCTTCCTGGCTGGCTGCCTGGCTACCTCAAGTCAAGTTATCTTTTGTACAGGTAGGAACAACAGGTTCCACACTGCCCACCAGGGATTATTTGTCTGTCTCGTGCATATTTGTCCGTCGTGCACGAATTCGCTGTCCAACCAAGTTCCTACCTGCCCACTCCGAAGGAACGTGTTCAATATATATCTGTTTAACTAATGTTGACATGCATCCTGACGTCCTATAGCCACTAGAGGCCGCTATATTCAGCCTGATTTGCCAAAAAAACTAATCCATTCAATCCCTAAAGTGGAATCGCTGCCACGAGGAAGCATTTTGCATTATTATTGCAAATTATTTTAATGATGGAGTTCTCTCTGCTAATCGATGTTGCCAATGACATAAAGTGATCGTTAAATTAATTGGTGTGGAGTTACATCATTCCTGGCTCGGCAGTTAAGGTAATTGCCTCGAGACGTCACCATGGCAACGGCGTTACCTTTTTTGTAAAATTAGCATTTGTATTGTCTCAGCTACGTGTTTTAATTTACTAATGATGTGCCGCATAATGTGAGTGGTGAGTGTTAGCGCCTAAGTATATGTGGCGTGTTTGACTTGTGTTAGGTGAGTGGTGAATGATTATTTAATTTATAATTTTCTCTTTATACGTGATTTTACCGTAAGAACCAAAGAGTGAGTGGTGAGTGGTGAATGTTGAGCGATGATTGTAAGGTGAGGCCCAGGTGAACAACATTTGAGTGTCACTTCACCATGTCCATAATACGGCCTGTCCTCACGTAATGTAACGTATGCCGCTGTACTTATATTAACCTCTAGGTTCTGCAAATTGAAATCAGACAATCGTGGAGAGAGAGGGAGAATGCACGAGGAAATTACAATGTCAGAGCCAACTGAGATGCAGGTAAATGAATAAAGCATTCCTCATGCCTGCCCCACTCGAGTAAATGGTCCAAAGCAATCGAGAGATAAAGATGTGGTTATGATTCACTTTGCTGGCAAATATTCCATTTTATCTCCCATCACCAATACACACTGGCTTACGAATAAGGATGTGAATCGACTCAACGTATTCAAATTAAGCACAATTACTACGATCGTCGTAATGTACAGTGCTTTGGACAGCTACTTATGGATGAGGGCCATCTGGCGGTCATGGCGCTTTGTTTAACCATACTTCACCACACTGGCATTCAAATGCTGGAGTACGAAATGCATCTGTGCCAAAATGTAATTGATCAATTTCATCGTACGGTAATTTTTTTATTTCACTTATACTGTTAAAAAAGTAAAGGTGTAGTCCTACAATTTCTTGCTCATGGCACCGCTGGCCGTAAACTCTCCACTCAAGGGATCTCAAGAGAGCCTGTCTATAGGGCATTTTGCCTACTCTTCCACCCTGACTAGACATCTTGGAAGAGGTAAACGTATACTGTACTTCTTTAACTGACAAACTGATGGAACATTCCATGCTCTTGGCCGAAGTTTTTTTTTTAGAGGGTCCATGCCAACCTACCTTCAGGACTCCCCTTTACCACTCACCGTTTAAGCGTAAGCCAAAGGCACGACGAATTCCCCTATGCACACTCTGCCAGGACTCTGAATACCTGGCAGCCACAGCAGCAGGGCACTGCCCAAAGGCTTAGAAGACTGAGCTGGTAGGGAACTCAGCCAGGGCAGCATGTACACGCTGCGTAATGTGTGTCCAGGGGTCAGAGTTAACCCCGATGTTGTGATTGAGTATACTCTTTGGTTCTTTCGGTAAAGTCATGTAGGTATAAAATAATATAAATCAGGACGTTTGGATTGCAACACAAGCAATCATCATCAGGTGGGAAAACCACAGCAAGATGATGATTGCTTGTGTTGCAATTGAAACGTCGTGATTTATTTTATTCTATGCCTACATGACTTTACTGAAAGAACCAAAGAGTATGGATTCCTGCAGTTACGAAAGCTTCAAATCTAGATTGTAGTGAATGACGTTTGAGTAATTAGAAATGTGACCTTTCTTTGAAAGCAGATGAAATTACCACGTGATTCGATGGTCAGAATGCTGTGCTGGCACCACTTTGATCCCTGGTTTCAATCTGGGTTTTGGCAACCCATAAGTAAACTGGGGACTCGGGTGCGGCGAGTTGATTGGTACTAGCCTAGCCACTACCACACAAAAAATTCCGATTAAATAAAACAAATATGGCTAACTTCCAGGTCAAGCTAAATTCCAGGATTTACTGCCATGTGATAAACCTATCACTGAAGCAAGGCGTGTGGGGTTGTGCTGCACTCGTGTCAGTAAACATGTCCTTTGAAGAGATCTCAGAAGTAGTTATGTTAAATCCACTTCCATAGGCTGTTATGCACTGCGCACTCGTGATAATCTATGTTGTTAGAGTTGTGCCTTTATAAATATACCTCGTCAGAGTTCTGAATTTTGGCACTCCGATAAAGTGTATAGATGTTTTTTTAAAGATGTTTAAAAAGTGAGAATCCATTAGAAGCATTAAACCGAATGGACAATGTCTCATGACAGGATGCTGAGAGCACAATTGGAATAGAATTATGGAAACAATCATAATTTTGGAGCTTTCGTGACTGCAGGAATTATTCTTTGGTTCTTTCGGTTAAGTCACGTCTAAAGATAAAATAATAAATTAAAGCAATTTAATTTATTATTTTATCTTATGGAAACAAGACGAATATATATAGTTTTAATGGTAACATAGCTGTTCACGGCAATCGCTGGTTCTAGTCCGTTTTGCTTGTTTGTCAGGAGGGAAATGTCGCAGTGGAATCTGATCAGATCCGGAAGAAGCTGTTGAGCGGAGAGACTCTGAGGACCAGCGCCGCTTCCTCTAGCTCGTCCAATGCCTGTAAGTGTAATCACAGTAATACAACTGATGTGCATTTGTGAAGTGGTGCATTTCATCCGTAGGTGCCAATGCGCGACTGTATGAATAGCCAGGAAATAAACAAAACCTCCAGGGCTAATGGCCATAACTATGCGATTGATAAAGGGCAGTTTAAAGTGGTGAGTTTTCAAGACAGACTTAAATATAGCAAACAATTCTGATTGTCTTATTAGCAAAGGCAAAGCGTTGTTCCAAAGCGTGGGAGCTGAACTGGCAAAAGCCCGATAATCCCATGAAATGAGTCTTGACCTCGGAGTACTTAGAGGAAGGTGATCTGAAGTTCTCGAGTACCTCGTGTGGATCTTTCTTCATTCATTTATAGGACGACTGATGTGTGTATTCACCACCTGGCATGTAACACTTCCCTTTTCAATAATTAGATGAATCGCCACAGTTCAGGAATCAATCCATTTTGGTTTTGTTTTACCTACTAGATTGTATTATTATTTTTTCTCATGTATACAGTCATGTATACAGTTGCCTTCTCAAAAAATCGTGTGGATATTTGTTGTGCTGCCCAGCCTTGTACTAATTTCGGTTCTCAAATTATAAGCAGAATTGGCAAACAAACATCTTCATTAAATCAGTAGCAGTATGATACTAAGCCCAAGAATATTGACAGCATGTGCAACGTTGCTGATCATTCATTTTATTTATCTTAAAATGCTTATAACAGCTTTCTACAATGCTTTCGATGAACCGTATGATGGACTGAGCTACTTGGAGACAACAGAGAACGACGCTGATGTGAATACAACTTTCCTGCGACTCTTTGACTGTCAGTCCAGACGAGGACAGAGGATTTCCGAGGTTGGTATTGCCGACGTTGGAGGGAGCTTGCAAGTGTAGCACTTTCATAAAACTACCACATTTTTGGGAGGCTCAACCGGGACACATGGTCAGCTGGCAACCCCTTCCTCCATCAGCCTGCTAACCACTCAGACAGTGAGAGACTGAGTTCTTTCTGATTTTGGCCCAACCTACTTCTCATAGGCCAAACCCACTCCTCTGCCAACCACGACCGCTACTCAGATAGCACTGTCCTATGCACATATCAATCATACGTGAAGATACAACGTTTAAACCGAGGATAAAATCCCGATTTTCACAAAAGCTTCTGGGTATTCTTTCTGAAATCAGGACTGTATTGTCAACCAGGATGTTGAGCAGCTTTACCCTGTCGGCATCGCTACATTAATTTTGTCATCAAGCTACATGCCAAGGGCAAAATACATACGGAAGTCCTATTGATCGACGTCTGAAAATGGCCAAAAATCTATTACCATTAATATAACACTGGCAGTAACATTTATTGATCAACACAGCGTGGAACAGCGGGAGGTGATGGAGCCATGAGATCAGCAGTTGATGTGAGATGGATGATATTAGAACGGCGCCAAGCCCTTCCGATGGTTCCAATTTATAAAAATTGCATTGCAGCTGTGTAGAATTTATTGTTTGTAAACTGCTGTGGAGATTTAATATAACAATAATGATAAATTGTTTACACGTAAATGTCTACCCTGTGCCCCAACTCTTTCCCTCCATGGATTCTCGGCCTACTTAATCCCACCGCAAAAGTAGTGAAATTTCAGACTGGAGTGGATTATTTGTAACGTGACAATTTACTCCCACCCAGCGACTCCGTGAATTGACATGATTCAGAATCGCAATTTGATTCAATAATAAAATCTTTATTGTCTTGTTTTTACTATCTCATTTATATTATCTTATTGTTGTTCGGTCTCTCTTGTGTAGTTTTGTTTGCTGCATTGGCCTGAATATTTCCATCGCGTAGCATTTGCATGCAATTCTCAGAAATTGTAAAAAAAAATTTCCATGCATTGATTTTATGCAGTTGCCGTGAGTTTAATAAATGTAGGTTAATTCCTTAATCTATGCACCGTTACGTACCTACTGCTTATGATGACCTAGCCAAAGCTGAAACATATCTCTTACCACAATTGGGTGTCACAAATATTGAAAAAATAGTTTCAATATGGCAATACTGACATATTTTTATTGTGTGGAGCTACATTGCTGCTGGTACTGACACAATGTGTTCAATAATTTCTACACAGGGCAACTTTGACTTGCTGAATGCTCTGCTGGAACAAGGAGCCAACATTAACTTTGCGGACGAGTATGGCCAAACCCCATTGCACAAGGTAACCAATTGCAGCACAACGGATGTTTGTGTCTCGTTTACATTTTAAACCAGCGGTTCTCATCCTTGTTGGCATGGCAACCACTCAACTCAAGACCACTGGTCCAAGCATCTCCTCCACTCCCTCCAGCCCCAAAAACACAACTAAGGTGATTAAGGTCACTTTACACGGGGAGATCACATATCCATGCCTCTAGTCAACGCACCGTTAGGCATTTGTATCGTGTGTGCGTATGCTTTTAGTTGCAAGGCATTTGTATCATGCTGTGTATATGTGTGTTTTCTCGTCGCAATGTGTCACTAACGTTCCCTGCATACATTCAAGATTTCTCCTGCACGGCCTCCATGCCCCTGCTTGCGCATCCCACCCCCCCACTGCTCAAACCCATAGGTTTACAGCCACTGTTTTAAACATCTGCCAGATAAAATTACATGATAATGTTGCTTAATACGAGCGTGTTCCTGTAACTCGAAGGTTGCACGCAGGCAGCAGCTGGACGTGGCAAAGTTTTTGATTGAAAAGGGTGCCGACGTTAACCTCGGAGACAATTTTGGTCGGACGGCTCTACACATTGCTGCCATTGTGGACTGCCCACGCTTGGTGGAGCTTCTCATTGACAGTGGAGGTGAGTCCAATGGCCACGTTGCACGATGGCAAAAGTGGAATAACCTACGGTCCCCGACTTCATTTCTCACGGCCCCACAACTTCCATTTCGTACGGTCAGTGGATTAATTTTACATGGCCTGTGGCCGCATGAGACCTACCCATTCTAAATGGCCCACATGATATCCATCACTGCAAGGATCTTAGCTACACTGATCAGTTGCTTGAGGGGAATATTTACAACCTGGCAACACTATCAATCTGGTAACACCATCAAAGCCCCATTCAGCACCTTATGAAGGAAAAAAGGTTCCCATTCCCTGCACTCGAGCAAGTTTAGAGCAATTTATCGCGAAGCAATTGTCACCGCAATGGCTTTACAACGAGCGCTTACAGGATATAAAGTTTTTAATCACAGAGTATATCACCTGATATTGACATGTGGCTCATAAATAGTCTTTGACAAAGTAAATGGCAATGCAGCTGAAATGTGTGTTTATAAGCATGGGGAGGTGCATGCTTGTAATCACACTGAGAGACAGGAAGACAAGCACGTGGATTGGAGAACATATTCAAGTTAGAAACATCATATTGACTGTTGATAAAAACAGGCTCGAGATGGACGTGTCCTGAGAAGGGTTAATGTTTGGTAGTCGGGAATCATGACCGAGTGACAGCCAAAGAAGGGAATACATTTGAGAGGATATCCACCACAAGAGACTGGGTGATTAAATCATCGCAGGACTGTAAGGGTTGGTGACGACCTTGGGGGCTCTTCATTCAACAGTGGATAGATTATGGCTGCTGCTGATGTTGCTGATAATGATGATGATGGTGATGTGTGTATCTTGAACTTCTTTCGCACTGTACGTAGCCAAATGCGCTAATTAGAAGTGCGGGGGAAGGACAACATAACACAAAAAACAGTTCTTAAGAAATTAGTTTTCAATCTACATTTAAAAGTGCATAGCTCAAGTGGCTTCCTAATATCGGGAGAAACAGCGTTCCAGACGGCCGCAGAAGCACACCCGAAAGCACGTGATGCAGATGCCACCTCGCGTACAATACCCGTGTCCCACCGTGTGCGTTGCACTCTTCACTCACGGGCGTTAGTGGACACAGAGGTGCCGACGGATGGAGAGCAGCAGACGGCAGTGCACTACGCGGCGCGGTATGGCTGCACCAACACGCTGGCCACTCTGCAGCACCGAGGAGCAGACCTGGCCGCTCGTGACTTCAAGAGGCGCACCCCGCTCTTCTTGGCTGCCGCGCAAGGTCAGCCAGTGGCCATGTGACCAACATTTCTCCTTGAAGGCTGCCCCCCCCCCCTCGTGTGATGATGAAGAAAAGGTCACTTGAAGGGATCTCAGAAGCAGTTCCTGTAACGTCTCCTTCCGTGAGTCGTTCTTCAAATGACACCCGAATCTCTGTAACACGGGTTGGGGTTAGGGTTTCTAAACGAATCTCGGAATGTGACACTTCTGTGACAGTTTGATTTGGTCAAAAAAATTATATATATTTTTTTAGTAAGAATTAAAATTGGTGAATTGATGCATTATTATATGCCTCATGTTCTTCCTCCACCCCTGCCAAATGCTGCGTGTGTCTGGCTGTCTGCATGCATTTCTCTTGTGTTTGCGTGCATGTCTGCCTGTGCGTCTGCCTGCATGAGGAGTGGTTAGTGCGCTGCTTTACAAACCCGGAGACCCGAGTTCAATTCCCACTCACAGGCTTCCCCTAGTTCGACTCATCCTCAAACGAGTACCATATCTTGTGTGGTGTGTAAACATTGCCACTAGGGAGACAAAGGCGGTCGGGCATGGTGCTGGACACTTAACCACTCATGTGACGTGCCGGCCTTCATAGGTGCTCGCTAACAGCACTTTCCCCTACAGTCTGTTAAAGCGTTACAGTGGTCATTGTCTGCTCATGTGCATGGCTGCGTGTCTGCGTGTGTCATCCACAGCTCGCAGAGATACGGCACGCCTGCTATTGCAACTGGGTGCAGACACAATGGCTCAGGACAACACGGGACAGATGTGTTTGTCCTTGCTG
Source organism: Entosphenus tridentatus (assembly GCA_014621495.2). Classification (NCBI taxonomy): domain Eukaryota; kingdom Metazoa; phylum Chordata; class Hyperoartia; order Petromyzontiformes; family Petromyzontidae; genus Entosphenus; species Entosphenus tridentatus. The sequence goes on along the minus strand of CM025635.2, from coordinate 1,704,859 downwards.
CTAGAAAAACTCCCGTCAGTGGTAAATAATATAATAATGTCCTTTATTTACGCAGGAAAGCCTGAGTCTCAAGACTCTTTCACAAGGATCTTGTTGCATTGGGATATTTTACCATTTTCATTAACGAGTGTTTGGCTTCGTGTGGGAGGAAACCTGAGTTTGTGAAAGCTCTGCATGGATAGCTTCTCACCACCTCGCAGTACAATCTTATAATACCTAATATCTCCAGGGAAGTCTTCCATCCAAGTACTGACCACCAGTCTGCAATCTGCTTAGCTTCTGATATCTGATGAAATAGGATGCATTCCGAGACATGGATTTGGGCTGTACAAGTCATAAGGAGGAATGGGTGGAAGGTGTGAAGCCAGCAGAGACGAATTGCCTGGTTGACTTAGACCAGGGGTCACCATCATTTGCGAGGACACAGCTCCCTTGAATTTGTTCACCGTCATCGGCTGCGGCGGTCTCTCGGGTACAGGGATGACAGTTGTCGGCAGATGGTGGAATCATCGGTGCGTCCGTAGATGGCGGGACAGACCGATTTGAGATCCGCATACTCGACTGCAGACACAGCAGGTGGCTCTGGGTGGAAGGGGCAGGTCCTGTTGATGTTTTACCCTGCCCTTTTCTTTCGTCTCTGCCATTTACTCGCTTCATCGGCGGGACGAATTTGTTCACTCGTATAGACCAAGCGGTGTTGTGTATTTGTCACTGCTGAGGTTATGTAACCACCCCTGTTGTAGTGCTGTGTGTTTAGTTATCTTTTAGTAAATTATATACCACACGGCTGTCTTGCTGTTTGCCAAAAGATCCATTGACTTTTCTTTTTTGCCGACCTCTAATTCAAAACCTTTATCCATTCACACTATAATATTGATTCCTATGGACTGACCCTTCAGCCTTTTGAAATATCCCCTAAATCCACCTCCCTTTCTCCTAGGGGTCCACAGATCCCTGGTGGAGAACCATTGTCTTAGACAATACTCTCAGCGCTTGCTGTGCGATTTTCTCAAATGAAGAATTGATCTGGTCATCTCAAGTGGACTTTTAAATTGAATCCACACCAAAATCAATGCGTTAAGAAAACTGCAAATCAGTTAGAATAACAGGTGGGGAAGAGGAGAGGCAAAACAAAGACAGAGAAAAATAGAGACAATAATGATTAAATAACTATTGAATGTCAGGCCAAGGTTCACTTTTTACCCGTCAAAGGCAGAAATGTGTTCTTGGTTATGTGTTGTGACAAGCATTGTTTTTCTGGATATAACGAGTTCTACCCTCTCGCTCTAAACCTCCCATGATCCCATTAATCGCTTTGTCGCTGTGTGATGAGAGGTCACTCCAAGTTCTGCATCTAACGTCTAAAATGACGCATTTACTGCCATGCGTATTATGACACCCACGTGTAATTTGATGTGGGTGTCAAAGCCAGGTCAGTCTGCCAATACAATACGGTATTCCTTTAACCTGAATGACTAATCACACACCCCTGTTATATATTTTTAATTAACCTGTTATTTTTATACTAACTCGGCATTTACAATTTCAGTTATTCCAATTTTGACACGAAGGCTTTCACGACTGATGATTGATAATAGATTTTATAGGGGGGGAGGCGCCTCCTCCCTCCTCAGCAACAACTTATAACCCTCACTACAAAGGCAGAACCCTCACGTCACGCGATCCCCGTCACGCTGTTGAGACATAGAAGTAAAAAGGACGTCATGATGAACAAGGGATTATAACCTTTCAATGAAATAAGTTTGTGTCACCACGGCCTTACAAATTGCACACCAATGGATGCAATGAATATGACGTCGCGGTCTGATTTTCGCTTTAATGTTTCAGATTTACTGCAATACACCCGTCCTTGGACGAGTTATAGGCTTGTTACTAATATAATGAGCCAATAATGTTTGTGTGTAATGTGCGTGACGTCACACCTCGTGGACCAAGCCCCCCTCAATAATCATGAACAGGTGGGGTCCTCCACATGAACCCCCCTCATTAATGACCATGAACGGGTGACGTCACTCCGCGTGAAGAAGGTGGATCGGAAACGAAAATTTGTTTACGCAAATTAGCTTTCATTTTGACCTTTATGGAAAGTAAAGCTAATAATGAAATCAACGCAGCAACGAATATAACGAGCCAAAGAAGGCTGTGTGTGTGTCCCGCGTGTGACGTCACTCCACATGCGCCCCCCCTCATTATTAATGTGTGCCTGGATTTTTATTTTATTTGGGTATTTATCTCAATGAACCCGTATTTTCTTATGGCCAGTTGTACGTGGCTCTGTCTAGATCTAAATATCCTCAGCGGATCAAAGTGTTCATCAAGAATAGCCAACTGCAGTGAAAAGAGATTCACACAAAATATCGTAAACCGAGAAATCTTCCAAGGTCCTTAATTAAATTTAATAAGTTAAGAAAAAAAATAATTACGTGCTACATTTCCTAATCAAATTAACAATCACAATAAAACGTTAATTTACATGATTAATATTACAGTTTTCGCCCTAGGACGGGCTAACAAACTAGTGATCGATAAAATATTTTTAGCTCGGATAACACGAAAAAACTGCCAATGTGTGTCGTACACCCTTGCTCTGACCGACACAGCCAAATAAATAAAGTCGTCATGAACAAATGTGCCAGTTTTATATTCAGCACACTGGTATGTTGAACTTAATTTTTACATGTGGGATTTCTCTCCAACATACTGTTAGTGCTGAAGCAGTAATATATTTCAGTCCGAGTTGGGGTTGACAATTATAATAAGGAAGCAATGCACGAGCTAAAATATATATCAAATGCATAGCCCCGCAGTGTAAGTTAGTGCATGTTCTTGGGCCACGTTAGCAGAACAGGAGTTGACTGTGGTGGAGGCTGTCACGCGATCATTGTTCGCCCCATGCTGGTAAAAGCTCGCAACTGCACATGTGCAAATACAATACAGTATAGAGAAAACCCTCCATGCGTGGGCTGAAACTCTAGATTTTCACAGATAGATTTAATAATCAATTTATGCACTGGCAACTCATTGTTACATGCCAGGCCAAACCTACAATATCTTTGCATTCCGAGGCATTCTTCCATCCAAATACTAACCAGGCTTAATTTTGCTTAACTACCGAGATCTGATAAGATCGAATGTATTCAGGGTGAGTTGCCATCTCAAGATGCTATGCAAATAGAGGAAACGTGTTTCCAGAGAGTGTGAGTTTACAGAGGAGGATTTTTGTAATATTCCTTAGGGTAGGGCCTTAATGCTACAGCCCATAAAGAGAGTTGAGATGGCATGATTGGCGATGTGTGAATGAATCGACTTCAAAGGGAGAGAATCAGAAGACAAGAGGAACGTATTGAAGCTGAACTTGAACAGAGCAAGGATTAGAACAAAGGACCTCCAGCAGAGAAGACGTGAGCTTCCATTGAGTGAAGGTTGACTTGGTATTTGCCAGAAGGCCATGGTAGGTTCGAGCAAAGAGCACATGAATGGGAGTTGAGAGAGGAGAGGGAGGCAGGGGTGAGTCTACGGAGGATCTTGAAGATGGTGAGGGTGATGTTTAGATTGATTGTTAGCCAGTGGACGGATCTGAGGACTGGGAAGATGCGGTCTCATTGACGGATGAGGATAAGAAGTATGGCATTGGCTTTAAATTGAAAATACGGGTGTGCTACCTTACTATTCACATTTCACTCCACGTCTCCCCGAGGTCAGGAAAATAGACGTTTTACATAAATGTTCTTGACTGGGCTGTCACAAAGGACTTTACAGACATTGCTAGATAAATATTAAATAGCTCTACTTTATTTATGAAAGCTCATTGAGACGTCTCTTTTGCAAGGTATTAAATAATAAAAATAAATACTGTATACTCCATTATATCAATCCTTTTATGGATGAAAGCCTCCCCACACTGTCAGTCATGGGGGTAGTTTGACCATACTTCACCACGCCGGTCAGTGTTGTATTGTGAAGGAGAGGATGCCAGGACCAGTAAATATATCATCCATCACTGTTGTTCGCCGTAAATCAAACTTAGGTCGCCGTGTTCGTAGCACAAGTACACGAACCACTATGCCACCACTTCACCCCAACTAATCAAAATATATAGTCCAAATAAATACAACATTTTCAGGGTACAATTAATGTGGAGAACACAATGCCAAATAATGTTTATTTTTTATATCTGGCTGGGTGGCACAGTAGTTAGCTCATCACAATGAGAAGGATTAGTTTAACAATCTTAGAGAATACGTAAGATGAGTACTGTAGAATTGTTTTAGGAAATCAGCAGCGGTTGTCCTGTGGATAAAATATGCCGTAGGAATGCAGAATTCACACAACTGGATCATGTTTGTAAACAAACTGAATTCCACGGCACAATTTTAACGGAAAAATTACGAATTTTTTACAGCAAATGTATGCCTATTGTAAGTAGTCAGCATAATGTCAAAAGCTACTTTATTACAAATAAGTGAAAACCCTATTGTTTATCCTTTCCAAAGAGTATGCCAGTAATCTTTGGGCAGATTTTAGTGTTGCTGGCAAATAGTTTATCTTTTTTTTAATGTGCCAATGTCTCCAATGGGTAATATTTCTACTTGGGTTATCCATTTTAGACATTGTCTTGATGTGAAACTGGGCCCTATATTATCATTGTATGGTGAGTGGGTTAAGGTTCTAACAAACCAATTCTAACATACATGCAGAAGGTTGATGTGATATGCAAGGTATGCTGGGAAGACTGAGCTTATGATCACAATTGCACCTCTTGCTGTATAGAAACCACATCTTTTGTGCATTATTGTTGGTAATTTTCTAACTGGCCTGGTGAGGCAGCAACAGAGTGATCAGCACGTTGCCATTTCAAATCCTGGTTCTGGGTTGACTCAGCCCATCAAGCCTCGGGGATGGATAAAATAGCTACCACTATCTGGAGATGTCAACAGTTATTGTCCTACGTTTAGACTTGCCCATGCCATCGAATATGCGGAATTTTTACCACTGGCTCAGGGCTGTAAATAAGAGATGAGCACTGCCTGAATGCTCGTTGAAGCAAGAAATCACTTCAACTTTTTCTTTTGGTGGTAAAGGTTGCGTACGTTTCTTCACCAGGCTCTGGTGGCATTGGATCAATTGCACGTTGTGGACCATTCCATTCACAAGCAGTACTTTTATTTGAAGGCGTTGGAGAGCCACCCTGAATGTAACGGTAAGTCCGTAAAAAATATACTTGTACAGTCATTATTTCGTTCTTGCTTTCACAACCATTATTTTCTGCTTGTGAAATATACGTGAACTCATCCAGTTGCATATTACACGAGCAGGATATTGCATATCAATGTCACAGCTGAAATGTTTTACATTTAAAACGTTAATATAACCCATTCTGACCAATTTGTGGAGGCAAAGAAAAAACACGTGTTGACCCAGATATCCTGTACCACAAGATGTCACACCTGACTGCAGATATAATTTACCATAAATGTAAATTGATGTAATTTTTGTTCCAATTTCAGGGAATCCTGGCAGTTTAAATTCTCTGGTGAGCACTAAACAAGATTGGCATATCACAAAACAGTGCATTGCTCACTCACGCATAACGAGATTATATTATTTTTTGAGATGGAATCGAGAAAAGACCATTCAACCATATTCTTATTTATTCCATTACACCTGTGCGATTACACTTAAATGTGTTTGCCTTTCCTAAATGTGCTGTTTACCAGCTGGAACTCATTGTGATACATAAATTATTTGATGTTGCGAGTCATCCCGCTGTCAGAAGACTCGTCGACATTAAATGGAAGGCATATGGTCTGTGAGTATCCACACAGCACATACACAAACATACAATCGCTCTCACACCAAAGGAACATGATCCCACCTTTATTTTCTAAGACCAGTGGCTCAAAACGGCAGTTGTGGGTGATCGGGTTTCAGGCCACTTTTGTGACTCACGTCCATTTTAGTATTTCGCGAGTTTACTGGGAGATTCTAATTTGACAGCCAAGTACATTTTAGGATTAAACTGTGTTGTGGTTTCCTTAATATAGTGCCTGCGGTGTAATCTGCATGACAGCCTCACACTGGGTTCTTGCAAAATAGGTAAAGAGATGGGAGGTGACTGATTTAAATGGCCGGGGTGTAACGATGCATCACTCCATCAAGCCCTATGCGTAGAAATCTAGCTCGGGAGGTAAAAGTTAGACCGATTCTCAGCAAAAGATTTAAATCCCTAAAGAAAAGTTATACAAATGGATATAACAACTTTGATGAAATTAATAACTTTGAAATGAGTAGAGCACTGAAAGTGATATCCAATGGAAATAAGCTACAGAAAATTATTGAACAATTTAATAAAAGATAATGGTGCAAACCTGCCATTGCTTACACAATTGTTGATGGAAAAGCCACACGAGAGGAAATGCTATAGAGGTCCTCTAGACTCGAGGGTATTTGGATGCTGGCCATATGAGGGAGGAGTACTCACACTTTACCCCACCACACGCAAAGTTCCAGTCAATGAACTGCCGTGTACCCATTCATAATGTCAGATTGACGGGGGGGGGGGGGCGGGATTAAAAAAAGTGCCCATTGTTTTTCTCTGGGCGATCGAACCAGCGACCTCTATTGCAAATCCAATGTGCTGACCTTTACACCACGCCAGCGTTGCTGACGAGCTTAACAATAGGATCGTAATGATTGTGGCTTCCGCCCTCCTCTCTGTGTACTCACAGGGCCGGCGCTTGTGTTCGACTGTTCCTGGAGTTATTCTTCATCATCACGTGGTCGGTCCTCATGATGGGCGTTGACTGGGAGAACCGCCATGTGTACACCTTCCCACAGGCAATCATGCATTGAATTGGCCGAATTGACAACTGCCGTTCATATGTATGTATGTATGTTGAACTTCTTTTGCACCGTACGTAGCCAACCGTGCTAATCTGGAGGTGCGGGACAAGGACAACAAAATTGGCCAAAATATGGTGGTGGCGTCAGCACGGCGCTTGTGCCATGCTAAGTGTACTTTGAAGTCACGTGAAGTGAACCTTATGACGGGACCCCGGGGTCCCGAATAAACGGAAGTTAAAATCGTTATTAAAAACAATTTGGCGACTCCATCGCACGGCGCACATAAACGCCACGACCCACCTGGCGCGGATCATTCTGTTGTCGTGTCGTCCACGCGCAGCGAGGACGAATGCGCAGAAGAAACGAAACTTTGATTAGCGCATCGTGTAGAGCTCGTCGAGAGGAATATCGTTCGCCTTCAACAGACATGAAATGACGTCGCAACGCAGTTTATGCGAGAGCCCAGGGGCTAATGGCACCCCAGGGTTCCGCCATAAGGTTCAAGTGTCGAAGGCCTGCTGGCAGGTGACAGAACATACCCAGGTGTCATGGCTTGAGATGACTAGCTTATGAGTTAAAGTTTAGACTTATTGTCCGAATCGCCGAATCTGATTTGATCTCGGAAACTAAGTAATCTTGAGCCTGGATAGTTTTGATGGGTGACCATCATGCACAATAGGTTGTTATAGGCTCTGGCAGCAGAAGGCAGTTGATTAAAATCTTATTGTACCGTACTTCACTACGCTACGAACTGAGTGACCAAGTTAATTCCCGCTCAAGGTCAACACCAGTGACGATTATGTGAACCAATCCTGAACCTCAAAAGGGTCGACTCAGCCTCAAATGAGTACCTGGTGCGGTGTGTAAACATCGCCACTGGGGAGACAAAGGCGGCCGGGCATGGTGTTGGCCACCCACCCCTCGTTTCCGTGCCTTCGCCACTTGCCCAAACACCCCTTTAAGGCCGTACGGGTGATCTTTGTCTTTGCACGCGTATGTGTGTGTAGAGTGCGTGGCGTGCGGTGCTGGCTACTGTGTGCCTGGGCCAACTGGCGATAAACGTGGTGGCCGAACTCATGGAGTTCCGCTCTGCGTCCCGCGCCCTTCGATGCTGGCGCGAGTGGTGGCGCAGTGAGCTGAGCCAGAACCTCCGCTTCTGCCACCCATGTTGGCCACAGGTACGTACAAACAAGAGTGAGCAGCAGCAACAGCAATAGCCACCGTTCACCAATGAGTGGTGGAGATGTCGCCAGGGTGCTGGGTTCCAGGTTAAACTAATTATTTGGTGATGCTGCTTTGACAGCGGTGCACAAGTACAAATAACAAAAAGCTCACATTTTTCAAAGACACTGGTCTTAAAAGGAAAAATATATATTAGCGGATGTTTCAGGCTGTGGGCCTTCTTCACAGCAATGAGGAGGGGTTAATTCCCAAAACATCCACGATTTAACATTTTTTAAATGGTTTTTCTTTTCAGAATGTGTTGAGTTTTTTGTTCTAGGTTAGGTTAATTTTCAGGCCATGTGAAGTGTCAAAACACTCTCTGGCAGGTATCATGTATACACGCGCACATGGTCATTTACACAGGTCGGCACACAAAATAACTAAATATCCCGCATAGCCTACACAGCTGTTGGGGCAAGTGCTGTTAGTGAGCATTTATGAAGGCTGGCACGGCATATAAGGGGGTGGGTGGCCAGCACTATGCTCGGCCGCTTTTGTCTCCCTAGTTGCAATATTTACACACCGTACCAGGTACTCATTTGAGGCTGAGTCGACTGTGAGCAGGAAACGAACTCGGGTCGCTAGGTTCGTAGCGCAATGCGCTAACCCAAACACTACCGCTCCCCACGTGCACAGACATACATAAACACACCCACACACGTGGTTGCATGATTAAACAATACAAATAATTACTTTTTTTTCATAATATCCTCGTTTAGCCTCCAAGACCTTATTCTCAGTAGCTCAGCCAGATGGACTGGTTGCTCAGTTCTCTGGGTGTGGTTGCCTTTGCGAGGAAACCGGATCACCCCGAGAAATGTGAAACGTTTAATGTTTAAACACTGGCTATGTGAGGTCCACTTGCAGTATGTGCATTTTGAAGTTAATAGGGGCATAATGGTCATCCGATTTCACTGTCAAAGGTAATTAAATTATTATGTTCAGCTTATTAAAATAAATTTGACACCCCAAAAAAAAAAGCACCTGACGGTCAGATTATATTGTTCGTTTTGGTTATAAGCGTCAGCAATAGATGTTGTTTTCCCTTATATTGCAGGAGAAAATTTACTTGGAACAAGAGTTGAAGAAAATTAACAAAGTGAAGTCTAGGTATTTTGTGGGTTTTTGGTACGTATAGTGCACTACAATCACGCAGATGATTAGTGTTTCTCATTCTGCTCATAACTGGTGAACCAAAAGCAATCCATGAATGAGCAAGACACGCAAGATTCTCATTAAATATTTTGGCTTCGTAAAACTATTACTCAAAATATATAGCAAATATAAACACGTGTAAATTGTGATACAGGAAATACTGTTGTATGTATCGTACGGCAAATGATCGGAACGACCTTCTTCATGGACATCACGAAAGATTTTTCAACCAAAATCATTATATATAAAAAAAATGAAATGTTTAATCTTGATTTGAAGCTTTCGTGATTTGAAGCGTGCCATCTCAAAGAACGAGAAAGGCTAGAGGTAGTGTGATCAGTCTACCTCTGGCTTCTCTATGTGCTGTGAAGAAGAGCCATTGCTGGAAATGTCACCTATTATCTTTTTATTATTAAGGCCACAGTGTTATTGACGAACGCGATTAGTTTCTTTGCTGCTTGTGTACCAATGCCAACGCAAGTATCACCGAACCATTTTCTCAACTCAAGGGGAGGCAGCGCTGCGACCGGTTGAGTGTCCCCTCGCTTTCCGCAGGAGCTTCCTCCACTGGCTGGTGTTAGTGCTGCTGCTGTCCCTGGTGGGACTCCATGTGGCCTTGATACTGAAACCGAGCTGGAACGACGCCCGGAGATATGACCACTTGGTTGCCATCACCATAATTCCACTGTGGCTCCACAACATGAAGCACCTACGCCCTTTCAAGTAAATCGCGAGTGGGGAACCTTAATTTTTTTCCCTTACCGAGGGCCGAATCGGACGTTTAAATATTCATGGCCGGCCACGCGTGTGCGTGTTGACCAAGTATTAATCGGCCCTTGCAGCAACAAGTCACTGAACATTCAATATTTAGAAAGGGAGTTTCCAGTTTGAAAATATTTCCCTCTGGTGGCCGATTAGTGCAGCTAAGATTATTGCAGTGATGGGTAAATGTAGTTTGTGGGTCATATTCCGCAAAGAGGTAGTCCTCATGTGGCCTGGGTCATAAATGTCCCACTATGGTTGCCACCTGTCATTTTTTATTTAGCTGTCCTGGCAAATATGTACTATCTCCCTGGGACATTAAGATGCCCAGCTCTTGTCAGTTGTAATAACAACAATAATAACACGCCACTCAAAACGCCATCAACGGGGCGATCGATCATCGATCTCCCGGTCTCAACAGCAACAACGCAACACACTCAAAATAAGGCGTCCACATGTAGTCCTCCCCTCTTCCGGAACTGTGCAATTTTCTCCTTTCGAAGATGTGTCCTTTTTTTTTTTTAAACCTTGCGAGGTGGCAACTCTATTCGTCACCTCTAAAGATAATGCAGTGCTGTCTTAAGTAGAAAGCCTGCAAGTGCAAAGACATGGCGAGTGTGACCCATCACTCGGCACAGCAACATCCTTCTTAACTGGCAGCTGTTTGTATTGTGACCGCTGCTGCTGCCGCCTTATGATTCTGTCATCGAATCTGTTTGACGAGCTTTTGTTCACACATTTGTTCCGGTCACATGTGTGGTTCTGTGCAGGATCGTGGGCCCGTTGATTATCATCCTGGGAAAGATGGCTGTTTACATCCTCAAGGCGTTCTTCCTGTTTGGGCAGTTTTTTCTCGCGTTTTTCTTCTCGTTTTGGCTGATATTTGGCAGTAAGTCGTCGTCGGCTTCTACTACAAAATGTGACACTTCACGTGTCCATCCTGTACACAGCCTTGCTCAACAAAAATATTACAAACACATGTGCAAACAATTACACCCCTGTTACGCAAAAAATACGCGGTTACATTTCCTACTTCACAGTGACTCGATTGGCGAAATAATTTTAATTTCTAAATTCTAAAACTTTATGCCCAACCCCCACTCCAGATTTCAGATGATCCGGATTTTCTGGTTAAACTTCTCACTTCAGATACGCTTCTGCGGCCGTGTGGAACACTTCCTTCTGATATAAGGAAGCCACTGGAGCTATGCACTTTTAAATCATCTACATTGACGAACTCATTATTTTAGAATAGCTTTTTGTGTTTAGTTGTCCTTCCTCCGCACCTCCGATTCGCGCAGTTGGCTACGTACAATGCGAAAGAAGCTCAACATACTTGAAAGCATGTCGCCCTATCTCGCATATCCCTCCCATCAACAGCAAGATTACCCTCACCTACCTTCAAGATGCATCATGGAGTCGTCCCTGCCTACTTCTCCCCTCTCATCTCCGGCTACTCACCCGCAGCCAAGGCTTTCTGTCAGTCCCCGTTTAGCCTCCGCTCAGAGGGGTCACCCCTTCTCCTCTGCTACCCCCTTAGTATGGAACTCTGTGTCCAGGCTCAAAATATTGCTCTTCTCTGCCAATAAAGGACCGCTTATTTTCCTGTACAATGTATATACACACACACACATGCACACAATAAAAAACACACAAATTGCATTATATCACAATAGAACACGATTGTGATTATTCAGCATAACAACCGCTTTATTTAATTAATTTCGCCAGATAAAGACGTGGCGTCGTTCAAGACTGTTCCGGCGACCCTCTTCACCATGTTCCGCATCAGCGTCGTGGACATGGACGAGTATGAGGCCATGCACAAGCGCGACTACACGATGCTCTACATCCTGGTCGCCTCCTTCCTGAGCATCACCAACATCTTCGTCCACAACGCCATTCTAATCGCCATGCTCAACCAGGCCTACAAGCGGTGAGTCGGGCCTGGCGACCGACTGTGGCGGGGCGATCGCCGTCGGCCGACGAGTGAGCAGGTGGCGCAGTTGGTCTGGTGGGGCTCGGGTGCCGACGGGCTACGAAGAGGATGGGCAAATATGAATAAGGGCCCCCATTTCAATCCTTACACTAGGGCCTGCGTCAATCACGCCACACCACTTGATGGCGACGTCATACTCATCCATTATTCTCGGTCTTTGTAAGGCACCTTTAATGATGACATCTGCGATGGCAGATATATCATATGTGAGGTGCCTGCCAGGAATTACACGGAGAGACAGAAAACACGTGGATGAGTAAACATACGCAGGTTAGACACATCACATTGACTCGTGTTGTACCCTGTGTTAACTTTCCAAAGAACCTCCGGGCCAGTAGAACGAAACGTCAGACATTAATCCGACAAAATGTGGTACAAGCAAAAATCACATCAGAACTGCACAGGGCAACCGCGAAAAACTACGTGGTCATATAACATTGACTGTTAACAGTATTTGGGATTACATCCCTAGAAGGGATGATAGCCGACTGACAAGACTGGTGAAGGAATGGGAGGCAAGGGAGGGGACATGCCCAAGAAGGTGTCTAGTACTTGTGTCTCCCCACAGCGTGTCCCTGAACCCCGTGGGCAATGAGTACATGCAGCGAGCCATCCTGCTGCTCTCGCTGGAGAAGAACCCGCTCTTCAGACGCAGGCGCGAAGCGACACGCGACCACATCCAGCGCTGCGCTCGGTTCGAGTGCTCCTACGGGGCGGGCGACGAGGGCCCCGGCAGTGACGGTGGCGGCGGTAGCGGTGGCGGCAAAGACGCGGCGCAGTTGGAGTATGGCAAAGTCTCGCTCAAAATCGAGGTGCGGTCATGGTGTGGTTATTTATTTGTGTTTTACGTTCGTTTTTTCCCTCCCATAATTTGTATCAATTTGTGCTGCGAATTAGCGTTGCGTCATCACACGACGGATCAATTTGGAACTGTTGCAGAGCAATGCGTAACCCGATGGTTAGAAAACTCCCAGCGGAAGGAGAGCTCATAGAACTGCTTCTGACATCCCTTCAAGTAATAAGAGAATAATTTAACTTTAATGTATCGCCAATTTGATTAATTTCAGTTACCAGGAAGAGTTGATGGATGGATGCATGCATGCTTGTTCTGTAAAGAGGTTATTTACGTTGTATGTTTACCCAGGCTACGCTGGAGGGGATGGTATCGTCCCTGATGAATAGAAGTCCGACCAAGAGTGAGAATGAAGGGATCAGCACACCTCTTTCTTCTGCCGACGTCACCCATGACACACAAGGGTATCTACAGCACAGTGCACAGAGAAACTGGAAAATTATTGTCAATCGAAGCTCGGATCTTACATAGAAACGAGTACTTAAGATCAGCATATGGTGAGGTGTATCGTTTTAAGGAACAATTTAAAAACCATACTTAACCACGAAACTATAATCTAATAGTAACACATTAAACACAAATTGTAATCATATTGGATAATCTTTTCGAGGGTTATAACTGCAGATGAAAAGACCTTCTTTGGAAATCGCTAAGAATTCCACAAACTCTCATGGGCATGCTTCCCCAAACATGAACAATAATACTACCACATTTATAAAACTTTATAAACTCCCAAATTGTATTGTATGCATGTTGCCATGAACGCATTGATGCTTCACCTATAACCATGGTAACATCACACCACGGAGGTGTGATGCTACCTTCCTTGCCTGGTATGTAGAAGTTGGGGATTCGATCCCAACCCTGATGCCTGTATATTTGGAGTTTGCATGTCTCTCTCCCCATAGTGATGTGGATATTTTCTCCGGGTCCTCTGGTTTTTCCCTCCAAATTTAGAAACATACATTCAGATTCGATTTTGCTGATATAAATGTCCACGTATAAAGCCACTTTGTTGAGCTATCGTTTGTGACCAGCTCGCTTCTGAGAAATAAGTTAGTCCCTCAATGGGCTCTACCTGGTAAGATAAAACATAATTTACTTTCATTTGTATATTTGTAAGTAATTTGTTTGTCTTTCCTATACTTTGCACCCATATCGTGTTTCTGTACCGTTTGCTGTTGTAATGCTCTGACCCATCCCGACTGGACATGTGAAAAAGAGCTTTATATTTCGATTTAAAGCTTTCGTGACTGCAGGGATTCATCTTCTTGGTTCTTTCGGTAAAGTCACGTAGAAGGTAAATAATAAAAGTAATATAATTATTCTCACGACGTTTCGGCCACAACCCAAGCAGCTGTCCTCAGGTGAAGAACAGGTCTGTCGGAAAGACAGTTTGTTTTGTTATGTTTTATTTTTTTTATTTTATTATTTCCCTTTTACGTGACTTTACCGAAAGAACCAAGAAGAAGAGCTTTATAGCTCATTGGATTCCTCCACCAGGGCACCCCCCGTGTGGCGGAACGCGCTGCCGGGAATCGAGTCCGTGCCGTCCACGCTGTGCTGCCTGCGTGAGGAGGCACAGGCGCTGTGCTCGGAGCGGCGTGCGGCGGCTCGGGGCATCCTGGAAGAGGCGCGGGCGCTGCGTGGCCGCCTGCAGGCGCTCGTGGACGAGAGGCCGAGCCAAGGACGGCGCCGTCGCCAGCTGGGAAGGGAAACGGCAGCGCAATAGTGAATGTAACGTGAGTGGAGGGGGGAAGGTCTTCAGGAGCGGAGTACACTAATCGGACAAGAGCTCAAGTAATTATCCTAACCATGGTAGCCAACCGCAGGTTATCCATGCACATAACCCTGACCACACAAGCCAACGGGACCCAAGCCTTACCCCCCCCTAACCTTACCAACTTGAGCCAGGAATTAACCTTAACCATAACCCTATCCCCACAACTAATTACCAACTCGTCATACATATAACCCTAACTACACAAGCCAAAAAGAGCTTATACCTAAACATAGTGGTCAATCAAACCCTATCCCTACCTCAAACCTTAACGATTAGCCAACCAGACTCTAGCCCAACCACGATACCACTTACCCTAACCAGTCACCGATCCTATCCCAAAACAAATACAAGCCCCACCTCTGGTACCTTCCACGTAGTCATGATCATTTCTGTCAGCCTAAGCGTTTTAACAATTTAGAAATTGGAATCGGCTACACTTCGTAACGTTGGATAGACACATAATTGCGAGAAATTAACAGCGGCACGCCAGTGGAGAAACTCACCTACGCCAAAGGAACATGACATTTATATAGTTGGTTCAGGGCTGCGAATGGTGAGAAGCGTCACCCCAATGCTCACAAGTTAATATTCTTTGACAATGATACAAGTATTGCCTTGTGGCAGCTTGGCTTAGTGTGGGTATGTTACTCAGCTTCGCAATTAAGCCCCGACAAAAATTAAGGGTGTGCAAATTGAACACTTACTGGTTGGAGACTAATCTAAAATGTACCCAATCTAAAGTTTGTGTGCAGTTCACAACCCACATCACAATAAGCAAAATGAAAGTTGATTCTGAGTTTGGGTCAGTTAGTAGAAATACACCAGTTTTTATAGGTCATGTTAATTTTCCACCTTAATGGGCTCTCACGGGCTAAAGGATTTATCATTGCTGTTCTTCGAATGCAAAACTTATACTCGTACACCGATTTGTTACGCAAGGCCAGAACACGGCAACATTTTTGGCTGTGGAATCCTTCGCAGCTCTGCATGTTTTTAGCACTGGCTAAAGTTGATTAGTCGGGTCGTATCTGTAAATTTGACCCAGTCACACATTACATTGTCGTCCGCTTGTGTTTGGCCGACCGATCAAAACCACCCACTTGTGAATTAACACTTTTTAGTGAAGCTTTGCGCTGGTAATTAAAATGTACAAAGCACAAACATGTGGCTGGCAGAATTCGCAGTACTTAAAACTTTTATTCGTGTCAAGTCCAACAGCAAAAGCTAGCAAGGGAACAAGTCTATTTTAACTGTTGTTTTATGGCTTACAGTTAATGAGTTCAACATTTTGTTGAATTCCATGTGCAAGTCTTTGCACAGTTCAAGCATAAAAAACGAATCTAATTAGTACAGTTATATTTGAAACTTAATGGGTTGAAGTGTATAAAATACAAACGAGACAAAAATCCCACATATAACCTCAACAGACTGTAGGAGCAAGTACTGTTAGCGAGCACTTATGAAGGCCGGCACGCCACACAAGGGGTAAGTAGCCAGCACCACGCCCGGTCGCCTTTATCTCCCGAGTGGTCCTGATATACGTCGTTTCGCACTCACATCGCCGGCTTTGAGGAACACAACGTCAAATTTCCCCGCATCTACGGCGTTTTCGATTCGGTTCAGCGGAGCCAAGTCGACGACATTGTGCGTGGCTGCGTAGCGGTTAGCGTGCTGCGCTATGAACCCGGCAAGCCGACTTCCATTCCCGATCACGGCCAACACGAGTGACGATTTTCATTTTCGATTCGGCTCAGCTGAACTTGGCTCTGAGGGGGGTGGGACGTTTTGTGCAACTTGTGCACGCGCCACCATCTTCTCAGTCCCATCGTGCTCGCTGTAATCGGTGCAGACTATCGCACAATATCATCGCAACGCTTCAACACATAATTCACCCAAAGTGAGATCATACAAATTTTAGGTTCAATCTTTTTAAAATGCTGTTTAAGATTGAGCTTTTTACACTAAAATGTTTAAAATGTCTATTAAAAAAACTACTTTTAAAACGTACAGGGCTGCTTCGAAATGCTCGTAAAATGGTTTTCAATTAAGTGTTTAATAGTTTTTTAACTTATGTGAACATTATGCGTTGTGAAGTATAGTACATGTACAGACGTATTTTGGTTGCTATTTATTCTGGGAGAAAATTCCCAGTTTTACATGATTTCGTTTTAATTCGCAACTTTCCAGCCCCGAACCCTGACTTTTATCGGGGACCCCCCTTGTACTCATTTGAGGTTGACTCGACCTTGGGGAGGCCCAGGACCAGTTCAGAAAGATCGAGAGCAGGAATTGAACCCAGGTTGCTGGGTTCGTAGCGCAGCCCGTTAACTGCTGCACTACCGCTCCCAGCATTACACACACACACAAAAATCCCAAGTGAAAGTAGTTTTATAACAAATGTTTATTCGTAGCATGAATTGAGGATGATTTACAATAAGGACATGACTGATGTGCAAAGGGATTTAGAACTGAAATACAACCAAAGAACGCTAAAATTGAGTTGTGTGCCAGTGGCGTTTGCGTAAAGCAGTCTTTGAATCCAACACCACAGGAAAGCATTGCAGAATCTTCCCAAGGCCTTCAAATCCTGCAAGCAGAAGACAACAGTTGACGAACATTTTTACTTGTGGCCAATTGCATCGGAGCTCACAATCTAAGCCTTAGACATGGGAGCACCATTGGCCACTTGCAGATAATTCCTTAAGGCTAATTTGCAACTTTGTTCACACTGATTTACATTGCAAACTAAGGGAAAATATCACTTTGTAGTTATATAACCGACCACACAGGGCTTGCCAGATGTTTAAGGCATGGGGCTGCGAGGTGGCCAGTGGATGGCAGTGATGAGTCACCCCCCTCCAGAGGTCGCAACCGGATACCCGTACCCTACCCGATACCCGGCTACCCGTACCCGGCCGGATACGGGTACCCGTTTGCGACCCAGGTGCGGCCGGGTACGGGTAGGCCGTGAGTCACTGGTGAGTAACCGTTTGTCACTCATTTCGGGTAGGGTACGGGTAGCGTACGGGTACCAATACCCGGCCGGGTACGGGTACGGGTACCCATTTGCGACCCTGGTGTGGCCGGGTACGGGTAAGGAATCAAAGCCCGTTTGCGACCTCTGCCCCCCTCATAAGCATCGCGCGATTTCTCTGGTTTGAGATTTCCAATTTCCTCTCACACAAAGCCTAACACTCACGAATGGTATTGTTTCCCAACATTGAAATGCAGTACTCTTGAGACAGAATTGAGGTTCAGTTGAGGCTTACTTGGGTAGATAACTGTCAACAATAATGCAAGTAAGTATTTTGTGCAAGTCACAAACCCCTTTTTTGTTCTGGGCTTCAGCTCCTCCGTGGCACTCCTAAGAAAGATGTAGTTCTTCTTCTGTGGGCTGTAGTACTCGTGACCCTGACAACAAAAAGGACAGACGAACAAAAGGGTTATGAATGAAAGATGGAACCAGCCCCCACAATAAACAATAAATTAAAAAGCTCTCGTCGATACACGGCTAGCTTGTATCCCCGGTCTGTCTGACATGAGCTTTAAGTTGTCATATCGATTTTTTTTTACTTTAAAGTCTCAAGTGAGCCGCAAGGATACATTGACACAACAAGACGTTTCGAGACTTTCATCCAGAACAGATCGTGGCTGATGATACATTACAGACACGGTAATGGCTATTTAAGCTCATGGAACATTGAAGACTGTGCGAATGAGAGAAAACGTACAAGACAAAACAGGCAGCACACACACGACTGAAATAAAAAACGGGACCAAAAAAATAATTGGTTTTCGAATCTGATAGCAAGCCTAAATAGTGGCAATTCATCGTGTCGCGACAGATAATCCTTAAACGCCTAGCTTCGTCTTGAAACGATCTGAGAGACTGAACAGCGGAGCGAGCGCATGTACACACGAAACAACACAAGGGCTTCTGGTAAGGGCAGATGAACTGACCTTGGACCAGTCGTAGCTGGAGGAATAGGCGAAGATGTTGCCGTTGTTGTTGATGGAGCAGGCCGTGATGGGCTGGTCCAACTGCTCGGAGGTTTTCAGCTTGGTCCGCGCGTCCTTGTCCCAGAAGCTGAAGCGGCCGTCGGAGCCCACCGTGGCTAGCGTGCCGTGCACTGGGTGGAATGCAATTCCGTTGACCTTGTGACACGAAAAACCAACACACAAGCGCAGGGTCAATGACAGATTCAATTAGATAAGCTCTGCGTACGTACGCATTTATGTTGAACTTCTTTCGAGCCCGTATGTAGTCAACCGTGCTTATTGGAGGTTAGCACGGTTAGCATCAACTGGCCATTACATGAGCTATTGCTCTACAACAGGCCAACCTGTAACAGACCAAGAGCCAAAAGGTATTCATGAGTTCTACAAAGAGTCAAGTATATATTGTGTGTGTGTGTATATTGACAGTTTCCAGCACAGCACGGGAGAAATTGATCATTCTTTGCTACTGTGATAGTATGTTATATGTTATGCCCCTTCGACAGACCCGCATGGGGGTGTATTAAACACTGCATGTGGGCTCAAGAGATGCCAGTTGGCCACCGCTGCTCTATAGCAATGGCCTGCAGATGCTATTATGACCACTGTTTAGACCTTTTCCAAACATTTCTTCGTTTTGCTTTTTTTTTCTCAATTGTATGAGAGCAGCAAGTGGAGTGGTGGCACAATCGTTAGCGCTCCATGTTATAAACTTGATTACTGGAGTTTAATTGCCGGTCATGGCTAAGTGGTGAGTTATATCCGAAATTATACCGAGCCTTCCCTTCACTAACCTGCACTGACCAGTGTGGTGAAGTATGGTCAAACAGCTTTCATATTGGAACACTGCACGGGGAGGCCTTCATCCAGCAATACTGACAGACAGCTGTATATATAGCTGTGATATCAATGTTACGTGATGAGATATAAAAAGAGGTATGCATTTGTAACTCCCGCAGAAAGCAGTGAAACATTACCTTCTTTCCAAAAGCCCCAGAAATTGTAATCGCAGAACTAATTTTAACGTCCCTTGCAATTTTCACATGGACGGCACGGTGGGCATCGTATCACAATTAAATAAACGTGTAACCAGTTGGAGTGTGCCGACTTAACCAACAGAGTAATTTTGGATGTGCAATCACCAGTAAACAGGCTACAATGGAGAATCCTGTTACAGGTAGGAACAACAGTTCCACACTGCCCACCAGGGATTATTTGTCTGTCTGTCGTGCATAGCCACGCCCTCGATTTGTATTTCATAGAGCCCTTCGGGCGGGCTCAGCACCATGTGACACGCCGCCCCACGCAGCTTGCGCCACGTGACACGGATCGCACGAATGCGCTGTCCCACCAAGTTCCTATCTGCCCACTTTGAAGGAACGTGTTTAAATAATGGGTGGCTGACACCTGGATATGAACCCAGTTTCAGTAGAGCCAGCTCAGTACAAGTGTAATGAGGCCCCCTAAGGCGGGGACCCCTCCAACATTCAATATGATGAACACAAGAAAACAAACACCTTGATGGCACTCACCGCATAAATATCCTGGGGACCCGTTTGACCATTGGAGCGATGGCACTTGAATGTGAAGTTATCTTTGGCTCTGCAACAATATTTGTGAAACATGGGCAACTCGTGAGCTCGGCATTATGGCGGCCACTTTAGGCCGATGCCAGCAACTAGTTTTTAGCTCGCGGTTGCTGAGTAGAGGGCCCAAAGGCCCAAATGTATGTATGTCCACCTTCTTTCATACCGTACGCAGCCAACCATGTTAATGGGATGTGCGGGGGAAGGAAAACAAACGAAACACACACTAAACAAAAATAGCAAGTGGCCAGCAACGAACAGCACTATTTAAGGAGTTATATATTTGGTGAACACATGTATTGAATTGGGCAGGTTTATAATAGCTTGAGAAAAGCGAAATAAGCAGAAAGAGAAGTGGTTTGACCTGCAGTGTGGCGATTGAGACAGTGGATGAGATGAAAAAATCAGTCCGGTAGACCGAGTGCTCAACATCGGTGGAGGAATCAATAAGTGAAGTTCATGGGAACAGTGACCATGGTAGTAGCGATATAGGAGTCATAAGGAGGCAACTGACTGCTGGTGAGCGAGTGACTGGAGTGAAATCAGGCAGTGATGGATCATCAGTCATCCTGACTGCTTTAAATGTAATGCTATCCAGTGGTTGCGACACCTGGATTATGACAAGTTATATTCTTTGGGTCTTTCGGTAAAGCCACGTAGATAGAAAATTTTAAAATATCACGTTTCGATCGCAACACAAGCAATCGTCACAGGTGAAAAAAAATAGCGGGATAGCTGCTGAGGCAGGAAAAAAAAACGTGAAATTTTTATAATTTTTCTATCTACGTAGCTTTACCGAAAGACCCAAAGAATATGAATTCCTGCAGTCACGAAAGCTTTAAGTCAAGACAACAGTTATACATGGCATTGTAGTAGTAATAATTGTTCAGAGTATTAAGACGGCTTTGGCAGGGAGAAAAAAAAAAGCCAAGTATCTCTAACGCCTCCTTAGCGAGAACAGCAAGAAAGAATCGTGATGGCTCGTGCGAGAGTAGCTGTTGTCCCTTACGGGTTGGCGGGCTGGATGTACTGGATGGCTACTCTGCCCTCGATGCTGCCCAGTGCAAATCCCGTCGGCTTGTTCTGCTTGTCCATGAAAATAGCCACACAGCGATGCTGCAAATACAAACAGCAGACGTCCAAGTCACACATTAAGCACCACCTATGGTGACTAAAAATAACAATAATTGTTGCCGTAATTGGCTCTCGCCTGATTAAGTAAAGAATGAAAGATAGTATACTTTAATTGGTAGACAATTTATTTCCCACTTCTCTCAGGGCTTAAAATAATGCATACCAAATCAAGGCAGGAATTATCTCGGGAACACTCAATAAAAATTATAATTTTGTAATGCGTTTTGAAATATTTGGTCATTAAAAAAGCCGTGTACTAACTTACCCGAGTGAATAATGTGGTATTTTCTGAACACAGAACTTAAGTGTTTGCTCGTAGCAAGCACAGAGGTGAAATATGAATTTGTGAGAACTTGGTGGATTGGGTGACCCAATTAAATTCTGAGCCCACTCGCACAACAGAGGCAATAAAAACGATAACGGAGGTAGCAATGTAATTTACAGTTCATGGCCAGTTCATTGCCGGATAAAGGCTTCACCACACCATGTCAGTCATGGGGTTGACCATAACTTTCTCAGTGCGAGTTCCTAAGATTCCAAGGACCGGTTCAGATGTCGCTTGTCGTCGGTGTTAGCCACGACTGAATCAAACTGAGGTTGATGGCGCTATTGCACCAGATTCAGAGTGCAGCGTAAAGACCACTGTGATACTGCCCCCCCCTCCTCCCGTCTCTATGCAGTATTATGCACGTATAATCACTATGCACATGCAAGACACAATCTGCGGTTTTAAGCAGACCTGGTGCTTTAGTGGGGAGTCGATGCGTTTGTATTCCGAGGGCTGGTTCTCGAGCTGATACACCACGAGCCCACGCTCGGCTGTTGCCACCACAGCCATGGGGTAAACCTGAGACAAACACACACACACACTTCATCATGGGACCTCACACACACTTTTTACTTCGACCGTACTGATATAACTACACGCATACAAGCAAGCCAACTCCACAGTGTGTGCTCATTTGTTTAATATACATTTTTATATTTTCTCCATATCACTTCCAATCGTGCAAATGGCATTACGCTTGTCACGGGACAAAAGAAATTCCATTCAGAACTATCACACAGCGGTGCATCACTCAGCGTTTGAGAATGGCCTGTGCGTTCTCTGAACGGTCCCTTATTCACAGTATGCAAACCACGTCCCACTATTGTGGTGCAAGTCCTATGACAATAAATCCTACATTTGTAATACTCAAGAGTTGGAATAAGTCAAATGAAGCAACAAATATATTTTCATGATGGGGCTTTTGTGTAGTAATTGGTGACTTGGCTGAGACCATAAACTCACTATATTTGAGAATCCGTTTTAAATATCGAAGGCTGAAACTCAATATTGAACTCTGTATGTCAGTCAACCTTCGCTCGATGGGAGTTCGCTCATTCTCCTTTGCTGCTCCTATGGTCTGGGACACCCTTCGCCCAGACATCTGTCCTGTTGACTCCCCCTGCCCCAGTTCAAGTCCAGGCTCAAGACATTCATTTTTTACTGCCTCTGACTACTAACTTTATAAAATAAATATGCCACGTGTCTGCATAGCAATGCATTTTAGATGCTAATTGAATGCAAATTGTACTTTATCGTATCTGGTGTTCTAACCTGGAGGTATGTGCCTCCTGAATCACACGGCAACCTACAGTGCTTGCATTCACAATGACTGACGGTGGTTCATCGTGTGACACGTTTAAGTCTTTGTTGGGTATCCAAAAGGCGAGTGAATGGATTCGTACCACATCAGCACAGTAGCACCTCTCTGGCAGCTGAATGGTGAGCAAGGGGTTTGGAGTGCGCGTGTCCCAGAACTGTAGAGACAACAATGCAAACAAACCAGCAGGGATAATTATTGCACAAGTAATGGCGCGACAGAAAAAAAAAGCTATAGGGTAAACAAAAAAGAAACTCGTCTGCCTTACCACCACATTCCATTTCAGAAATTGAATATTTTGTCTGGAAGGCTTTTGGTGGACAACATGGTGAAGAATAAATGTCTCGGAAGTTTTCACAATCGCACAAACCTTTAAGCTTTTATCCCAGCTGCCTGTCATAATGCAGCTATAGCTTGGTGCCTTGATCCAATGTATTGTCTTTATTGGTCCATCATGCTGCAACACATAAAACATCAAGAAGCGTTATACAAGACAACAGCACAGAAGCAATTGCAATTTTAATTAAAATAAGAGGTGATATCTGTCCTATGCCCAATTTACCCAAGATGGGTCTGATCTCACCAGATCTCGGAGGCCAAGGGAATGTGTGCATGGGTGACCACTACGCAGCCAAGTTGGCATAGGTGGCAGCAGGGCTATGTGATGGCCAGCATAGGAAAATGGAGCAAAATCCAATGTTGTACTATGAATCTGCATGCCCATTTCTATGCGCCTTGCCTTTACCAACCGACAGTGACCAGCATGGTGAAGTATGGTCAATTACCTCCACGACCCGCTCGGCGTGGCAGTCATCCAGTACTGGATTGGCCGCAGGGTTTGACGTGTAGAATATATTTACGTTCTACTGTTCAACTACACACAAAGAGTAAAACGAACCACTGACCTGTGCAACCTGGATAGCCTGATTGCTGTTCAGATCCCACATCTTGGCCGTCTTGTCACTGGACGCAGTAAACACTTTCGTTCCATCCTGAAACAAACACACAGTGAAAATGCCTCCGTGTGCACATAAACCCACGCAGGCAGCCTCCTCGCAAAAGGGCAAAGAGAATGTAAATCCTCGACATTGGGGTGTATCCGGTTGAACGATGAATGATGTCACTCACGTCACTCCAGCAAACGTCCAGTATGGGCCCTGTGTGCATCTGCTGGGCCTTGGGAATGGTCTGTCCACTGTCCTGCACTTCCCAGCAGCGAACCTGCAGCGAGACGACACAGTGACGTTAAACCTTTTTGCTGTTACGATGTTTAATTGTACACGCATTGCCATTTGTCAATCCTTTGCTGGATGAGGGCCTCCTCACTCCACGGTTGGCTACGTACGGTGCGAAAGAAGTTCATAAATACAAGAGGTCGTGGATGTTATAGGACCATATTTCATCAACATGCTTATCAGTGCAGTGAAGGCAGGGAGTATATAGAGTACTACGATTGTTTTTCTGTACTACCTTCTGATGCCCACGACTTAGCACGTTTGTCAATGACAAACGTGGCTTACATAGTGGTCAGCCATCAGAGTAAAATCCTTCAGGTAACATTTTTAGCCATTCTAGGGCGTGCACTCTCCCAAACTTCCTGCGACATTGAAATGTTTGCTGCGTGGCAGTCAACCGATATTTAAATTATCAAAGATGAATAAAGCTGAATTAAGCGAATAACCAACATTGATGCAATGGTTCAACAGTCATTGGTAGCCCGAGTTGAAACCATCAACTCAGTACAAGTGAGAACCTGGTTTAATCACAGGCTAGATTCGAAGCCAGATTCTTGGTGGTGCCAGCTCAAGAGTTAGAATTAAACTATAAGCTGAACTAAATTTTATTTTACCAGGTAAGGCCCACTGAGATAGCTCTTTTTCAGAAAGGGCCTGGCTATCACAAATGATAACTCAACATGGTGGCTTAACATCATGTGGAAATGTATAGCAGCCAAATACTCTATGCGCATGTTTCTAAATGTGGAGGGGAAAACCGGAGGACCTGGATAAAAATCCACACGACCACGGGGAGAGACACGCAAACTCCAAATAAATAAGCGTCGGGGTCGGGATCGAACCCACGAGCTCTTGCATACCAGGCGAGGGCATTAACATCTCGCTACTGTGGCACCTTTTAAAGTTCTGACATCTGAGCCACCGGGTCACCTCAGCTGCACTGCATCCCTCAAGGCCACAGCATGCTGCCTGCCACCAAACTCTGCCTCACTCACATCATTCGCCCAGGAACCCGCGATGAGGTAGTTTCCGGGCAGAGCGGCGGGGCTGAACGACAAGCAGCTGATGCTGTCATCTGGCGGAGAAGTCACCTCGATGTCCTACGAGACGGGGATTAGCCACAGGTCAGCACTGCATGCAACGCTCCTCCATTCTAATACACTCAGTGAACCACTGACGCTTTTGCAACACATCAGGAAAATAAAACAATTTTAAGTGAAAATATAATTAAATTCAGTTTTCTTTTTCTTGCAATGGCATGAATAGCAAGACGTGTTATTCTTTTGTTGACATCAATTGTACAAAACATATCTAAAGATCTTACATATTCAGCGGTAAGAATATGCGTGTGGCTATTGAGTGCACAGGCAGTGCAATTGCACCAGGGTGCATGGGCTGGAGAGACCCGGGTGCCGGGCCAAAGTGGAATTAGACAGTCCCCCACCAACCCAATTCTTGCTTACTCCATGGACAATGCCCAATGACTCTATGCTCTTATAAAGAATGTATATTTTAATGTTCTATAGCTGAACCCATTCAGCAAAACCGATCAGCAGGGGCGCGTGAAAGCGGTGACCACGGTGATGTGTTGCACTGCCCACGAGTAAAACGACATGGCAGTACATGCGTCACTCTTGACTGCCTAAGTTCATCAAATGTCTCTCATCGGGTAACTGCAAACCCAACGGTGGTGACGACGACGACGGTGGTGTTGGTGATTGCAATTGCCGCGATCGAGGCGAAAGCCGCACGCGTAGAGACGTGTTACCACCTTCATTGGGTTGTGGTTGTCCGTAGCCGCGTTTCCAAACATCGTGTTTCCTCCAAACCCCGTGCTGGTGCCAAACAGACTCATATTTACACCTGGAAGAAAAGAAAACAACAACAATTATGAGGCGAAAATGGGTGTCAGTCTGATCAATGAACCAAGACGCCGATTGAATGGATTTCTTGGTATCTACCGCATCACACACGCGGTTATCCTGAACGGGCAGCTTCATTTTAACTCACAACGATTAATCTAAAATAACCCCCCACATCAAACTCGCACATTTTTTGGTTTAATAATAAAATACCAGCAAAAAAAAAAAAACATTAAAATCGCGCCGTTTCTAAAGCTTCTTTATCGGTGGCGGCGTTACGCCGACGCCGGCCTCGCCACGCGGTCGGGGGCCGCCTACGCGCTCAGGATCGGTGGCCCCCATCAGGCAAAACCGGTGCTCGACCTGCGGCCTACCCGGCCTCTTGCCCCGCGGGGGAGGCGACGCGATAACACGAACGGCTCGTGCGACTACCCGGGTCCGCTCTCACCTTGACCCGCTGGGTTCGACACCGACTCCGCCGGACACGGGAACGGCTCAGGAGGCGCGAGAGACGCGCATTTGCAGCTCAAAACGAAGCGCGTTTGCAGAATGTTAGAGCGCTTAGGCAGAGCTGAGCGGGAGCCGCTTCCATTGGACGGGGCAGGTCACGTGGCGTCAGTGGGAGTGGGCGGGGCTTCATACCCAAATCTTTAAAATGATTAATTCATTCTCTTTGGTTCTCAGAATTGATTCATTCGTTCATTCATTCACCCACTCACCCCACCATTATTTAATACATTACTTCGTTAATTTATTCACCCACTCACCCCGCTATTCATTAATACATTATTATGGTTCATTCATTCACCAACTGACCCCACCATTCATTAATAAATTAATTAGTTCGTTAGCTAACCAAAGCCAATAATTCGCGTATTTATTTCAATGACTTTAATCATCCATAAACCTTTCCTTCATTCACGTATGAATGATATGCTTAACTCACTCACCCACAATTCATGCAATAAAATGCGTTCATTATCAAGTCTTCCATGCATTCATTCATTCACCATATCATTGAGTAGTTTACATACTTATCCACACCATTCATATATTTATTTACTATATTTAGTAATTCATCAACATTCGTTCATTAATTTACTTAACAGTGCATTTGTGAAGTTTTACTCCCCAATCATTTTACGTTGCGGTACATCGGGTAATAGATGCAGATGACAAGGCGAGTAGTGCTCGCATTGAGAGGAGTTCCTTGTGAAGACACTGAGGTCATTAAAGCAAAGAAAACGACCCAGTAAACATGCAACGCTGGGCCGACGTTGCCCTAACGTTAGCCCAGCTGCTCCAACCACATGCCAACGTTGGGTCAACGTTGTATATGTACTGGGGAGGTCACCAAATAATGTGATGCATCGGTGCATACGGCTTTATATAATCATGGGACCAAAAATAAAAACCCTTAGCTCAATCGTAACGAATGTAATTCATTCATTAAACTCGTTGACTGCACCCCATATTCTCGATGTTGTGATTTTTTGTTTATTAACAGTATTAAGTGTGCTATTATAATGAGGTGCCTATTGGAGGTTGAAATGTAACAAAGGTATCATTAAAATCATAATTCACAGTGATTTGTCAATCCGCTGCTGGATTAAGGCTTTTCCATTGTGGTGTCATTCCATTGCTGGATGATGCCCGCCTCTCCACGCTACCATGAGGTTGATCCATCGTGGCTTTTTGGTTCGGCCACGTGGTAGTTTTATTTAAAAAATTGTTGTCATTAACCCTCCACCACCCAACAAGATCGTCACGTTTACAAAGATATTAACTCACTATAACTAAACTATGTTTATATTACCAGGTAAGGCCCATTGAGCTGTATAGCTCTTTGTCCGAATTGACCTGGACACAAATAATAGCTCAACGAAGTGGCTTATCACGTGGGAATTAATGGCAGCCAAATACTCTAAATGTGTGATGTTGATTTTAAATGTGGAGGGAAAACCGGGAGGACCCGGAGAAACATCCATGCGACCACGGGGAGAGAGACACGCAACGCCAAGTCTCTAGGCGTCAGGGTCTGAATCAAACTCACCAGGCGAGGTCGTTACCATCTCGCCACCGATAGTATTTATTAATTACGTATGGATATTATTTCTACGTATATTATTTATACATGACAAATGTATTGATCAAATTCTGACATGAAGGAGTTTGAGCAATGGGTCGTTGAAGGTTAATGACAAGAATTGTGGCATAAAACTCCCACGTGGCTTAACTCAAGACACATGGATAATTGTATTGGCTACACAAACCAACGATTACAGTAAACATCACGATAGTGGCCAGTTCAGGTTGGCGAAGGTAACGGCGTTGCCCTTTCACATGTCACTAGCCACTTGATTGTTAGCCGTGGCCCGGAATGAAACTCAGATGGCTGGGACCCATCGTTCAGTTGTACGAATCGCTGCGGCAACTGTTCCCCACATTACAGCAATTGCAAATATTTGTATTATTGTAGCTATTGTTAATAACATACTGCTGGGCATCAACGAGTTAACGGAATAATTTTAGTTGAAATTTACAAAAAAACAAACACGGCATCTTAGTCCAGGTCAGCATTAATTTCAGCCCGTAGAAACCTTTCTTGCCTTTTTAATTATGAAGTATCTCGCTTGTTCACGAGTTATACGCTTGGTTGGAGATCTGCTTAACAATGCATGCCATCTGTGCCGTCAAAACTAATCTGCGGTGGCACACGAGGCAGAAAATTGATGAAATATCGATGGCATTTCTTTCCAGCATCTCCGGGAATTCCAGATTTATCCTGTTCGCTGAATTGTTTATGCGTTTTATTTTTGTCTTCATGCAAAGTGGCTCCGAGGTGACGCACGTGTCGGTCTCTCTGACTGCTCCAAGAAACCGCCATCAACGGAGAACACCGCTTCTCGGTAAACATTGAAAGCTGGGTTATAATTGGCGCTAATTTGGTCTACAATCACCGAATGAAATGACACAATTGGGGCGATGTATTAATTACAATGGTTAGGGAGCGGGAACACAGTGGGTTTGCTCATTGCGCTGTAAACCCATCCACCTGGCCAAGGTTAACATCGGTATTCAGTGATATTGGCAGCTTTGTGCCAAATGTCTTTAATTATTTTATCATTGAAGACAAAAATCCCCCGTGTAGGCTATAACAGACTGTTGGGGCAAGTGCTGTTAGCGAGCACCTATAATGGCAGGCACGGTAACACGAGGGGGTGGGTGGCCAGCACCACGCTCGGCCGCCTTTGTCTCCCTAGTGGCGATGTTTACACACCGCACTAGGTACTCATATGAGGATGAGTCGAGGTAGCGGAGGCCCAGGACCGGTTCAAATAATCGTCACTGGTGTTGGCCGTGAGCGGGAATCGAACTCGTGTCCCCAGGTTCGTAGCGCAGTAACTGCTACACTACCGCTCCTTATCATTCAAGACCCAGTCTCTCACAAACAGTACCTGCTGAAGCTATGTACGAGACATCCCCAAAGTGTGGTGTGCGAATTAGTGATAATTACAGTGTACTACACGTCCACTCGGCTGCGATAAGAGGTATTTAATTAATAACGACTCCAGAATAATGCTGGGAGAGCGAGCCGTGGCGCAATGATTAGCGCGTCACACTATTAACCTTGCCATCCTGAGTTCGATTCCCGGCCACGGCTATAACATCAGTGGCGAGTGATATCCGAACCACGCTCTTCCACTCTCCCTTGACTAACTTGCATTGACCAGCGTGGTGAAGTATGGTCGGTCAGACAAGGTCTACGAGTTAAAGTTGTTATGATGAAGTATGCAGCATAAAATGCAGCACAGATGCGCACTTTAATTTAATCTCTCCTCTGCATAATGAAAAAAAAGAGTCGTATTATTTAAAGTTTAATCTCGGGAAAGCTACGACATGGATATACGATGTATAAAGTATACGTAGAAGCTTTCATGAGAAAACATATCGTCAGCACGGAGTGCATAAGTTCACAGCATGCACTGATTTTGACAGAACTTCTGATAGAGCGTGGATTAAAAGAGAACCAGGCAATATAATGCACCAACGGGTTGCTTAATAAAGTTCTTTATTTCGTATAATAATTTCAGTCAAATGCTCCTCTTTAAAATCACATTGTATCGAGATACACGCATTCATTTTATATACAGTACAGTATATATTTTTCCCTTTCCTCTCCAAAGTTTATCTCAGTGTTAAAATAAGCGTCAGTGTTTTTCCTCTCGCATATACAATACATGTACACACGTCCGTATGTGTCAGCCGATGGAGACTGGACACACTCAAGGGGACATCGCTACCGCTTATGCCACAATTGACCTGGGAGGTTTGCATGCACTCGCAGTAGAAACGCCGGCGATTATGAGCAGCCCAAAAAATGTACAGGGAAATCGTACAGCTACTTATTTAATAAACAACGCGGCTCTTTCTCTTATCATACATCCCTCGGATAGACCCCACGTGTTCATAGATTACAGAGCTTGCGCTCCGCAAGTTTAAAGCTGTATTTTTTCTGCTCTTTATTTACAAAGTTGTGTGTGTGTACATCAATCGCTTGGATTTACTTTACAGAGAAAGATTTCAGTGATGCGAGCAATGGTGTCATGTTTTAATACCCGTCGGTCCCTCGTCCACGGATAATGTTTTTACACTTGCCAACCCGATGGGAAGGAAGGGGCGTCCTGCCGATATTTTTTAAAACAACTTGCCGTCTAGCGCGGGTTCGTAAAGCGCAATCATAGGCGCTTCATATTCTTGGTTCCTTCTTACGTTAAGAAAAAAACCCGCCACTTTTTTCAAATTTTCTTGCTGTGGGTTTCACACCTGATGATGATTGCTTGTGTTGCAGTCGAAACGTCGTGAGAATTTTATTGTTTTGTATTTTTATTATTTTATTATTTCCCTTCTACGTGACTTTACCGAAAGAACCAAGAATATGAATCTCTGCAGTCACGAAAGCTTTAAATCAAAACATAGGCGCTTCTTTAAGGATCTGCTCCTGGTTATACCAGTGCCGGATTATCCTAGTAGCACAAGTAGCTGCATATGTAGCTACGGGCCCCACACTTTCAAGGGCCCCGCGCTAAATGCTTTCAAGCTATCAATTCCGGTTCAGTGATTATACACTTGCTCTATTACTATAGTACTATACCGCCTTCAACTTTTATGAACGACTGGGTGTTTAAGGTTAGCAATTAATCGTATTATCTAGCTGTATAGCAAATGGAAAAAAAATACTTTACTATGCAAGTTAAATAATTGTGTTTTATGCTACAGGCCGGCACTAGCTTAATCAGGCACTGGGTTATTCCGAAATGAAACTCCAAAACGCAGAGGCCTAGTTACGACATTTCAGAAGATTTGAATTTGGGGGTTTTGTTGTTTTTGTTTTGAATCGAAACAACCCGGTAAAAAAACAAACCGTGACGTCACTTACGCCCTAATTGACAATCGGATGTCGTCACTAATGTTAGCACACAAAGGACACTTTAACATTCGTACATTGTGGGAATAAACTAAACACATTTTATTGTATTTTACCAGGTAAGGCCCTCTGAGACACATAGCTTTTTTTCAACAGCGATCTGGCCACAAATGCCAGCTCAACGAAGTGGCTTATCATCATGTGGATATGTAGAGCAATCGAACACTCTAAACGCGTGATGTTGATTCTAAATGTCGAGGGAAAAACCGGAGGATCCGAAGAAAAATCCACACCACCTAGGGAGAGAGAGAAAACGAAAACTCCAAATATACAGGATCGAACCCACGACTTCCTGCAAACCAGGTAAGGTAGTTAACATCTTGCCACCGTGGCACTCAAATTCAAAAATAACCGTGAAATTGTCCTTAAAACTCGAATATTCAAGCGTTCCAATCTGAAATTCATCCCTGCCGCATTGTAGAGAAAGAGAAAAAAACAAATGTGGGGTTGGTGGGTGATATATTGACAACGAGTTTTGTTTACAAAATCGGAAGCCCGGGTTGGCAAATGTGACACTTTGGGGAGGTCAGTTCTCTATTCAGAACGATCTGCAAGAGACACGCGGCGAGGTCTTCCACTGTGTGACACTTTACATACAAAACAAAAACACCGCTTGCATTATCCCGTGTGTCACATGCTCAGAATGTACGCAAATAAATTAAACTTAAATTAAATTCTTTACTATTCTATATGTTAATATGAATAATACTTGAAACACAATTCACATCTCGGCAGACAACAATCGCTTTGATTATGTTTCTACATTAGTACCAGTGATGGAGATATCATAATTATCAGCCAAGGTCAATGAACTGCTGGATGAATCAATCAGAATATGTATAATGGGGGAATCCGATGAGCTACACAGCTTTTTTCACAGATGTTCAGTCGCCTTCCCAAGCCCCCCGGCCGTTGCCCCCTCTCACAGCCATGCGACATAACAATCCACCCAGCAGCTATTCACGAGTTAATTCAACCGCTCCATCTCCTCCGTGGACGTGCTCACGGGCGCGTTCCATCCCTTGTCTGCTGCTCCGTCATTGCACTTGACCGTTGGGCATCGTCCCTTCGAGCCGTGTACGCGTTCCTCTCCCAACCCACCCCAGCCACTCCTCTTACCAGTGTGGACGACGTCGTGAAACTGCGTGTGTTCATCTCATCCACGTGTCCCTCCTCCTGTATCTCAATGCTATTCCAAGCGTGCATCTGTTGGATCCTTTCACTGAAAATCAAATATCATCAAAGGGACATTGGCCAACTTTTTGTAAAAATTGGGATTTTAATATTGAAACACTGTAAGCTAAGAGTGAGATCTACCAGACTCCGGTCTCTGGATCTTTTCTTATCATACCACACGTGTGTGTTCTCGACGTCTAGTATATATCACGTCACTGCAGCGGTAAGGAACTGAATATTTGGATGTATATATGTCTCATACACGGATGCAGAGGTGGTGCGGTGGTTAGCACGTCTGCGCTAAGTGTTGGTTGTCCTGGGCGTGAACTCCATCCAGGGCTAACATCAGTGGTGAATGAAACCTGAACCGATCCAAACCGTACTGAATAACGTGGTGAAATATAAACTAAACCTGAACTATTTTAATTTTCCCAGGAAAGGTCCACTAAACTCTATAGCTCTTTTTTCAGAAGCTACCTGGCGACGAATGACAGCTGAACGAAGTGGCTTATCATCATGTGGAAATGTATAGCAGCCAAATACTGTAAACGCGTCGTGTTGATTCTCAATGTGGAGGGAGATACCGGAGGACCTGGAGAAAAATCCACGCGACCATGGGGGGAACATGCAAACTTCAAATATACAGCAGCAGGCATCAGGGTCGGGATCGAACCCACGACCTCTTGTATACCGAGCGAGGGAGTCAACATCTCGCCATACAACCCCCATTACCGACATGAAGTTGGGAGGCCTCCATCCATCAATGGACCGACAAAGCGTTGTTAATTACAACTTCACACGGAGGTTTCTGCAGCCAATATTACGATTGCAACATTTGGTTCAATGATTACGTGCACTAACCCGAATTCAATTACGAGTCGTTATATATCGTCGTCGTCAGCCTCCAACTTCCCACTGCCGAGCAAATGTCTCCCCGATTTGTTTTTACCTTTCGTTCCTTTCCCGAGTTGCGTTGTTCCGTGTGATGTCCGTTGAAATAGTTTCGCACCGTACGTAGCCAACCGCGCTAACTGGAGGCGCGTCCTTATCCAGTCGTGTCGTTCGTACTCCGCAGTAGCCATGGAACGTTGGGCCAACAGTTTCAACCGCATGCCTACATCGGCCCAACGGTGGCATGTTTACTGTGTCTCATTCTATTAGTGATTTTTAACAAAAAATATGATATATATTGTAAAGGACTGACATTGGAACGTTGGCCGAGTGGAACACCCAATAGAAGCATCCGAAATACAGTGGCAAAACTGCACAGCCGCTAAGCGTGCTGGAACTTTGAGTGCCTCCCGTTGAGTTGACGGATGGCTCGGGGAAGAACACGTTTTTTGTTGTTGCTGCTCATCAGCCCTGGCTTCGCACATTAACACCCGTGTCAGGCAACGATTCCAGAGTGGTGCGGCCGGACGGAACGATGAACATTTTGGACGCTTACAATTACAGGTGCGCTTCTACCCAAACGCGTGAGCCTAGGCGGAACGGCCGCCGGTGGTAATTTACGCGTTTTACTGTCCGTGATTTCAGTGGTTTTAACTAAAAATAACCACGAGATGGAATTTGCCGAGTTTCCCCACGCAGCGCGGAATTCGTAGGGAAGAGTCTCGGCGTGCAGCGTGGGTGCGCGGTGTGCCGCCAACATCTTTCAAATGCAACGAAACCACCAACACAACCACCACCACAAGCATCATCATCAGCAGCAGCACCACTACCCGCACAACTTTCAGCACCATCATCACCGTCAGCACCATCGCAACCACCATGACCATCATCAGCACCATCACCATTGTCCATCAGCCATACCTCTACCAACAGCATCACCACCTGCACCACTGCAATCAAACTGCAACATCATTACAATCTGTTGTTGTTTTTAGCTCGAATCACAAGGAAAAGAGGTGGAACAATTTGTGATTCTGGGATGCGATTCATTATTCTGTTGTCAACATCACAGCGACCTCTTGTGGCTGCACACGACGCACGCATTGGAATGGAATAAAAATCTTTATCGATTCATAGACATGCACATTCGATGTAAATGATGTGAGCGTAAGAATCTGAATACATCGAAAAAATTGTTGCAGACGGGAAAAAAACCACGCTCAGAGTCAGCTGCCGTGGGGGAGCGGTGGCGCAGTGGTTGGCGCACTGTAACTCTGAACCTGACTACTTGAGTTCAATTCCTGGTCCCGGATGACATCAGTGGCGAGTGATATCCGAGCCGGTCCTGGGCACCCCCCTCCCTCCCAACCTGACCCTTCACCAACCCGCGCTGACCAGCGTGGTGAAGTATGGTCAACACCCCTCCCACCCCCCCCACGCCCCCCATGACTAACACGGCATGGGGAGGCCTTCATCCAGCAGTGGATCGACAACGATCTGCACATTATTCATTTTAATCAACTGCATTACAATTGTAACCACCCGTTTTACTGTTACACCGTTAAACATAAAATCCCATTACTGGAATACGCCTTCTGTACATATGCATAACATATATAGCGATGTATCCTTACACAGTATATACACACACGCGTTGGGGCGGTCAAAGAGTTTTGAGAACAGGATATTTTAGAGGTACGATTAGACTCAAACTTATTGCTTCGTGTTTCTTTATCACAATCGCGAACACCAATGCCTTAATTCTATAACAGCACGTGGCATCATAAACCGGTCAGTGGCTCGTGGCTCCAGGTAGAGGCTACAAAAGTCCACCTCTGAGGTTTTGCCAGTCTCAGTTGATCACGCAAGCAGGGGGACTTATTTACAATCGGAACAGAAAGGACAAGCGTGGTCATAACGATGACGGAAGCGTGTGTATGTTGAAGTTATCCTCACGCCGTATGTAACCAACCGTTGATAATCGGAGGTGCGGACATCAGAACCAGTGATGGCTCCCACTGGACCACTTCTCAGTGGGTCTCTATTGGAATCTATGGGTCTCCATGTGAGTCTATGGGTCGCTTTATGAGTCAATAGGGTCTCTATGGGAGTGTATGGGTCTTCATTTTAGTCTATGGGTCTCTATGTGAGTCTATGGGTCTCTATGTGAATCTATGGGTCTTCATGTGAGTGTATGGGTATCTATGGGAGTATATGGGTCTTAATTTTAGTATATTGGTCTCTATATGAGTCTATGGGTCTCTATGGGAGTGTATGGGTCTCTACGTGAGTCTCTATGTGAGTGTAGGGGATCTCTATGGGAGTGTATGGGTCTCTGTGGTAGTCTATTGATCTATATGGGAGTCTGTGGGTCTCCATTTGAGTATTTGGCTTTTCTGTATGAGAAAACGCTGATGACGAGGCCACTGCCGGGCAATTCAAGTTTCTCAAAACTGCAACTTCACCTGCACGCGTCATCATCTGAGAATAGCAACCCCGGATCAGAGTTTGTGGCCTCCTCAGCCCGGAGCCATGAACCGACACTGAGGATGAATTCAAGATCGGGTTTACCCAAAATGTGGGCAACTTTTAATCGTATTTTTTCTAGTATCTCGCTCTCAAAACACGTTTCAATCACATTTTACACGATAAATTATCATACATTTTCTTCGTAATGTCCGTAATATCATTCAACGTGCACGACTTACAATTGAGCTTAGCACGCAAGCCGGACAGGAGGTGACGATCACGATTACATTCGGGAACAATTATTGCCTCTTTGACTTTCAACTGTGGGTGGGTGGTGGGTTGACGCGGGCGGGGGGGGACATTCAAAATGCTGTCAAGTATACTTTTTGATTCTTTCGGTAAAGTCACGAAAGAAACAAAGAGTATGGATTCCTGCAGTCACGAAAGCTTCAATTCAATGCTGTAAAGCGTTTCAGCTTCCCATGGCCGTGTCGTCTCGCGTCTCTCGCTTCACTGAGTCCCTCGCCACGAACAACTCCCGCACCTTTGCTCAACAGCAAGATTCACCGCGCAAAAAAAACCCAATGAAAAACAACCCCAACACCATTACCCCTCTTCCTTTCATTGTCGACGGATAACCGAGTGCTTTTATTGTTGTTGTTGTTGAAAATACTACAAAGAAAAAGGAAATCTATTTTAGACCGCCGAGTGTCTGCATCCCTTTTGTATGTTTTGTTGTTGTTGTTGTCGATTGCAATTGTATAAAAGGGGGGGGTTACGCTTACTCACGCCTACCACGTCATCATTCTCAATACTGCAAAACACCCGACATCAATGCGCGTAAATACGGAGCGACGCCAACCAACGCAGCGTTGCGAATCTTTTTTTTAACTCACGAACTTCTCTTGTTCACGACCCGTCGATGACCGCATAATTTTGTACATATATATAATTTACATTCATGCATAAACACGTGTGTGCGTGCGCAATGTGTGTGCATTCGGTGAGGGATGTCGCGCCGGTCAGATACAATTCGCTACAGCCACTAGCCCAACATCTCCCGGTAGCCCGCGGGGATTTTATCTTGCCACAGCGTCTCGCAATTCCCTCCGGGCAAACTCTGCTACTCGCCGCAGGCAGCAGTTGGCCTCGGAGGTCACAAGGTCGTGGAGCTCCCAGAGGGAGTCCGCCTCGAGAAACCGATACATCACAACTCAGCTTCTTCTCTTTGCATTAAAACTGTGCAATTTTTTTAGTTTTTAAAGCACGCACGCACGTGAGCGTGGCGTAGAGGGTTTTCACCGCTCTGTAGGTTAAAAATATAAAAAGTAAACGGAGTGCATCACGGGGGATTACTAATCTCTCTCAATACCAGCAGAGGAGAGAACTACGTGTTATAATATCGTCTCCAATCGTTTATTATTAATGTTACTACTACTACGCAAAATGACATTAACCGGAACTATGAAAGACCTGGGAAGACTTACAGATTTCGGAGGACAGGAGCCACCACCTCCTCCTCCTCAACAACAAGAAGAAGAAGAAGATTCTGTAAAAAAATACAGGACAGGTGGCAACCCCAGCTCGGTCCCAATGACAGCGCGACTTGACAATGGAAAACCGCAACCTTCAAAAAATAGAAGCAGCGTCTCTATTTCGGTGACGGCCTATCGTTTTGTTTGCATAATATCTCATCGTTCGTCACTGTTTTAAAATTGTTATCATTACTGCGAAATCCTTCACGTCGATGTTTTGAAAAAAAGAATCCACCTGCCATGGACTCCTCGGTGGGGAAGAACATCCCTTGTGTCCTCCTCCCTCCTCCTCATCAACAACAGCGACACAAGATTTTTCAAAATCCCCGTGAGGATCTCACCATCCTGGGATTCCACATCTCATCGGTCCGACTTGCCCCCAACCCTCCCTCCCGCACAAGGCCACATCTACCACCACCGCCGCCACCACGGCCACCACGGCCGCCACTGCCGCCGTTGCCGGATATCCACCTGGATATCCGCCCGCCGCTTAGACTGCTCACATGCGCGTCTCGTAAGTGACGGGCGACGCGGCGCCCTCCTCGGCCGTCCCCTCCTCGCCGGCGCCGTCGGTGTCCTTGCCGCCGCGCGCCCCGCGCTTCCCCTCCTCCTTGGCGGCGGCGGCGGCTGCGTCTTCGTCGTTGGACAGCTTGCTGTACGCGTGGCAGTGCCCGTGCAGCTTGATGAAGTGGCGCCCGTCCCCGCCCGCTCCGTCGCCTCGCCTCGAGCCCAGCAGCGGGGAGCTCTCCACGTGGTTGCGCCCGCCGTCGTAAAAGCCTCCGCGCACGTGGTTCCCCAGCGCTGGCGCGCTCCCGCTGTCGCCGCCGCCGCCACCAGCGCAACCGCCGATATCTCCGCAGCCGCCGCCGCCGCCGCTCGCGACACCGCCGCCAGCGTCACCGTCGCCGCCCGGGTGACGCCCGACCGGCGCCAGCAGCTCCACCTTCTTGTGCAGCAGCGCCCGGGCCAAGTCGGCCGCCCCTCCCACGTCGTCCTCCCAGGACAACGCGCTCTTCTTGCCGTTCTCCGGCGCGGACGGCGAGCCCTTGATGTTGTAGAGCAGGGGCGCCGGCTTGCGCTGCTCGCCCGCGTGAGCCCTGCCGGGGGGCGCCGGTGCCGGCGCGGCGATGGAGCCGCCGCCGCCGCCGCCGCCAGCCGTCGCCGACTCGGACAGAACCTCGCTGCCGGACTTCGCGACGAGCCTCACGGAGGAGACGTTCCCGTTCAGCTCGTTGACCGCTGGGTGCGACCCCCACAGCAGGGAGCCGTGGGAGGCGCTCGACAACTTGGAGGTACCGGCGCCAACACCGGCAACGTCGCCGGCGCCAGCGCCGACGCCAAACACGTGGCCGTACACGGGGAAGACGCCGGTGGTCTGGCTCCCGTCGCGGCTCGGCTGCACGTCGAACTTGGGCATGGAGAAGTGCGGGGCGCGGGGCGGCTCGGCGAGGAGGCGCGGATGGGCGTGGATGTTCCCCTGCGAGCCGTACGCCTGGTGGCCGCGGCGCCGGCACGGCGTGCTCGTGGTGGTCGAGCCGGGCGTCTTGCCCAGGAAGTCAGCGCTGCAGCTCGCGAAGCTGTCCAGGCTGGAGAAGCTCTTCTTCGTGTCTACGGCAGGCGGCTCACGCAGCATGACGCCGCCGCCGCTGGGCTGGAACGCCGCCGGGCCCGCGCCGCCGTGCGGCGGATGTGGCAGCGGCGGCGGTGGCCCCAGCAGCAATGTCGTCTGCTGCTGCTGCTCCGTCGGCTTGCGAGGACGCTCCAAGCTCATCAGCTTGTCCGCAAATGCGTCCTCGAAAGTTTCGTTGGTGGCTCCTCCTCCGCCGCCGCAGCCTCCCCCTCCACCGCCGCCGCGTGCCGTCGCGGGCCCGCCGACCATCTCGTTGTAGTCGTCGTTCAGCTTCTGCGCGTCGAGATTGAGCGGCGCGGCGGCAGCGGCGGCGGCGGCGCTCGCCGCGTTGTTGCTGCGGTTTTCCTCGGCGAGGCTGTCGAGGCGCTCGGCGCCGTCGAAGGACCTGGCGGAGCTCGTCTCCGACATGGTGCGCTTCCGCCACCGCCACTTGCCCGGCGAGTGCGCGCCGCGGTCCACGAGCACGTCGGAGAGGTCGCCGCTCTGCGGGAAGACGTCGCGCGAGTTCATCGACACGATGCTGCCGTTGCGCTTGGCGCGCTCGAGCGCCTCGCGCCGCTTCACCGCCTTCTCCTGGCGCTTCTGCTCCTTGTAGAACTCGCTGAAGTTGTTGACGATGATGGGGATGGGCAGCGCGATGACGAGCACGCCCGCGATGCAGCACAGGCCGCCCACGATCTTGCCGAGCAGCGTCTGCGGGTAGATGTCGCCATAGCCCACCGTGGTCATGGTGATGGTGGCCCACCAGAAGGAGGCGGGGATGCTGCGGAACTTGGTGTCGTCCTCGTCCTTCTCGGCGAAGAAGACGAGGCTGGAGAAGATCATGATGCCCATGGCGAGGAAGAGGATGAGGAGGCCCAGCTCGTTGTAGCTGCGGCGGAGCGTGAAGCCCAGCGACTGGAGGCCCGTCGAGTGGCGGGCCAGCTTGAGGATCCTCAGGATCCTCATGATGCGGAAGATCTGGACGACGCGGCGGACGTTCTGGAACTGCAGCACGCTGTGGTTGGACTCGGTGAGGAAGATGGTGATGTAGTAGGGCAGGATGGCCAGGAGGTCGATCACGTTCAGGGCACCCTTTGCAGACGCGAAATGACAACAAACAAAACAGAGGTCAGAACCACTGATCCAGCATCACCTGGTCACGAACGACTGAAAATAAAAAATAAAAAACTACCCAATCGTGTTAGATTTGCTCTTTCATGTAACTTGGCAAAACATTCCAGCTGTGAGCTTTTAACATCTCTGTGACAAATGATGTCTCTGTAACCGGGCATGTGAGAAAATATTGTTTTCTATTCTATTTCTATGTGACCAGGTAAGGCCCACTGAGCTATTTCTTTAGAAGCGACCAATCCACAAACGATAATTCAACCAAGTGGCTCGTCACACGGAAATGTATTGCGGCCAAATACTTAAAATGCACATTTATAAGTGTGGTCGGAAAATCCAGAGGACTCGGAGAAAAATTCATGCAACCATGGGGAAAGAAACTCAAAATTTCCAGGTGTCAGGGTCGGGACCGAACTCACGACCTCCTGTATACCAGGCGAGAGAGTTAACATCTCGCCACCGTGGCGAGATGTGTGTTCTGGGGCACTTGAAGGGATCTTAGTTCTTTGAGGATATCCTTCGACGGACTGATCATCTGACACGTGGAGTGATGCACGGCTCTGTGAGAATTAGCCTTTTGTCTCACACTACAAATCGACAGTGAAACTTAAATAACATTTAGAAAATGATAACATGTAACAAACATATCATCACCTTTATCTATCCTCTTCCAACACATCTAGTTAATCCATTGCTGGATGAGCCCAACCCCCCCCCCCCCACACACATCTGTTCAATGTAGAAGAGTAGACCAAATACCACCATAGACTTCTTAATTTTGGAGCTTTCGTGACTGCAGGAATTATTCTTTGGTTCTTTCGGTTAAGTCACGTCTAAAGATAAAATAATAAATTAAATAATAGCATATTACGACGTTTCGATTGCAACACAAGCAATCATCATCAGGCATAAAAGAAATAGCAGCAAAAATCTAACTAGAAAACTATAGACAGACATACAAGCAGACAGACATCACAAGGACACACAGAGAGAGAACACATATCGGCACAAAGAGAGAGGTCGTATCTGTGGAGGCTCTTCCATCGGCAATGAATAGACCGCTAAGCAACAGCTGTCAGATTTCGCATGTAAGTAATACCCTTTATTTACACGGGCAGAGTGTTAAACACATTAACAACGTAGCGGCGGTCACCTTGAAGAACTTCCACTTGCTGGGCGAGGAGAGGAAGCGCAGCATGTACTCGGTGGTGAACCACGCGATGCACACCGCCTCCACGTGCGCCAGGCTCGGGTTGTCCATCACGTTTCCGTACTCGTCCGTCTCCTGCAGGTCGGGCAGCGTGTTGAGCGACAGCGCGATGGTGGACAGCACGATGAAGAGGATCGAGATGATCGCCAGCACCTTGGGGGGGGAGACGGGGAGGCAGAGGGCAGAGGATGGGGGTTGTTTTTTTTACTGGCGAGTTCAGTACGGTAAGTCGTTCGCTTAACGCGTGTTCATGTGGTGCGTTTTCGCTGTCACGCAGTTCTTCGATTCAGGAGCAATGTTTCGCACAACACGCTTACTGAGCTGGCGACGACGAACTACTTTCTTGAGCTGCGCGACTGAGCAGTTCGAT
This sequence comes from Entosphenus tridentatus, assembly GCA_014621495.2. NCBI lineage: Eukaryota > Metazoa > Chordata > Hyperoartia > Petromyzontiformes > Petromyzontidae > Entosphenus > Entosphenus tridentatus. The sequence goes on along the minus strand of CM025635.2, from coordinate 1,662,881 downwards.
ACATCCTGCGGAATGATGCAGTAACACCGGTGACGATTATCTGAAACCGCCCTGGGCCTCCCCTAGGTCGACTCAGCGTCATATGAGTATCTAGTGCGGTGTGTAATCACAGCCACTAGGGAGACAAAGGCGGCCAGGCGTGGTGCTGGCTACCGACCCCCTAGTGTGCCGTGCCTGCCTTCATAGGTGTTCGCTTACAGCACTTGCCCCAGCAGTCTGTTCAGGCTATACGGAGGATCTTTGTCTTTGCCTTCACTCCCAGAGGCACTTGTAAAACATAGTGGAATGGCAGCTCCAACAAGATCCACGTGTTGCTTTGTGTATTGTGTGCTCACGGTGTAAATGTTTAATGGGAAATGTATATGGGAATTTTATATGAGAAGTATTTTTTATATGGGAATTTTAATTGGGAAGTATTTTTTAAATGGAAATTTTATATGGGAATTTTGTATGGGAAGTCTTTTTTTATATGGGAAGCCTAAACGGTGGAGCAGCTGTCGAGTGATCAGGTCACGAGTTCAAATCCTGGTTGGGGATTAACTCAGCCCATCATCCCTCTGGGCCCAATAAAATGAATACCACTTTGTGGGGCAGCTGACAGTGGTCGTCCTATGGATAGACTCACCACACCCCACCAGGGGAATGTGGAATTTCCACCACTGGCTCAAAGACGATAGAACAGGAGATGTGTACCGCCGAGATACTCATGTGAGCAAAAACAGACTGACTTTTGTTATTGTTGTTAGCATAAAGTAAAAAAATCCTGGACTTTGATTAGCAATAAGCTCCCCAACAGCGTCGTTTCGTGAGTCTAAGTATCGATGCGCAGGCCTAACGTATGTTTTCATTGCGTAACCAATAACAATCTGCTTCACGCGATCAGGCCACGGGCGCCGTAGTGGCGAGATGTTAGCTACCTCGCCGGGTATGCAAGAGGTCGTGGGTTCGATTGCGACCCTGACGCCTGCTGCTGTATATTTGGAGTTTGCGTGTTCTCCTTGTGGCCGCGTGGATATTTCTCCGGACCTTCCGCTTTTCCCCTCCACATTTAAAAACAAGCGTTTTGTCTTCTTGGTTCTTTCGCTAAAGTCACGTAGAAGGGAAATAATAAAATAATAAAAATAAAACATAATAAAATACAATTCTCACGACGTTTCGGCCACAACGCAAGCAGCCGTCCTCAGGTGAAGAACAGGGCTGTCGGAAAGACAGCCCTGTTTAGTGTTTATGGCTGCTATTCATTTCCACACGATGATAAGCCACTTTGTTGAGCTATCATTTGTGGCCAAGCCGCTTCTGAAAAAGAACTATACAGCTCAGTGGGCCTTGCCTGGTTAAATGCATTAAAACAAAAATGAAAGCGTTATTCCTTTCTCGTAACACTTTAACCCGTATACGCGTGAAACAAAAAATTCGCCGGGGCTCCGAAATGCGAACGACTGGTTGAGACATCGATTAGCGCACTTCTTCGAGCCGCGAGGCCTCAACCAACGTTTCGCGAGAGGTCACGTGGCTCCTCCTCGCCGCTCGGCATTATTTGAGGCCGCACGGCGGTGAAGAGCGGACTCGCCGGCAAAAATTTTGCTATTTTGCTCGTTTCATGCCACAGAGGTAAGGAGAGAGAGGGTGGGTATGGTGTGGGGTGGGGAGGAATTCTCAGATTGAGTGTTCGAAGCTTGATTTTTTTTTATCTGCGTCGAAATGTCAACGGCGCAATGAACGACGAACACGATTACACGTGTCCATGTCCGCGGCGTGCCCCGGAGCTGTCGCGCCGAGAGTGAAACGGTGGTGGTCACGCACGCACGCAGCCGCGACCCATGCCCCACGCTCGTCCGCTCACCGCATGCCCCCCCCCCCACCCACCCTGCACTCTCCCTCCTCTTCCCCTAACGTCTCTCAGCATTGCTCCGCAGCTCAGCTTTTCACAACACACAGCGATGCCTGCACCACCCACACATCCAAGAAAGGTCGCCCGTTTCTAGACTGTTGGGGCAAGTGCTGTGTTAGCGAGCAACTTACGAAGGCCGTCAGGGCACAAGGGGTGTGTGTGTGCCGGCACCACGTCCTTCCGGTGGCGATGTTTACACACCGCAACATTTGAGGCTGAGTCAACCTAGGTTGAGACCCATGACCGGTTTACATCATCGTCACTGGCGGTGGCCGAGAGCCGGGAATCGAACTCAGGTCACCGGGTTTCGTAGCGCAGTGCAGCGCCGCGCTAACCGCGACGCTGCCGCTCCCCGTACATCGGCACGGCCACGCGCGCACACGACACCGCCACACGCCGACACGCCAACACACTCGCAGACCAACATACCAACGCACTCGCACGCACGCACGCGCACACCCACACACCCGCGTGCACAACTGAGCTCCCCCAGAGGCAGTCGACGCTTCTGAATGGAATACATTTTTAATGCGACTTATTCCTCTGCCGCCAGAGCCCTGCCACTATTGGGTTTGGTCCAGTGACCCCGTCCAGCAGGTTGGTGTCCTGGGTGGGTGACGCCAGGCCTCGTGGTGCCGTGCGCAGAGACAGATCCGCATCGTATGATGATAAATGTTGTGGGTTTACTCTCCAACACACAGGCAGTGTGCTGAAGTAGTAACGAATTGGCACGTTTTGTTCACGTGACAAACCTTGCTAATTGGCCGTGTCGGGTGGTGGCGGGTTTAACGACACGTTTATATTTACCAAAAACCTCTATTATGTATATACGTGCATAGATGTGTAATCCCATTTCAGTAGTTTGTGGATCATTTGTGGCCTAATTTTGAAAAAGTTCCATTGCCAGAAAAGTCGCCTGTTATATATACATATTTTTTAAAGCCACATGGCGTTATTGCCGAACATGTTGAGATTGTTTGTTATTTGTGATTGTCCACCGCTGCCAACGCAGTAGCAGCAGCAGCAAGCAGCGTCACCAAATAAACTAGACATAATTTAAATTTCGATTTAAAGCTTTCGTGACTGCAGGGATTCATCTTCTTGGTTCTTTCGGTAAAGTCACGTAGAAGGGAAGTAATAAAATAATAAAAATAAAGCATAATTATTTAATTTATTTTTATTATTCTTTTATTACTTCCCTTCTACGTGACTTTACCGAAAGAACCAAGAAAATAGACATAATTAACTTTTTTATTTGACCAGGTAAGGCCCACTGAGCTATGTAGCTCTTTTTTCAGAAGCGACATGGCCACAAATTGTAGCTCAACGAAGCGGCTTATCGTCGTGTGGACATTTTAAGCAGCCACAGACTCTAAACACACGTTCCTAAATGTGGAGGGGAAATTGGAGTACCTGGAGAAAAAATCCACGCGACCATGGGAAGAGAGACACGCATGTGTGTTGAACTTCTTTCGCACCATACGTGGCCAACCTTGCTAATCGGAGGTGCGGGTTCGTGGCAGACTAATGCCCTTTTTAACCGCACAGGGACAGCTGCCACTGAGGGGTGCCCTTCAAATGTTCGAGATGCAAATGCGATGCAAGTCGCTTTGAGTTGCTGTGGCAGTTAAGCAAGTACCATATAAACGTAAACTATCATAGTCAACGTTATTATTATATAGTTATCCACTCTGTCTGCTCCCTCTATCTCTCTGCTTTGAAGAAGGCCATTGCCCGAAATGTCACTCGCAATTTGCCTTCTTCCAGGGCAGTGTTATTGATGCACGCATTGAGTTTCTGGAATTTTTTGAGGTTAGCGGACTGCGGCCCGAGTTCGATTCCCGGCGATGGCTCACATCAGTCACTGGGTCGCGCGATATCTGCACCGGTCCTGACCCGCCGCCGCATCCCTTCACCAACCTCCACTGACCAGCACGGTGAAGTATGGCCTAAGATCGTCCACGATCGACACGGTGTGGGGGGGCCTCCATCCAGCAGTGGGTTGACAAAGTGGCGTATATTATTATAATTTTTTAACTAGATGTCCTTAAACAAAAATTTAATAACAATATATTGGGAACATCACCGGACCCGCCACAATTGTAAACTAAATATACCTCTACAATAAAGGGATAAAAGTTTGCGCTTGGGTGCAATAAAGTAAGCGAGGCAGTTTAATCTCTTTAAAGGCTACTGACGGTTTTGAAATTTAATGCGGGCCCCGTGGGCTATGCACAAGCGTTTGAGACAGCGATCGGCACTTCTCAGAAGCTGGCCCAACAGTGTGACGGGCAGCAGCAGCAGCAGCGACGCTATCGGGGGATGTGGCTGGGTGGGTCAGAGGTCAAGGGCGCTATGCCAGCATCGCCGACAACCTGGGTTTGAATCCAAGTGTCGGTGGCCCCTGATTTACGCCAAAGCTCTCGACGATAGTTGAGCTGATAGGTCTAAGAAGGCCCGTGCCAACAAATGATCGCACAGAAAAAAATAGACCCTAGTTACATCAACGTAGATAATTGATTTCATTACTTAACTGCAATTAATTTCGATAATGTTCAGCTCTGAGAATTTAAATGATTGGTTCGACTTGTTACGCGATGAACATTGCTCTCTGGAGCACAGGGAGAGAGCAAGTGATGACGGTGATGGATATGTGGATGTTGATCTTCTTTCGCACCACACGTAGCTAACCATTCGAATCGGAGGTGTGGAGATGAATATATTGAATGCCCCGGCCGGGTACGGGTAGCCGTTTGCGACCCTGGTGCGGCCGGTTACGGGTAGGCCGTGAATCACTGGTGAGTAACCGTTTGTCACTCATTTCGGGTAGGG
>CM025635.2:1606991-1617383 GCA_014621495.2 Entosphenus tridentatus | reverse complement strand
CAGTATGAATTAAACGATGGCAGTCCTACCGATACAATCGATGGGCAGCACTGTATACAATCGTACAGATGGAACGGATGGAGATTTGTCCCGCACTTTGCCGCACCGCCCTCTCCTAGCAAGCCGGGGTTCGTCACCTCGACGCCCACGGGAAGGGAGTTTCGCAACGATTCGTGCAATCCACCAACCTTTAGCCTCCACGGTGCGGGATAACGGGCCACAGATAATCGCCACCGCTGGTGCCTGGCTGGGCTGGAGTCACGTGTCTTGCTCTGGTGGCGAGCTCTAATCTCCCTTGCTTATGCAGGAGGTCTGTGCGTTAGAACCTCGGGTTTGTCACGTGTGTTTTTTTTATTTTATTTTTCTCAGGGGGGTCTCCCTCCGGGTTTTTTCGCTCCGCACTTTTGTACGCGCGCGCGCGCGTGCGTGTGTATGTTGAACTTCTTTCGCACCGTACGTAGCCGACCGTACTAATCGGAGGTACCTGTTGACTTCACTCGGATTATTTGAGCTACCCTATGTGGCCAGGTCGCCTCTGATTAAAAAAAGAGGGCTCACCGCTCAGTGGGCTTTACCCGCTAAATAGATCAACATAAAAAAAGATAGTAAATCCGGTGCTTGTGAGATTCTTGGGTTCAAGTAGCGGTCATACTAGAGGTGACAGTGTGAGGGGGTAGGGAGAGATGTGGGGGGGTGAATCCACTTTCTCCTCTGATGGAAAAAACGTCTCTGTGCACGGTGCATCGGGTTTGATGGCCCTGGTCGAATGTCAGCGGCTCGCGCGCGAGAGAGTGACAAACGCCCCTTGGACGTCTGTTCATCTCTCCGTGCACATCCGCAGCGTCTGGCATTCGTCGAGACGTTTCTCACAGACGTCACGGCAAAAAAATGCAAATGTTACAAACAGCCGTTCCAGAATGCTACGTATATTCTGCGTCTACGTGCACGCATTATACTGGTAGGAACCACCTGGTTCCACCAGCACACAGGGGATTATTTTGTCTGTCCGTCCGTCCGTCGTGCATCCAAAAATGGGAGGGATGGGGCTGGGTGGAGAGAGGAGGGTTGGGCTGGGTGGGGAGGGGAGGGTGGGGAGGGCCTGGGTGGGGAGGGGCTGGTCATCCCGTGGTGCCCTTATAAAACTCAACGTTTAACCTACTCACGCCGGCTTGTGCCCACCCTCACAGTCGGCCATATTTGCAGAATACACCACGCCGCCGTTGAATATGGCCATTGACCGAGCAACCCAACGTTCATACCAGCTCCCTCCGCAGGAATGTGTTCGTGCATTCAACTGTTGTGTTCGCTTGAGGAATCTTTCATTCGCTCCGCGTGTTTGACGCGAGTCTTGTGTCACGGTGTTGGTTGACCGGGCGGTGGTGGCTATAAATTACATTTTCAAGAAAGTTCTGCATTGGGATATTCAGCCATTTGTAGTCACATGTTTGGCCAATTCCAGCTCTTCTAAAACGTCTGGCCTGTGTGGAAGAGTAGACCAAATACGTTCTCGTGGAAGCCCTCCTGCCAGCAGTGACGTAAGAAAGCAATTGCAGGGCTGCACCTTTACCGTTGCCTTACAATTCCCACATCCAAAATATATATTTTTTAAACACCCTCTACGTTAAGTTTAAAAAAAAAATCTTAATTACATGTTTATCTCTGAGTGATTTCATTTTTCCTCTTGTGGTATTTTTTCCCCCATCTTCAGGAAAGCTAAGCTCGGGCTTTTGAATCATAACTCCAGGGGCCACGATTTCTAATCAGGTTTTTTATTTTTAATTGTCGCGATATGATTGATACAAAGCACGCTGGACAAAGCCTTCGGGATTCAATGAACCAATCAGGGTTCCAAACCTCGGAGACGAGGCGAGCCCAAGCATCTTCCGCTGAGCCACCAACCAAATAAGCGTTCAATGCAGAAGTCGAAAGGGGAAATAACTTCCGTATTTTTTTACGACGAGGACCTAGCTCTGGAGGTGGCTCTGTATGCGGCTAAGATGTGTTGGTGGTGATGGACACAGATAAACAATAAAGCGTGGGGCAATGCTTGTTATTTGTTTACAGCCCTGTACCAGTGGTGGAAATTCTACGTTCCAATGCCATGGGTGAGTCCGCCCATCGGGAAACCACTGTTTCGTTTCTCAGTGTTACTCGTGTTGTATGTATTATGTTGAACTTTTTTCCCACCGTACGTAGCCAACTGCGCTCATCGGTTGACCCTAAAAGGGAGGATGAGGGTTTGATCCGCAACTGGGAATTGAACCCCCAAACTTCCGCCTCTGATCCGCGTGCCCTACCACTCTCCCACCCAGCCGCCAAAAGATAATACATTCTGATAGTGTATATACTTTATCCGGCTGAATTATTTTTATATACAAATATTATGCAGTGCCCTTCCCTCCAGCTTAATCATTTATCGCGAGTCAGGGCAAAATGAATGTTCGTCTCTCTCGCTTTCACATATTTTTATTTCTCCTTTGTAGTTTCTATCACGCTCCATCAGCCGAAATGAAAAATTCCCGTTAAATTTGCAGTAAAAAAAAACATCAATTCTTACAAACCCATCTTTAAACACGTACTCGTGGGTCTTAACAATCAATATTCACAATTATATTACTCGCCGCAGTTGTTGACCTAGAATCACAAACGCACGAAAATGTTGATAACCTATGCAGGCTGACGAATGGCTCGTACACATAAAAGACGACACACACTAAAACACATTTTTTTCATTGCCGGCTCTGTCTTCGCATAATATCAGAAGGGAAACAATAAAATCATTAACTATTCATGTCCACCCCACCCGCGTGCCATGTGCTACGAGGTACGGTTGACGCAAACCACGCTGGAACACGTCTACGGGATTTAATGACCCAATCCTGCTTCTAACGCTCAGATCACAAGCGTCAAACCCCTTCCGCTTGTTTACAAACCAACACAGAAGTAGAACGGGGAGATAACTCCTGAGAAACTCTCTCAGGAGGTGCCTCTTTGTATGCGGCTAAGATGTGGTGGTGGCGATGCACCCAGCTAAATAATCAAGCGTGGGCAACGCTCATTGTTTTTTTTTTCTTCTAGGTTCTTTCGGTAAAGTCACGTAGAAGGGAAGTAATAAAATAATAAAAATAAAACATAATAAAATAATTCTCACGACGTTTCGGCCACAACGCAAGCAGCCGCTCTCAGGTGAAACCAGGTCTGTCGAGGCGACAGCGTCTGAATGAAACAGCACACGTGCTTGGAGCATATATATAAGCTGGGTTGGAAGGGGGGGGAGGGCGCCTTGACAAAAGAATTTGCATATCAAGAGAAATTTAGCATTTTTAATACACCCAACGAGTGTTTTTTTGTTTGTTGTTGTTGTTGCTGCGATTACAATCTCAGCGGCTTGGCCAGCCCCACCGTCGCTTCGTTTCTGAACGAGCGACAGAACGGTCACGGCCCGCTTCTGCAAACAACCCCCGCCAAACGGAGTCCACGTGCCACCTCCTCCCCCCCCCCTCTCCAGGGAGTCTTTCCACAACGCTGCACGCAAAACGCCTTGCGTGATGGACGGGTTTTTATTTGGTTGGGTTAGATCGCGTAAATATATAAATGTGTCGTTAAACCCGCCACCACCCGCGCACAGCCAATTAGTAAGGTTTGTCACGTAAACAGAACGTGCCAATTCGTTGCTATATTCTTAGGTTTTTTCGGTAAAGTGACTTTACCGAAAAAGCCCTAAGAATATGAATCCTTGCAGTCACGAAAGCTTTAAATCTATAATTCGTTGCTAGTACAGCACCACCGGTGTGTTTGCAGAGCAAATCCACAACATTTGCAATCTGAGTACGACGTTTCGCCAGTAATTACAGCTGGCATCATCAGGCGGCAGCTAGATTTGTGAGAGGCGTAGATGTGATAACGTCACTTGTGAGCCCTTCTTGTGCGAAGTGGGGAGGGGGGTCCTGGATTTCCCAGAATGTTTAGACAAACAAAGAACGCACGTTCCGAATTTGTCCTAACCCTGATTTTATTTTATAAGCAACGTGTTTCATAGCAGATCCCTCTACCATGAGGACCATTGACCGACACGTAGCTTACTTTATACATATATTTTGGAAGTACGTAAGTTGAACTTATTTCGCACCGTACGTAGCCAACTAACAACAACAACAACCACCATTCGCCACTAAGTGGCGGTGACGTTATCACGGCACTCGTGCCAGGCAATGTGCACGTTAAGGCCACGTGAAGTGTCGAACGCCCGCTGGTAGGACGCCACGAGACAGACCCAGGTGCCATGGGTCGACTGAGATGACTGGCCGATGCACCATCAACAAACTAAAGACACAGACACACATCCTTTTAGAGCACCAGCGCTCTTGACGAACGCGGTGAATGTTGATATTTGTGCCTATGCACTGTTGTCAAATCGGTGTCACAGAAACAAAAAAAAACATTTTAGTTCTATTTTTCACGAAGCCATCCTGGGCATATCTGGAAGTTTTCCCATGACATGAAGTGGCCCAGTTTTTTGTCAGTTGCATAACAGGAAAATTAATAATATTGTAATAACAACAGAGCATTGTGTGGGGTCTCTGTGTGAGTCTATGTGTCTCTGTATGAGGCTATGGATCTCTAATCTTCACAGCCCATCTAATTACATCTTCATTGTCAACTCTCAAAAAAAGCCTACACCATCTAAGTGTCACCTTCATAACCTTCTGCAGAATATCTGTAACACCCGCTGAGGCTCTAACCTCTTAATTCTGCTTCCTCTACCTGATAGATATTCCCCAACATCCACCTCAGCAATCTCATCTCTGGTCCTTTCGAGCACTCAACTTTCTTCTCCACTCCTGAGTGCCCACATCCCTGCACCATATGACAATATAAATCGTGGAATTCGGATTAATGTGATAACAAAGGGAGGCGGGGGAGGGAAACAAAGACCAAACTAAAATGACATTCACAAAAAAAACAAAGACCAAACTCAAATCACATTCACAAAAAAACAAAGACAATAAATCGACAGCTCACGCTTCGCCTCCAGAAAGCGGCGTCCTTTTTAAGCGCCGATGATTTGGCTTAATGAGAAGTCAGCGATCATTGCGATCGAACTGCTGTCAAAGCCATATCTGTCCCCTCCACCCCCCCCCCCTCAACGGAATAAATATTCCCTCCGTCTCCTCTTCGTATGTGAGCCCCCCTCCACCGCTCTCCCCGGGGTGTTCGCGAACGTTTTTTTTTCTTTCCACCAACGCAGAGAAACAGAGAGAGAGAGAGAGCGACCTCACCCTGGCAATTAACAGGCACGGGGATCTGACCTTTGGCACCCACAGTTCAAGCGGTGGCGATGCGTCGGGGTGCGTTGGAGTGTCGCGAGAGAGGAGAGGACGGCACCACAGACAGGTGTCTTCCACCCCAGGTAACCCTTTCCCACTGGAAATATAAACTATTAACTTTTTTTGAGCAGGTAATTTTTATGAGCTACGTAGCTCTTTTTCAGAAGCGGCCTGGCTATCAAATACTAGCTCAAAGAAGTGGCTTATCACGTGGAAATACACTGCAGCCGAATACTCTAAACGCGCGATGTTGATTCTAAATGTGGAGGGAAACAACGGAGGACCTCGAGAAAAATCCAAGCGACCACGGGGAGAGAGAGAGAGAGACACGCAAACTCAAAACACACAGCAGGCGTCAGGGTCGAGATCGAACCCACGACCTCCAGTGTACCAGGCGAGGTAGTTAACATCTCCTAGCCACCGTGATGATGACTTGTGTTCAGTCATCATCATCAGTCTCCCCACATCGTCGCCGCCCCCCTCGAAGAACCCAACAACGCATCCCAATCTTGCCCGTTAACCGACGTCATCGCTCCATCTCCACGGCGGTTCTCGCACTCTCGGGCGTGTTCTCTCCCTCCCCGATCTCGTCCGTGTGTTCTTGCTCAGGTCCGCCGATCTTCCTTCAATGTCCGCGCGATTCATATTTACGCCCAGGCGTAGGGGACGCGTCGGTGGAAATGCAACGTAGGCGATCGTACGCACTCGACGTCCATGGCGTCTGCAGCCACGAGAGGCCGCTACATTCTCCGCAAAGTAAAAAAAAAACAATTCTTTGATAAAATGTTGGGTGTAAATCGGCACGATCCGTCTCTTCGCTGAGGGAAGGAGAGTGGATATATGTTGGTCTCCCCGAGGAACACTCACGTGATGATGACGCGCGCCTGCAGGAGGCGCGTGAGTCATCGTCCCACTGTCCGTCCGAGCTTTTTGTTTTATTAATATCATTTCATCTTGGGGGTTTTCCAGTTGTGACACGATTCTAAATTCACGATGTCAGCCCGTTGTTTAGTGTTCCGTTTACAAGGCGGCGTTTGCCTCTCCGATGTGCGTGTTTTTTTTGTTTTCATCTTCGGGTCTTACCAGCGTGCTGTTGCTCGGCACGGTGTCCGACGTTCCGCGCGGGGGGCTTCTTCAGGAAAACGTCGACACGTGGCCCATCCAAAAAAACACACTCCATTTCTTCTAAATTGCTTTTTTGCGTTTCGTTTGTTGTCCCTCTCCCGTCACCCCCCGTCACCTCGGACGAGCACGGCTGACTACGCATAGCGCGCAGCAAGTTCAACACGCACGTGAACTCACAGCCGCGGGACCGACGCTTGTCGCAGGTGGCGCTACGGCTCCCGGTGCCCACGACGAGTGCCGACAGCGTCCCACGTACTCGTGAGGGTTTCGCGCCGCCGCCGTCTCCGCCGTCACCGCAGCCGGAGCAGGAGCCAGAGCGTCGCGTTTGCGCGCCTCTGATTTGCGCGTCTCGAAAACGACGGCGAAAATGTCTCCGTTGAAGGCGACCTCCGCTCGACGTGCCGATTTAATGAGCTACGTCCGTTCGTCTCTTTCCGATTCCGTCGAATGTGGCCTACCGCCCCCTCCCCCCACGCCTCCTCTCTGTACTCTGACGAGGCGCTCGCGCGTGTCGTTTTGTTGGAGGCGAGCGGATGGATCTTGCTACGCGGCGCGAGGTTTACCGTACAGCTGATGCCCACCCGCCCACCCAAACAAAGAAGACACAAACACCCAACTCAGCCCCCCGAGAGTGTAAATTAGAATCTGTAGCTACAAGTCGGTAAACATCTCTCCGTCCAACGTCACCTCATGCTATTTACAGGGCGCTTAAAAAGAAACAATGTTAAACACTTCTGGGAATTTGCAACAATATCATGAGAAATGTGCCTCCGGGTTCAAGAGACCACCTGCAGAAGATTACAGACACGCGTTGACAATGATGGCGAACAAATAGAGACTCCGTGACTTTTGGAAGCTATTGACATACATTTGTTGTCATGTTACAGTGTATTATCCGTTCGTTTTTTTCCATTAGTCCCACGTAAGTGTTAACATTTTTTTTGAAACACCCTGCATACAATCTTTGCTTTTAGAGCAGTGCCTACTAAATAGGTCTCTTAAAAAAGAAAAGTATAATTCACCCGTTATTTTTAAAGCTCCGATCGTGGGGCTTGTTTGACCGTAATTCACCACACTGCTCAGATTGGTGAAGGGGGAGCGAGGATCAGGACTGGTTCAGGCATCAGTCGCCACTCACGTTAGCCGTAGCTGGGGATCAAACTCAGTCTAGCATAGCACAGTGCAGCACGAACCACTGCACGCCGCCACCGTCACGTCCACAGGTATTGTGACTGCTACTTTTATATTCTTAGGTTTTTTCGGTAAAGTCACTTGATACAGCTATCGTGCTGTGACGGTTCCACCTGAAGACGGAAGCTTGTGTTGCCTCCGAAACGTCGTTATTTTTATTTTATTTTTATTTTACTTTCATTAATTTTAATTTAAATTTTTTACCCACGTGACTTTACCGAAAAAAACTAAGAATATGAATCCTTGCAGTCACGAAAGCTTCAAATCTAGAACTGCTACTTTTTTATATTTTAGCAGGTAAGGCCCACTGAGCTATATGGTTATTTTTCAGAAGCGGCCTGGTCAAAAATGATAGCTCAACGAAGTGGCTCATCGCGCAGAAACTTATAGCGGCCAAATACTCTCAACGCGTGTTGATTTATAACTGTGGAGGGAAAACCGGAAGATCTGGAGCCAAATCATTGCGACCACGGGGACACAGAGACACTGAAACTCCAAATACAGAGCAGGTTTCAGGGTCAGGATCGAACCCACGACCGCCTGTGTACCAGGCGAGGCAGTTAACATCTCGCCACCGTAGCGGCAATAACCACCGCGTTCATGTAGAACGAGGTGGTTATTTCTTTATGCGAGACTGTGGAGGAATACTTGTTTAATTGCAGGGGTCAGAGCAAAAATGTTGACAATGGGAGGCATGGAGAGAGCAGGTTGGAGAACGCTGCTGGTGATTATCGGGTGAGAGGTGGAGAAAGCTTGCCACGTGAAGAATAACACTTGAAGAGACTTCGCAGCAGTGAAATCCGCGCTGCTTGAAAACCTCCAACCCCCACCCACCCGTAACCCAGCCCCCCTCGCCCCCCTCCACCACGGCACATTTAGTGCAGAGGCACGAATTCATAAATCGAAAGGGAAAAAAAACTGCGACACTTCAATCCGCCCCGCTCAGGATTTGTTTTTTTTAATTACCGCGTGCGGCTGTTTCACAGTGCCACGATCCATTTTGCACGTGAGGCAAGTGGCAGCGCGTGGCACTCGTAACGCGCAAAATCAAATTCCTCTGAGCGGCTAAGCTTGGCAAATCAAATAAAATGAGATTGGTGTAAACTGAATTAAACGCCAACTCATGCCGGATCGTGGCAAGGGGAAGCCACCTCAATGACCGTGTCGCTAATTACGGGTGGTGAAATGGCGCAGTGGTAACACTTGCCCCTCACGGCGAGGCGATTATATTCTTTGGGTCTTTCGGTAAAGTCACGTAGATATAAAACGTATAGTAAAAAAGATACAAAAAGAAATAAATAAAGGAAACGCAAACATTTAAATAAAAAATACAATAAAATGTTTTGTTCTGTTTACGTGGCTTTACCGAAAGACACAAAGAATATCACGTGGATAGGTTCAAAGAAAATAACAAAAAAAACTACGGGTTCGATTCCAGCTCACGGCCAACACCAGTGACGATTATCTGAACCTGTCCTGGTCCTCCTCTTGATTGATTCAGCCTCAAATGAGTATCTGGTGCGATGTGTAAACATCGCCACTAGAGAGACAAAGGCGGCCGGGTGTGGTTGCTGGCAACCCACCCCCCCCCCCCTCGTGGTGCCGTGCCGGCCTTCACAGGTGCTCGCTAACAGCACTTGTCCCAACAGTCTGTTGAGGCTATACTGGAGATCTTTGTTAGGATTGTGTGAGTGATGTCGCAAGGTCAAGGGGCTTAAACTAAACCATTTTTTATTTTACCAGGTAAAGCCCACTGAGCTGGAAAGCTCTTTTTCGAACCCACGACCTTCTGTGATAGCCTGTATGCCAGGCCATCACAGATGACAGCTCAACGCAGTGGCTTTTCACGTGGAAATTTCTAGCAGCCAAACGCTCTAAACGCGTGGTGATGTTGATTCTAATTGTGGAGGGGAAAAAACCGGACCATGGGGAAAACTCCAAATATACAGCAGGCGTCAGGGTCGGGATCGAATCCACCAGCTCCTGTATACCTGGCGAGGTAGTTAATATCTCCTAGCCACCCTGATGATGATGATGATGATGAGAAAGACACGCACACTCCAAATATACAGCAGGCGTCAGGGTCGGGATCGAACCCACTAACTCCTGTATACCTGGCGAGGTAGTTAACATATCCTAGCCACCGTGGCGTGTTGAGCGTGGAGGTGGGAGGCCTCAGCAAGCGTTATGATGGAGGGAACTTGAGCCATGCAAGGACCTGGCTCTCAGATTTAGAACTCAAGAATCTCCAGATCAAGAAGATTGATCGAGTATGAAACTCGAGGGATATTAATACAAATGTCCACTTCGCTTAATGAGTGTTATTTATGTCGCCATTCAGCTCATCCCAATTAGTATTTATTTTTTAATGAAATATGAAACTTAAATTAACGTTAAAAGGTTCCTCCTACAGACCTACACCTTCCTCCAACACCCCCCCGCCCACCAACCCCACTTTTACTCATAAATAATCCATCTTCCCGCGATGAATCACTTAAAAAATTGCGTGCCACCGATGCAAATACCAAAGAACGTGGCCTTTGGAACGAGACGCGACGACTTCGGGGGTTATTTCTGAATAATATTCCTAATTAGAGTGAGCTGTAGACTTCCCCCCCCCACCCCACCGGGCCAGCACGCAGGAGGCTGACGCTGATTTGACTTCACCTGCGCGGAAAACTTCTCCACCGTTGGAATGCGAAACCCTCGCCCGCCCGCCGCCCTCGTTGATCGCGCGCCCCGCCCGCCC
>CM025635.2:1560062-1595134 GCA_014621495.2 Entosphenus tridentatus | reverse complement strand
GGTGTGGAGGGTGTGGGGGGGGTGGTGTGGGGGGTGTGGGGGGGGGTGGTTGGTGTAGGGGGGGTGGTGTGGGGGGTGTGGGGGGGGGGTGGTGTGGGTGGTGTAGGGGGGGGTGGTGTGGGGGGATGGCACGCGAGTCCAGGCCGTAGCGTGACCCCTCTCGCACGTGACCTGCTCGTGGATACCCCTCGCCAATGGGGTCACCGCCTAAACTAAAACTAATCTACACATCCATGATCGCGTAAATTATACAGGGTGCCAAAAAAAAAGTTGTAACACTTGTAAGGGACATTCGTTTTTTAACGGAAAAAGAACGGACAATGCAATGTAACATGATAACAAACGTAACGTTAATAGCTTCGGAAAGTCAAAGAGCCTCCACTTGTTCGCCATCGTTGTCAACGCGTGCCTGGAATCTACTCCAGGTGGTCTCCAGAGCCCGGGGGCGCATTTATCGTGGTGTTGTTGCAAATTCTCGGAAGTGTTAACATTGTTTTGAAGCACCTTGTATAAATGTGTCGTTAAACCCCACCACCACGTTAACAGAACGTGCCAATTCGTCACTAGTACAGCAGACCGTTGTGCTGGAGAGCAAAGCGCGTTTCGCCAGTAATTGCAACTAGCTTCATCAGGCGACAGCCAGATTTGTATTATGGATGCTATTGGTCGCGAAAGCTTACGGGTTAAACTGAATTAGACATTTTTATTTTATTTTACGAAGTAAGGTACACTGAGCTTAAAAAAAGCTCGTTATCAGAAGCAACCTGGCCGCCACAAATGATAGCTGCCAACGAAGTGGCTTTTCATCACCACGTGGAGATATGCAGTAGCAGCAGCAGCAGCAGCAGCAAAATACCCTGAACGAGTTTATGTTGATTCTAAGTGTGGAGAAGGGAGTGGGGGGAACCGTAGGATCCAGAGAAAAATCCACGCGACCACGACGGAGAGAGAGAGAGACGCAAACTCCAAATATAAAGCAGCACGCATCGTCAGCGTCGGGATCGAACGCACGACCTCCAGCATACCAGGCGAGGGAGTTAACATCTCCTAGCCACCGTGACAAGGGGTCAAGCTCGAAGCGAGAGCATCCGTGGTTGTGGTTGTGCAGGCGAGACTGCGGAGTGGCGGAGGTTCCTTCTTATGTATTCATCGCTGAGATTCGCAAAGTCGCGTCTCGCCATCCACGGTGGGTAAAGGCGCGGGGCTGCGCTCCTTCTGAAAGTTTAATTGGGTCGTTTGTCAGCGAAATATTTAAGGAGAGCCGCCGGGATGACAGGGAAGGCTCCTCTGTGCGGGTGTTGCCGCCGTAAAGAGCCCCGGCTCTGGATGGTTTTGCAATGCAAAGCAACATTTTTGCACATTCCTAGCGGGGCGAACACGCGCGCGCCTCCCTTGATGTATCGCGGGCTATTTTTGTAACAGGCTGACGTTAATATCAACGGTGCTTTACCAACCTCGATCATGATATTGAATATCTCTCCCCACACTCAAAGACAACATGTCCCGTAGCGCTAACAGAATTAAGAAGCACAACTCAGCAGAGAAACACAGGGACGTATGTGTGAGTCTATTGGTCTCTGTGAGAGTCAATGGGTCTCTGTGGTGTGCGTCTATGGGTCTCTGTGTAAGTCTATGGGTCTCTGTGGTGTGAGGCTATAGGTCTCTGTGGTGTGAGTCGATGGGTCTCTGTAGTGTGAGTCTATGAGTCTCTGTGTGAGTCTATATGTCTATCCAGTCTCTCTGTGAGTCTATGGGTCTCTGTTGTGTGAGTCGATGGGTCTCTGTGTGAGTCCATGAGTCTCTGTGTGAGTCCATGAGTCTATGTGTGAGTCGATGGGCCTCTTGTGAGTTTCCCAGACAACCAATTACATTGTATACACTGGAGCGTGCTGTAAACTAAAAGGAACACATAGATCAACCCATCTATTATTCTATCATTGTATGCGTACGATGTTCGAAAAATGGTGAGTGAATTCAACGGCCGTTTCACAATAATTTCACAGCGCTTTGTTCACTTCCTTGCCACTCCGTGTCGGTGATGGGGGTTCGTTTGTCAATACTTCACCACGCTGGTCAATGTGCGGGTGAGTGGAGCACCCTTGCCCAGGACCGGTTAAAATGCACCACGCGCCACTGATGTTAGCCGTGGGACGGCAAATTTGAGCTTAAGTCGCCCGGGTTCAAAGCGCAGTTGTGCCACTGCCAAGTCCAACCGCATCTCACCCGGGTTAGACACGCGGAGCACACTCACTCAATCAAAATAACAATACCAGGTTTGACGTCTACCTACAATTAAAGTCTATTTTGCCCCTCCCCCACTCCCCTCACCGTTCACCTCCAGGAAAGTATCTTAGCAGCAGCAGCAGCGTCATCATAATCAGCGACCCTTACGCCCACTACACTCGCATGCTGAAAGCCAGTCGCACCTGTCCTATGGTAAATACGCGGAGACCTTTACTGGCAGTAAACTGACGCTCGCACTTACACACACACACACACGTGCTCGGGAGAGCATCTGGACACAGAGAGACTGCGGAGAGAGAGAGCGATGTGGTTACAGTCCAATGCAATTTGGATTAACAGAGCGAGGCATTTGTTTGCGTTTAGAGTCGCCGTACGGAAACTGTGGCCGTATTAATTTTGCAAGAGAGAGAGAGCGAGACTCAAGTCGAGAACTGCACAAGGTCAGAGTGAACAGAACGGATGGCTCTGGGAAAAGAGAGCTCCAGAGCATCGAGGTAGACTGAGCTCCCTCCCCACGAAGCGAAGGTTAGCCCGGGGCCTTGGGCAAGGAGCCTTGGGTGCTGGAGCAGAGATGGGTGGGGAGAGGTAGGGGAGTGTGTGGAGGGGGGTTGAGCGAGATGAGAGGGGGAGGTAGGAGAGTGTGTGGAGGGGAGTAGAGTGAGATGAGAGGGGGAGGTAGGAGAGTGTGTGGAGGGGAGTTGAGTGAGATGAGAGAGGAGAGGTAGGAGAGTGTGTGGAGGGGAGTAGAGTGAGATGAGAGGGGAGAGGCAGGGGAGTGTGTGGAGGGGAGTAGAGTGAGATGAGAGGGTAGGGATAGGGGAGTGTGTGGAGGGGAGTAGAATGAGATGAGAGGTGGGAGGTAGGAGAGTGTGTGGAGGGGAGTAATGTGAGATGAGAGGGGATAGGTAGGAGAGTGCGTGGAGGGGAGGGGAGTGAGATGAGAGGGGAGAGATAGGAGAGTGTGTGGAGGGGAGTAGAGTGAGATGAGAGTGGAGAGGTATAAAGCTGCAACAGACGAAGTTTGTCCCAAAAAAATCGACGACTTCGCATTGAATTTGACGTCACATTTGAAAGCTCGAGGAATGTTTCTCCAACAATAGTCGATGTCTGCCGCACAGGTAGATAGAAACAAGCAAACCGCGCAATGAAGCCACCCGTCAGATGATAATTGATCTATGAACCCTGACAGCTCACGCCGCACAGTTCGCAGCTACCAAGGAATTCGATCCCATTTGCGATTGCCATTCTATTTTTGCGCAATCGATGACGATGCGTGCCGTACAAATCTTGCGACGACCACCACCACCACCACCCATCCCCACCACCACCACAACCAGCCCCACCACCACCACCAGACCCACCACCACCCCCACCACCAACAGGGTGAATGAGTGAGTGAATAACGAGTGGGCGAATGAGTAGGTGAATGAGTGAATGAATGAGTGAATAACGAGTAGGTGAATGAGTGAGTTAATAGCGAGTAGGTGAATGAGTAGGTGAATGAGTGAGTGAATGAGTGAGTGAATAACAAGTTAGTGAATGAGTGAGTGAATAACGAGTAGGTGAATGAGTGAGTGAATGAGTGAGTGAATAATGAGTAGGTGATTGAGTGAGTGAATGAGTAAATAACGAGTAGGTGAATGAGTGAGTGAATAACGAGTGGGTGAATGAGTAGGTGAATGAGTGAGTGAATGAGTGAGTGCATGACGAGTAGGTGAATGAGTGAGTGCATGAGTGAGTGAATAACCGTCGCCAGGCAGCCGCTACAATGCAGCAGCCCTACACGCAGACTTCATCGCAAGCTCACATTATCATGACAACAACAACAAATACGGTGTATACATAAACATGAAATATCTAAAATATTCCAGATGCTATCCAAAGTGCGCTATCGGCGTCAGAGCGAGCTGCCCCGACCATTCATAACGCTCGCATGGCAAATGCATTGTCACCCAATTGTTTGTGGCGTGAAAAAAAATGTCCCGTGAAAGGTGATATCACAGAGCTAGATGTGAGAACCCTTCTCTCTTTCTGTGTGTGTGGCGGTTCGAGTCCCGCTCACGGCCAACACCAGTGATGATTATCTGAACCGGTCCTGGGCCTCCCCTAGGTCGACCCAGCCTCAAATGAGTACCCGGTGCGGTGTGTAAACACCGCCACCGGGGTTACAAAGGCGGTCGGGCGTGGTGCTGGCTACCCACCCCTTCTGTACCGTTGCGGCCTTCATAGGTGCTCACTAACGGCACTTGCCCCTAAAATCTGTTAAGGCTATAAGGGGGATCTTTGTCTTTGCACTTTCTCAAATACTTCGGCTGGTCATTGCCTCCTTCCGTTCACCTCTGTTCATGATTTTTTACACAACGATTCTGAACTGGATACTCCTCCCAGTCGCATCCAAGTTGCTGACGTTGCTGATGTACTTCGCTTAACAGTCTTCCCCGGCTTCTCGTACCGAAGAATTGCCCCAGTTAACAGCGTTTGCATCAAGTCTCCTTGTCTTCTCATTCCATGTCCAAGAAGCCTGCCTTGCCTTTATCTATAGATCCCTTCGGTTGACCTCATTCATCCACGCACTTGGGGGTGGGCGGCTGTACATGTCCGCGTGCCTTTCCACAGAGAAGTATTTAATGGCCTGCCAGTCAAACCAATATTTTCAATGCCCACAGGACTGAGACCATCGACCTCCGGGCTACGCTTGAGAACTAGGATCCAGGCAGTCTCGGCCCAGTGCTCACACTCCTACTCCAATAACCCAGCAAACATGCAACGATGTTCCAACGTTGCCGTGCAAGTGGAAGTGTTGGACCGACGTTAGTCTAAACGTTTCAGGATAACCGCGAAGTTGCCTCTCCGAAAGGAATTTGAAAAATTTGCTTTGGCAAAACAGAATCGTTTGCTTGGGAGGACAGGAGGCAAATCCAAAACGGCAATATTTGACCGTTAACACTGCCCCAGACGATAGTCGGGCTGCTGCTGGCATGGCTGTAGCTAATTACCTAGGAGGACTCAGAGCGGAAACTATGGACTGTCTGTCCCTGGCTGCATCGGTCGGCACACTGGACTTGCGAGGTTTATCGCTTTCTTCGATTCAACTCCTGGCGAGGGAGTTGACGCAGTTGGCAGGGTTTTGAATCAACTGTGTTCGGTTGATGGGAACGTTATAGATTTTAATTAAACTAATGGTGAGGAGCGGAGGAGAGTGAATTGGAGGAGGGGGGGGGGGTACATTCTTCACTCCGCGATTCATTTATTTTTCAGGCGTATTCTTGTGTCGGTTCCAGATCGTGGACTTTTAAATGAGCTACCGGTGTTTGGCCCCTGCAGGTGGAGTGAGCTCATGAATAAGTGAACGAGTGAACGGGCGAGCGAGCGTGAGAGCGTTCTGAGCTGGCGGATGGCTCCCTCCTTCTAATCTCGCTGAGCTCAAGGGGTCCTAACATGCCCTCTGGATCAACGTCCGTCCAGGCGTCTCGTTTACACAACGGGGCAACGTGCCACCGTGCCAACAGCTGTTCGTCTTGTGCCACCTACGCATTCGTGTACGTATTTATTGATGCGAGTGTAGGCATTCATTTACTTACGACGACGATGATGATGGTTGTATTACTCGACGCGTCCGTTCGTCTGTAACCGCGACCACAAATTACCGTCGGCAATCGTGGGGGCAATTGGCTAGACGGGATCGTCCGTCTCAACAAATCCAATAAACCCCAAAACTCGCACGCAGCCGCAGCAGCAGACACAGCGGGCCAACCTTTGCCTCGGTTGCCCTCGATGATTTTGGTGTTTAGTTTGTTGCCTTTGCACCGCACACCTCCGATTCGCACGGTCGGCTAAGTGCGGTGCGAAAGAAGTTCAGCAGATCTGCGCGCGCGCACACTCGAGCGATTAGATCCTTTTTTCAGAGGCGACCTGGCCACAGATGATAGCTCGCCGACAGTGACTGATATCATCATCGCCGCCATCGTCGTCGTCGTCATCATCATCGCACGTGCGACTTTTTCGTAGCAGGCAAATAATGTAAACGCGTCTTTGTTTCTAAACGTGGAGGGTAAAACCCCGAAGGAACCTGGAAAACAATCCACGCGGCCACCACGGAGAGAAAAAAAAGAGAGAGAGAACGCGCAGACTGCAATAACACGACAGGCATCGCGAGGATTCCGGGATCAATCCTCCTGCAAACCAGGCGAGGGAGATGACACCTTTCAGTTTTTCAGTTTCATTTATTAGGCGTAGCCCTGTGAGCCATTCGGCTCTTGAATCGGGTGCAACCGCAACAAACAAAAAAACAAAAACATGAACTAGAAAACATCTCAAAGTGACTATGTGCAAACAGAAAATCCAAGAAAAGACAGCAAAATACTGCAGAAAAAGCACCGTACACCAACGTTGTGTGCGAAAATCCCAGTGGGATGCAGGTCAAACAACAACAACCACAAGTTAGCTTAGATTAAGGCCATCAGTCTAACTCCGTACTACAACAAACATGGCCAAACCTCGCCAGTTGGATTCGATCTCCTGGCGAGGCAGTTGAAGCAGCGGTGCGCTGTTTCAATGTGTTTGGTGGGGTAAAATATGGGTACCCCTCCCCCAACCTCTTTCAAGTGTTGAAATATTAGAACAACATTCCTTATAGAGGAGACGTTGTCGATTTCTCTCGAGTGGAGGGCCCTTCTGCTAGCAGCGGCGTGAGTAAAGCAATTGCAGGGCCGCACCTGTACCTTGGTTTGGAGCTCACAAATCAGCAATTTAAGAAGAAGAAAACAACACAAAGATGCCCCGTATGGCCTTTAAAGGACTCTTGGGGCAAGTGCTGTTGACGAGGACCTTTATGAAGGCCGACACGGCGCATGAGGGGTTGGGTCGCCAGCACCACGCCCAGCCGCCGATATCTCCACAGTGGTGATGTTTACACAACCGACCAGCTCCACATTTGAGGCTGAGTCGACCTAGGGGAGGCCCAGGTTCGGTTCAGATAGTCGTCACTGGTCTTGGCCGTGAACGGGAATCGAACTGGAGTCGCCGGGTTCGTAGCGCAGCGCGCTAACCACTACACTACCACTACATACACACACAAAAACACAGACCCCCTGTATAACCTTAACAGACTGTTGGGGCAAGTGTTGTTGGCAAGCACCTATGAAAGCCGGAACGGCACACGAGGGGGTGAGTGGCCAACATCACGCCCGGCCGTCTTTGTTTCCCTAGTAACAATGTTTACACACTGCACTAGGGTACCAATTTAAGGCTGAGTCGACCTAGGGGAGGCCCATGACCGGTACAGATAATTAATCGTCACTGGTGTTGGCCGTGAGCGGGAATCGAACCTCGGTCGACAGGTTCGTAGTGCAGTTCGCTAATCGCGACACTACTGCTCCCCACACACAAACACCCCCCCCCCCCAACATTCAAATATGCACAAAATGTCCCCCCAAATACACTGCTATAAAATAGATTTCTGTTTATATGATTGTGGTTATGGTTGTACTTTATTAATCCCTCATCTCTGCCGTTACATACAATGAAACAAGAAAAGGTGACAAAGATAAAAACAGAGCAATGTAATACAATGCACTATTAAACATAACTGTAAAAAATAAAATAAAAGTCCATCCCATGTGTTAGTAATTTTTTAAATATTTAGGCAGGAAATGGCAGGAAATTCGTTTTCAAATTTTGATTTTTTTTCTGGGGGGGGGGAGGGGGATCCCCTGGAAAATGTTGTCCCCCCCAATGTTGACTCCATGGCTACCGACCTTGACACAAAACACACACATATACACACTCACACACACACACACATATGAATGCGACCGAACTGCAAGCTTGCAAATATTTGCCACGTGTTCCACGCGAGACGTCAAAAGACATGAAGTTCCAGTGCCGAGGCAGTTTCCAACACGCGCTCCCAGCCCGCCCGCATCTCCGCGGTTTCCCAGAGGAGAAGGTGGCCCAGGTGGCGGGGCGCGGGGGATATTTACGGAGCGACGGTGAATCTCCGTCCCTTGCACCCAACCTTGGGAGATCCCCCCCCGGGAGATTCACCACCGCACGGAAAGACCGTGGTGCCGCTGACGATGCTGCTGCTGTTGCTGCTGTTGCTGCTACTACTTTCCCAACTCAGCCGGACAGGTGTGGTGGGGGTGGTTGACTCATAGCCTCGTGGGGTGGGAGAGGGGTGTGTAAACAACGCAACTGGGGAGACAAAGGCGGTCGCGCGTGTTGCTGACCACCCACCCCCTTGTGTACCGTTCCGGCACTCATAGGTGCATGCTAACAGCACTTGCTCCTCTGGTCTGTCAAGGCTATACGGGGGATCTTTGTCTTTGTAAGGGGCTGAAGGTATAGCAACCCTTGCTCTACCCATCACTAACCAATGGGCACCGCATCCGTGTCCCACACGCGCAGGGCATCGATCTCCCGGCGATGATTGAAAGCAATCCGGGAGATTTCACTCGTGCGTATTTTAAGGAAATAAATTAATGTGCCATGTATTTGTTTGTATTCAAGCTTCATGACGGTGATATCTTAAACAGTATATAGATTGGGTTTTTATAATCAATGGCACTCCTTACACGCACGCACAGGACAATGATGGCTTGATATTGTGAACGGGATGAACGGTGCAGTTAACAACGTGACGTCACGTTGTTGGAGAAACAACAACAACAATAACAACAAATTCTTGGTTCTTTCGGTAAAGTCAAGTAGAAGGGAAAAAACAATAAAATAATACAAATTAAACAATATGAATCCCTGCAGTCACGAAAGCTTTAAATCGAAACAACAACAAATCTCCAGGAATAGCTTCAGAAAGAGTTGTCAACCCGAGTGAGGAGCAAAAATAAACAACAACAATGAAACAACACGCCAACGACAAACAACTCAAACACGTGGCCTCTCTTTGTGACGTGCCGATCGCCCACGTGACACAGCGAACGCAACAAGCGGGACAAAGACGCAGGGCTCCTTAATTGCACCTTCCGCCGTTTGGCAGAAGCTCCATTTCCCCACTGTCCCCACATCTCCCCAGGATGTACGTGTGTTAGCCAGGCAGCCAGCCAGCATCGCCCTACGCGCACACCCCTGCCTTGAGTCCCAGGTGTGCAAGCAGGTGTTGAGCCCAGGTGCCCACGTGGCCGAGGCGACCGCCCGGCTCAGGGGCAATGGTTCCGTGCAGGGTGGGGGTCGAGGGAGAAGTGGATTGGTTTCCTACGTGGCGTGCGTGCGCGCGTCACGGTGAGATGTGTGTCTGTGTGGGCCACCCCCGCCCCCCCGTTTATCTGAATCGGTCGTGGGTCTCCCCTAGATAGACTCAGCCTCAAAATTGGTTCTTGGTGTGGTGTGTAAACATCGCCACGCGGAAGATAAAGGCAGCCGGGCGTGGCGTTGGTCACCAACCCCCTCGTGTGGCGTTCCGGCCTTCATAGGTGATTGCGAAAAGCACTTTCCCCAACTGTCTATTAAAACTAGAGGGGTATCTTTGTCTTTGTTGTCTTAGCGTGTGTGTGTGTGTTAGTACTGTACATGTGCGTGCCTCTGTGTTTGTGCTGGTGCGTATTTGTCTTCGTGGGGGAGCATTGGATCAGTGTGGATCGTTAGCACGCTATCCGCTTTCGAAACCGAGAGTTGTGTGCGTTTGATTCCACGCCACAACGAACGTGAGTGATTATCATATGAACTTGTCTGCCTGCTTCCCATTGGGTACAAATATATATCAGCAAAAAAGGGCAGTTCGAGCCGGATTGAGTGCTGGGCATCCCCGTTTGTTGCGCTGGCCGCAAAAGGCGCTTCCTAACAACACTTTCACAAAGAGTCTGCATGGCTGTGTGGGGAATCTCCTCCTTGTGAAACGGTGACTTACACAGCCTGGGCCGTTCATCAGACAGGGCGGAATACGGGTGCACAGCGCTTCTAAAACGCCAGCTGTTATAGGCCGACCACTCCCCTCCTTCTCATTATCCCCCCCCCCCACCTCATTGCACGTCTGTCAATCATCGAAGCTCGCAATCTTCCTCGCTCACGCGGCGCTGCCTACCCCACCCCGAGCGTCCGACTCTTCTTCCGACATGATAATTGTATTTTGTGTTTGTTTTTTTATATTCACCGCTCACAGGCAGCAAAGTAATTTCACCCCGGAAATTAATCATTACATTGTACCATCATCATTAGCAGCAGCAGTAGCCATTTGTTATCCACTGCTGGATGAGGGCTTCCCCTCCTCCAAGCCATAATCATCTCTGCAGTCCGTTCCCTCCTTTGGCTGCCAATCTGTTATCAGTCTTGCCCATGAGCCGCCGTTCCCTCCCTAGCCATGATGTGTGTCCTGTCCCTCCTCACTCAAATTCGCTTGGGTCAATGTCGCACATTTAATTCACTTGCGTTCTCTTGTTCCATTCTCTCGACGTACTCTACTGTAATTTCCAAGTGCATTATACGATTGCGGCGTATGCTGATCGTGAGACTTGAAAATGCTGATGTTGGTCTTGTCATGCACAGAGCGTGATCTTGGCTCACTCGAATGTGCACGCTGTTTTGTACTGCTCAATCTATTAACCCGAGACGTTTTGGGAGGATTACATCGGGGCTCTGCAGGGGCAGTAACACTCTGGCTAAGGATTTGCTTTGTCGGTTTAATCTTTGCCTGCCAGCTTTTGGTCTGGCCGTTCAGCCTTCATCGGCGGGAGATATTCTCGTCGTGGAATAATGGCTCAATTAATTCTTCTTCTTTTTTTTCTCTTCCATTCGAGATTCAGCTGCGAGCGATTTAGCCGTTCAATTTAATTGCTTGAACGTTGCTGATTTGCAGACTGGTCGCCGGCATATTTCTCGTTGGGGTCCGTGGTGGGGAAAGGTCACGTGGGCGGCAGCGTGCCGCAATGCTGACACTCGTGTCCCGCAGAAAGTAGCAACCTGGGCTCGATTCCCAACTCGGGAGCGTTTCTGTGTGGAGTTTGTATGGTCTCCCCCCTGTCCTGCATGGGTTTCCTCTCAGATCTTCCGACGTCATGCCATTGTTAATTTAAAAACCATGCACTGTAACTGGTATTGGCCAAACATATCAATAATAATAAAAAACAAATGTTGGGTTAGATCACGTAAATATAAGTGTCGTTAGCGCACCACAGCCCGACACAGCCAATTAGTAAGGTTTTTGTCACGTAAACAAAACGTGCTAATTAGTTACCACTTGAGCAGACTGGTTTGCTGAAGAGTAAACCCACAACACGCTGTGTCGGGTCGTGGCAGGTTAACGATACATTTACATTTACCCGATCTAACCCAAAAAGAAACTCCTCTAAAAAATATTTTTTTAAACAACGGTTTTATAAACAACTTCGTTTAATTCACGGTCGAGAAGTACGTCAATACTCTTTGGTTCTTTCGGTAAAGTCACGTAGGTATAAAATAAAACAAATCACGACGTTTCGGGCACAACACAAGCGTCCATCATCACACGCGGCGCCTGCTTTTTGTGCGAGCCGATTCCACAGTTTAGGGACCGCGGCGTTTTTGACCTACACACTAATATATATAAATAATAAGGCGTCCATACAAAATGTTAATTGATTAAAAGTAGCGAATTAATGTATGAATTGATGCCGCTTTTGATACAGGCATGCATTGTCACCGGATCTGAGTACGTGTGCAAAATGTGGAATTGATTGGACAACGGGAAGTGGACGAAAGATTAATGACAAGATTTGACCCGGACAAACAGAGGAATCAAGTTAAGTAAAACCGTTGAAAGTCCCCTTAATTAGCCCACGTGTTAAACAAACATCTCAGTGTTGATCATTTACCGGCAAATTGGGATTACACACAGCAGCAACGTCGCCTCTTCCTGCAAACACGTAGCAGTTACCCTCCGGAAAAGTCTTGAGACTCGGTGACGCTTTCCTGGGTACATGTGTGTTGTGATCAATGGCGGAGCTGGGATTTTGAGGTAGTGGGGGGCAACCCCTCCAGCAATGAAAAATTATAGGAGTTGTTAGTAAGTAAAGACTTGTCCCTTGCTCGCCGTGTGCGGCGATGGCGCAGCCATCGATCGAGGGTCGAATTCGAACCGTGTGTGATCGGCATCGCGCTCGCTGAAGGTGAATGCCTTCAGGGAAGTCGTGTACTGCGCCAAATGCTGCGAGTCACTTATAACTGATTTGCTGTTACTTATTGCCAGTTATGGACTCAAACTATTGTCCTATCATCTCATAGAGTCCCTGGCACGTAATAGTATGCTACACAGTGGCAGTGGGGGTCGCAAAATGCCGATTTATTACTAATCAACCCGAATGATCCGATAGAAATTAGGGGGTTTTTTCTGCAGGTTGGGGGGGGGGGGGGGCGGGCCATCCCACCCCCCCCCCCCCCTCACTGGCTTCGCCAGTGGTTGTGATAATAACAATAAGAATGCTGTCATGTGGTACACGGATTGGATTTCGTAGCCGCGGTCAGTAGCCGCAATAGTCTTTGACTGTGCACTTTGTGCATTAGCTATACACATAAGCGGTTGTGCTTTCGCTACGTTGTCCCCACCTGAAGAAGGACGCTTGTGTTGCGCCCGAAACGTCGTGATTTAATTTAGTTGTTTTCATTTTTTTTATTTTTTACATACGTGACTTTAGGAAAGCTTCAAATCTAAAACTATCCACATCTTCCGTGGGTTTTTTTGTTTGTTTGCGGATCCGGGTGTCAATGAACCTATCCCATTTGTGTAACGTCAATGCCCATGCTCATGATATAAGCCAGGCGTAGACCGAGGCTGACTGAGCAATATAGCCCAGCCCCGTGTCAGCCACGCCCCCGGCACATTCCCCAGCCGGTCACGTGAACCGCTGCAAAACGCGAGCACCCCCAGTAGCCAATCACGGTGAACCACGTGCAGTTTGAACCAATCGGTGCGAAGGCAGGTGAGTAATGGACTCCGACAGAGGAGGGAATTGCCATCGAAGAATTGGGGGGAGACGTTCGTCTGCAATGCGTAGGCGCCGACTTTGATGCTCAGGAATTAATAAGTCAAAGGCGCGAAGGCTGCAACGCATTTTCAAAGGGCCGCACAATTACACCGCTCGTTATTCGCCGTCTCGCTGCCGTCGTTTTAGTTGGAGCTCACGCCGTGCCACTGCCAAGCGAGCGCCAAAAGCGCCATGTCGAATCGTGACATTCATCCAGAGGAAGCGTGTGGGGCGGGCGAGGGAGGGGGGCGTGAATGTACATCGCCCGTTTGTTAAATAACTAATGATGAACGTCCAGGGGGGCGTAACGACATTATCAGCTAAGGGGGTGCGCGGCAATCGGTCTGGTGGGGCGCCAATATTTAACTTGCACAGTCGCACCTCGGGGCTGTTATAAATCACGGCTCCTCGTGCCTCATCGCATCGTTACGCTCACGGTCTCGGATATTTGACGCTGTAAGGGCGCTCCGTCGTCGCAAAATAAATTGTTGTTCTTTTACACTTTTGTTCAAAACATATGTACGTATACGCTTCTGCCCATTCAATGTTTAGTTCTTGTAGGAAATAAAAAATTTTTTACGTGTAATATTATTTATATGCTGATTGTCTGTTGCTGCTGTGTCCTAGGCCAGCGCTTTGAGATCCTTGATAAAAAGCACTATATAAATATAATCATAATGACTAGATGATAATTAGTCATTCGTTGGCAAGGGCGGCCCAACTCGTAGATTTGGCCACTGGACAGGGATGGGGGGGGCAAGGCACCCCCTGTCCCCACCCTCGTTACGCCACCGCGAGCGAGCGTTGTGTTCGTCGGAGGTGGTGGTGGCGGGGGTGGTGGCGGTGCCTCCCGTACCGAGCCCGAATGAGTCACGCGAACTCTCCTGTGGCGTTGAAACACGGCGACTGCAGCCGAGCGCACGAGGGGACCGGCCGGATGAGGCGAACGCTGCGAGGAGCCGCCGAGAAACGAGCGTGACGTCAGCTGACAACAACAACAACAACAACACCCGCCATTCGCCACTAAGTGGCGGTGCCGTCACAACGGCGCCTGTGCCAGGCGATGTGCATGACGAGGCTGCGTGAAGTGTCGAACGCCCGCTGGCAGGAGGTCACGGGTCGACTGAGATGACTGGCCGATGCACCAATTGATAAAAGTACACACACGCACACACACACGCGCACCTCAAGGTAAATATACCCCCCTATAGCCTTAGACTGTTGGGGCAAGTGCTGTTCGCGGAGCACCTATGTTGGCCATCCACCTCAAGGCACCCCAACAGGGAACACGAAGGAGTGGGTGGCCAGCACCTCGCCCGGCTCCCTTTGCCTCCCGAGTGGTGATGTTTTGACACATCGCATTGGGTATTCATTGGAGGCCGAGTCGACCTAGGCGAGGCCCAGGACCGGTGTAGATAATGTGAGCGAGTAGCACCTATGCTGGCCAGCACGGCACACACACACACGCTCGCACGCTGATACAGGCGTGCACAAGCGCCTGCGCATCAACAGCAGGGACATTACCGAGACGCGATCGTCTCATTTGTGTTCATAGTCAAAGGCGCAGCGTGCAGTGCATGCCACCATAATGAATGCAAAGCACAAGGAACTAAATAAATAAATAATATGTGCACTGACTATGGCGAGTTTCCTCTTTGAAAATCCATTGTTAGGTAAATTGGTTCCCCCGCTGACAAGCTAATGAATGATCTCCCTGGCGTAGCACATTG
This sequence comes from Entosphenus tridentatus, assembly GCA_014621495.2. Classification (NCBI taxonomy): domain Eukaryota; kingdom Metazoa; phylum Chordata; class Hyperoartia; order Petromyzontiformes; family Petromyzontidae; genus Entosphenus; species Entosphenus tridentatus. The sequence goes on along the minus strand of CM025635.2, from coordinate 1,580,208 downwards.
GGGACAGAAACTGGCGTGGCACATGGACCGGACAGGGTGACACCGGCAGTGACATTTCTGTGCAAGAGGCAGAGCAGAGTTTTGCGATCTCTTTTGCTCTTGCCAGCGAGACTGGAATTAGCAAAGCCAGCGATGCCTGCAATTTGGAATGACTGCGCAGCTGGTCGGTATGTAAATTGTGACTTTAAATATGTAAATACATCCATATATATATATTTAGGTTCGGGGTTTTCCTCCCCATTACGTTCCGAGTGTGTATTCTATTGGCGTTCTGCAGCCGGCTGTAGGACCTCCCACAGATCAGAGACCGGCCCTCCATAATTAAATCCACGGAACCAATTCTGCAGTGACTTTAAGCCGCCTCTCTCTTACGGCTACTGGAGACGTTTCCACACGCCCTGTCAACAGTGCTCTTTGCGAGCCAATCACAACCGTTCAGAGCCGCATCATACCAAATTAAATACCGAAACGACGTTGTTATTTGTTTGTCGATGGGACAGACTGGAACCGTCGTCTCGGCTGCACTCGCGAACTCTGTAACGGATGACGACTCCGCTGTCCGATTCACAAACACGGAGGAGAAGGAATCATCCCGGCGATGGTGCACCACTCCGCTCCTGCACACGGCAAGGAATGCGTGTGCGTGCGTGCGTGTGTTGACGTGGGGATGAAACCGAAGCGCCCGGAGAGAGAAGGAAAAAAACCTTCACGTGCAACCTTCACATGCAACATGCACTTGAAGGTGCGTTGCAGGCTGACGCACTTGCCTGATATGGGTAGCGCGATGACGTAGCGAGGGGATAGCGGTGTGGCACGTGGTGCAGAATCGCTAAGCGATGACGTATCAAGGGGCTAGCAGTGGGCTTGTGGTGCAGAATCGCTAAGCGATGACGTAGCAAGGGGCTAGCATTGGGCACGTGGTGGAGAATCGCTAAGCGATGACGTAGCAAAGGGCTAGCAGTGGGCTTGTGGTGGAGAATCGCTAAGCGATGACGTAGCGAGGGGATAGTGGTGGGGCACGTGGTGCAGAATCGCTAAGCGATGACGTAGCAAGGGGCTAGCAGTGGGCTTGTGGTGGAGAATCGCTAAGAGATGACGTAGCGAGGGGATAATGGTGGGGCACGTGGTGCAGAATCGCTAAGCGATGACGTAGCCAGGAGCTAGCAGTGAGCGCGTGGTGAAGAATCGCTGAGCAGATCGCGAAAGCCCCTCTCTCTCTCTGTCTCTCTGTGAAGCTTTAATTAAAACCGGTGGAATAGCGGGCTGCGAAATGGATACACAGTCGTCATTATTGCCGCTGTCACTCCGCTCCTCCGTCACTGGAGCAGTTCGTTTTTCGTGCGTTCCATGGCTTCTTTGCGAGAACAACGCCCTCCGCTCCGCACGTGCAAATCAACAAATGACGCAAATAAAATCTCACGAAAACCAAATTCGTACGACAAAGACTTCCCCCTCTACGGCCATGCAAACTGCTGGGGCAAGTACTGGCAGCGAGAGATACAACAAGCCGGCAATGCCACGAGGAGGGTGGCGTGGTCAGAATCGTTCCTGGGCCCCGTTAAGTGTCCCGCGACGCGAATGTGCACAGTCCGCAGCAGGTACACTCATTGAAGGCTGAGTCGACCTAGGGGAGATCCAGGGGTTGTTCTGATATTCCTCGCGGCAGAGTGCGTCAACCACTTGTTGACTTCTGGTGCTCACACGCAAACACACCGCATCGGTTACTCACTTCAGGCCGAGTTGACGTGTCACTTGACAACAGCTGTGGCCAGGAATCGAACCCGGGCTGCTGGAGATTGTCAAGCAGTGCACGAAGCGTTGTCCCACCACTCCACACAAACGATCTCGCAATCACGCAGTATGTACGCGTGTTGAATTTCTTTCGAACCGTATTGTTATTGTCAATTTGCTCGATAGCCCAGGAAAGCCTCGCAGAGTGTCACGGCTTGTTTCTCACAGCAGGGAGCGAGCGATGATTGTGATGTTTTTTTCCCTTCCGAAATGAGTAATTCGAGAGTATTGTTTTTTTTTCAATTTGACGCCGCAACACAGCGGGGGCCGAAATCTTGCGAATGACGCCACGCTGTCTAGAACTTGCGTTGTCAATCAGACGGCGCGTATTCCTCCTTTGGAGAGTACACACGCCTGCAGGAATGACCGGGGTGGCCGCTCAACATCGAACCGCGAGCCTCCGCAACAGCCGGTCAACGCGATTCCTGTTGGACCATTGAACCCGAGTTGACGCTTGGAGAAGACCACGGGAGGCTCATGCGGTGCCAGTGGCCACGAATGTTGGAGAGGGCCGGTCATGGGGCTCATATCCCAACGATTGCATCTCGTAACGCTTACATACCATTCCATGAATACAAAGATAATGATCCCCCGTATAGCCTGAACAGATTTTATGGGCAAGTTGGTCAGCACTTATGAAGACCGGCACAGTACACGAGGGGCGGGTGGCCTGCACGTAGCCCGACCACCTTTGTCTCCCCAGTGGTGATGTTTACACACCGTGCCAGGAACTCATTTGAGGCCGAGTCGATCTAATGGGAGGTCCAGGACAGGCTCAGATAATCGTCACTGGTGTTGGCCGTGAGCGAGAATCGAACTCGGCTCGGCAGGTTCGTAGCGCAGCGCGCTAACAGCTACACTACCCCGCCTCCCCTGCACAAATACAGACACGCACACACACGCAGACAAGACACACACACGCAGTGAATTACACATAACGTGTGCTCACAAAGGGCAGTCAGGCAGCGCAGGCTGACACCCAGATGATCCACACTGGCGCGCTAAACGCCAACATAAATTTCCTATGATTAGGCAAGTCAAAATTTACGACCGCATAGCAAAGGACGGCACGGATTGTGCTACTCTGGTCAAGTTGGTCTTTAACAATGAGTGGGTTGTGGGTTCATACGCAGGGTGGCAACGTGAACCCCGTTGCTACTGCATAAATTCCCCCCTCGATTGTACGCGTGCATGTTGATCTTGTTGTGCACCGTACGTAGCCACACGTGCTAATCGGAGGTGCGGGGAAAGGACTACAAACTAAACACAAAAAGCGGTTCTAAAAAACGTTCGTGACTGCAGGAATTAATATTCTTGGTTCTGTCGGTAAAGTCACGTTTTGTTTTTATTTTTTATTTTTCGTTTTTTATTTACGTGACTTTACCGAAAGAACCAAGAACACGTAAAGAAATGAGTTTGGCAATCGAGATGATTTAAAAGTGTCAAAGCTCCCAGCGGCTTCCTAATTTCCAAAAGGAAGAGCGCGTTCCAGACGGCCGCAGAAGCGCATCTGAAAGCGCGTGATGCGGTGATCGCCCGGTGAGCCAAACGCCGCTGCGAGGATGACCAATCACGGAGACCCGCGCCCTTGATTAGAAGGTGGAATTAAATGAGGTGCGCTAATGACTCCCGAGTTTTGTCGGCAATCATCCAGCCTCGCCGTGCCACCGTGAAGGTGTACACCGCTCCGTACACTCTGCCTGCACTTTCAAAAATAATGTGGACGCGTAACCGCACCCCCCACACACACTTATTTCCAGCAGGCGCAAGGGGGAGGGGGGGTCTTCTGTTGACATTCGGTGTTCATGCCCCAAGTTCAAGTTCAGGCATTGGAGGCGGCACGGAGACACGGCGAGGGGTCCCCACATGAAGCCCGACCTTGGCGGTGTGAGTGGGTTCAGTCTCACGAACACAGCCATATGCGCAGTTGGTCGCAAACGATGGATGATCAATGGGTTCCAATCCCCACTCTCGTTCTCTCCCTCTCTCTCTCTCTTCACCTTGTCCGAACGTGTACTGTCGCGCACTCGATGGCATTCGCTCAATATTTACCACTTTGTGACTTCTCGCAGATGGCATTGAGGCAATGGTCTCAGAGTTGTTCTCTCCATTAAATGTTTTTTTTTGTTTGTCCGCTGTTCAAACGTCGGGTCACGAACTCTCTCCCTCTCTCTCTCGCTCTCAAAAAACAACCCCCCCCCCCCAGGCGTGGACGGGACTGTTTTGGTGGGTTTCTCACTTCTGCTTTTTTTATTTTTTTTATTGAATAATGGCCACTGACGGAGCAAGCGTCTCTAAGCAAATCAATAGCGGCATGAAAACGCTTAAATTATCGCCAGGGCACTTCAAAGAGAAATGATTTTAGTTTATTTGTGTATGTCTTGAGCACATTGAAGAACGGGCTGAGACCATCGTCCTAACGTGTTTAATTATAACCGTAGAATCAAATCCGATACAGAGCTATTGAAAAATGTCACTCACTTGTCAAACCGTTGAGAGAGAGGAAAAAACAACAACTATCATGGCTTTAGCACCAAATCGCCAGCCCTATATACGCGTGCGCGCAATATATTTGAATATAAATTTAGCGTTTGTTTTCACGCGAGACTTATTTCCCGTCAAATATTATGGAGCCGAAAACACAAAAACAGCGTGTCGCCTCGGTTACGTAACGTCTCGGAAGACGAGGGCTAAAGGAGCATAAGCCACTCTCCGTTAAATATTCATGCCTCGGCTCGGCGTTCACGTGCAGCTTAAACATTTGACGCGGAATTTTTCACCTCTTTTTTTTGGTTCACGACTCGGGGGGAGGGGGAGTAGGAGGGGGAATTGGATTTTTCGAATTGACAAAATGAAACAAATGGGTTTCCTCGGTGAACAATGTAATGATTGTGTCAAAAGTTACCAGGGTAGTTTAATTCCATTTAGACTCATTAGCTTGGTCTGTTCGGGGAAGTTAAGAATCATTCTGCAATAAGCCGGATTATCAAACCGACGTACACGCAGGGAGACACGCAGACGCGCGCACACGCACACAAAGATCACCCATTTAGCCTTACAGTCGGTTGGGGCAAGAGCTGTGAGCGAGAACCTCTTAAGGACAGCACGGCTCACGAAGGGAGCGCTGTGTCCAGCAGAGCACCACACCCGACCCCCTTTAACCTCCCCAAGTGCTGATGTTCCACATTGCATCAGAAGCTCTGGTACGGTTGAGTCGACCTAGGGGAGACCCAGGAGCGGTTTACTGGACTTCTGTGCAAAAAGAGCTTTACAGCTCATTGGCTTCCTCCAGTGTAAACAAATATATTGATTCCGAGTTTAAAAATCATGCGCCACTGATGTTAGCCGTGGTTCAGGAATCTAACTCAGGCCGACGGGCTCGCAGGGCTGTGCCCCGACCGTCGCCCCACCCCGCTGCTCCCCGTAAAGTGTAATTATTATACTGGTAGGAACCTCCTGGTTCCACCAGCCCACAGGGGATTATTGTGTCCGTCCGTCCATCGTGCATCCAAAAATGGGAGGGGTGGGGCTGGGTGGAGAGGGGAGAGTGGGGAAGGAGGGGCTGGGTGGGGAGGGGCTGGGTGGGGGGTGGGAGTGGTGGGGCTGGGTGGGGAGGGGCTGGCCACCCTATGGTGCCCTTATAAAACTCAACGTTTAACCTACTCACGCCGGCTTGTGCCCGCCCTCACAGTCGGGCATATTTGCGAAATACACCACGCCGCCGTTGACCCTGGCCATTGACCGAGCAACCCAACGTGTTCCTACCAGCTCCCTCCGCAGGAATGTGTTTGACTGTTTTAACTGCTGCTAACTCTCGCTCATCTTCGGGGAGGATTATCCAACTCGCGGATCAACTAACGCTGATTTGCGCCCCTCTGGCGGGCGTCGTTTGTTCTATTTAGTGGCCGCTCCTCGCTCGTCGAGGGTCGGCGAATCGGAGCTCGAGTCAACCGCTGTGGTGTCGGCAAGCGAGCCAAAGCGGTCCCCAAGCCGCGTAGCCCCGCGTCTTCAAACCCCGTCTGTGCGTGCTGTGTACGCACGCTGATCCTCTTTCACACCGTACGTAGCCAACAGCACCAAATCGGAGGTGCAAAGGGGGGTGGGCAGGACAACAAACTGAACATTTCACAAACAAGTAAGAATAGGTTTTATCCTTTCTGGCAATGTTGCCAATATTTCCAGAAAGGCTAAAACCTATTGTTATTTTTCATCATTTTCAATATCGCCAGAAAAGGTTAAAACCTATTCTCGTTCTTCATCATTTTTGATAATGGGAAAAAGGTCACATTGATACAAATTTCAATGACGGTATAACAATAAATAGACATTAATAGCGTAGTTTTCTGCAGGCTTTGCAATATCCGAGTTGTGTTTGGGTCACTCCCTCCGCCCTTATTGCCCGAGAAAATCGAAAATTGATTGGAGCAGCAACGAGAGGAAAATCAGGTTTAAGTTCAAACGCGAGTGTACACAGAAGTGACAATCGCCCTCCTAACAAGCCGCCGCTTGTAAGGGCAACAGCATTGATTAGCTCGCGCGGCCACGCCACAATGGTTACGCTTGCAGTGTGACCGGGGCTGGGGATGCAATTGAGAAGAATCCATGCGTCATGACGATGATGACCATAATGATAATGACGATGACGATGATGGTGGTTATCCATGCTTCGATTGCTCCGATCGGCGCGATCGCAGCGCGCCCCACTCGGCCACCGAAGCCGAAGTCGACCAATGCCGCAGAAGCTTCAAAGACCGACCACGAAATCAGTATCGTTTATTTATATATTTAGTTATTTGTACGGGGTTGATGTTCCTAGGGTCAAAGGGCAAACACTGGTCGATAATCCTTTAAAGCCAGAGCAGATATTTTACTGGTTGGCGGGGGGGGGGGGGGTGTATGTGGTGTGGGGGGCGGCTGTCGTCCTGACTTAAATCATTTAGGGGTGCCCCTGCCAGATACGGGGATGGGAGCAGGCGAGGTGGGGGGGGCTAGTGGTGTCACGTGAATGATATGGACCGCGGTGCAGGGAATTAATTAAAGGGCCCCCTGTCCAATGTTCCCGCTTATTCGTAGGCCACATCCTGGGCCCCTACAGCGGCCCACTGGGCCCCTGTGTGCAGTTGCACCGCCTGCACACTCGATCGATACGCCGCTGCCGAAGCGATCCCTCTCCCACCGTCCCAGAATCTACTTTCCTCTCTTTCTTCATACATCGGACTTATGTACATCATCAATTAATGCGTTATTTACTTAATATTTCGTGACTTGCTTACCCTCTTCTCAATGTGTGCACTCCTATCGTTTGGTTTTGTTGTTGCATCGCTTTGACTGGTGTCACTCGCCGAGCCGCCCATAACTAGACATTTGTCGAAATTTTTTAAAAGAGCTTTACAGCTCACCGGATTCCTCTTGCAGCCTAAATCCACATTCTGATTCTCTCCCGTGTCCATCCTCCCGTCTCTGCAACCCCACGCTCTGCCTGCCTCTCCGCGCGCGCCCACGCACGGCGGTGCGGCACGGGTCGTTGCCATGGGTCACCCCCATCACCCCCATCACCCCCATCATCCCCTCCCGACACCCCCAGCTCTTGCGCATCGCACAGCGACGCAGCCGCTGTCGGGGAGAGGAGAGCCGTCGCCTGGCCAGAGGAGAGGGGAGTGTGGGGGGGTGTGGGGGGGGGTGTGTGGGGGGGGCAGAGGACATCCGCGACGTCACCATCAGCCCAGCCGGAATAATCTGCCCGCCGGTTTGACGTCGGGATTGACGCCGGGGAACCAAAATGCGTGACGGATCATCGCTGGGATCAGCTTACCTGGGAAATAAAATGCCCAGATGCCCCCCCCCTCTCCCCTCCCCCGTGGCGTCACCACGGGGGTCATTCTCCGTGTGACCCGCACGGACGGAGGCGTGTGGAGCACTGCCCCGTCCACTCGCCGCCAGTGGCACGGCGACCGCCAAGGGGTGACGGTGCAGGCGGTGTAGCTGAACCACGTGCAACACCTTTGGCTACGGAGAGTGCGAGGGAGAGACAGGGCCGCCCCCCACTACTACCTCCCATCCTCCCCCCCCATTTAATTTGCGTGCATCAGAGCCAATGCCACCCCCCACCCCTCCCATTGGCCCGCACCACGAGCGATTCGATGAATCGTCGCACTGAGTCGATTCCAGATTTTTTTTTATCACCCCCTCCCCGCCCATCTCGTTTTTACGGCAGTACAAACTCAATCAACCTAAATATCCAACGAGCACATCATTTGCATATTGTTACGACCATCTGCCAATCCCCTGCCGCGTTAAAGGTGACCCAACGCTGCTGTGTCAGTCATGCGAAGTTTTTTTTATTTATTTTGGAGGGGGTGGGGGGCATACTTCACCATTCCGTGTCGAGTTCATACAGTCTCTACAGTCTGCTCATCGTTCACGTGATCCTCCGTTGGAAGTCGAACTCAGGTTTGCAAGAGAGAGCGAGAGAGGAAGTTAATGTTGCGTCGCTGTCCCATCGCGTTCAACCCACAGCCATAAATAAGTCACGCGGGGAAATTACTCTTTATCCCGGGACGCGGCCGAAGCCCATTGAGGGGATCTTTGCCTCTCCGGCAAATCACCAAGACTCTTTGTGCCATTGTTGCCCTTCGCTATAATGGAGGGTGTCTCTGTCAATGCTGACCACATCGCTGAGAGGCAGCGGCGTTGCTTACTCCAAGCGAACGCGTGCGTTGTTCTGCCGGTTGGCGAAGGCTGAGAGCTGGGGCGGGGGGGCATAGAGAGTACACCGCAGTACCGTACAACTACCCTATTGCTTTTGCAGCAGTGCCCTCTGTTGCCTGCCACAGAGCCCGGTCTACGCAGCCTAGAACAGCCGGGTTATGGATGGTGGTCGCCATGCGTGGAGCTTTGGAGGGAGCGGGAAATGCCCCCCAAAACTGGAAGTCTTTATTTTTTTCATTTTGAGCAGTTTACAATAACATTAAACGATTAATTATTTGAACGCGCGTTTCCTAATGTGAGAGACAAAGCGAACCTCTGACCCCCCCCGCCAAAAATATATATCTAGAAGTCACGCTCCGCCTGTGGTGGTCACCCATCCAAGCACTAACCAGGCTCAAGGCTGCATAGCTTCTGGCATCGGACAAAGTCGGATGCTTTGGCAACATGCTTAGTTGGGGCCGTGTGCACGTGCTGTGTTAATCCTCATTAAAATGCATAGCTACATTTAAAATGTACAGGACAGTCAGTGGCATAGCGATAGAGTGTGTAGGCAGTGCAGTTGCACCAGGGGTAGTGTGCCTAGCGGTGGTGTCTATGTACGTGGTTGGCTGCAATCCGGCAAAAACAGCAAGTGTAGGCGCCATCTGTTCCATACGGTGGGATCGAGTGTTGTCCCCTCTCACAAACGTGGGTTTTCCTAAATTAATCACGAAACAAAATAAACATTCCTGTATTTTTAATGACAACTTCGTGTCTTTGTCGCCTCGCCTGGTATGTAGGAGGTCGTGGGCTCGATCCCGATACCGATTCTGACCCATGGTCGCGTCGATTTTTCTCCGGGTCCTGCGTTTTTTTCCCTCCGCATTTAGAATCAACATCACGCGTTCAGAGTATTTGGCTGCAATACATTTCCACGTGATGATAAGCCACTTTGTTGAGCTTCCATGTGTGATAGCAAAGTCGCTTCTGAAAAAGATATATGGCTCAGTGGGCCTTACCTGATCAAATAAATAATTGTTTAGTTAAAATGTTAGTTTTATATGCATCCTCTTCTTATCAAACAGCCCCCCCCCCCCCTTCACTCCACGAACCCACGACGTCACTATCAATTGCACAAAGTTCCGAGTGCGTGGAGCGAAACGTCGGACGTCGTGCAGAACATCGAGCGGCACAACCCGAAAAGTCATCGCAGAACTACAACACCAACCCCCCCCCAACGTAGTGGAATCTCTGAAACGACACTTCCTGACCGAGCCCACATCCCCCAAACAGAGCAACATTAATCTTGATTTGAAGCTTTCGTGACGGCCGGAATTCCATAACTATTTGGCTCTTTCGGTAAAGTCACGTAGGTAGAAAATTAAAATTAATAAAAATAAAATAAAAATAAAATAAAAATCACGACGTTTCGGAAGCAACACAAGCTTCCGTCTTCAGGTGGAACCGTCACAGCACGATAGCTGTATCAAGTGAGAGAAATTCCAAGTAAACAGTATTTGTATATATACTGGTTGAGGGTGGGAGGAGCCAAGGTAGGCCCTGAATATTATTTTTGTGAGGTTCGGTGCGGCTGAAGCACGCTGTTAGGAATGAGGCTTTGTTGTGTAAATTAGGTGCAGATGATGTAAAGGTGCGTATAAAGTCACGTAGATAGAAAATTTGTGCCAAATTTAACCCCAAAAAGCTTTGCGGTCCTCTACATGAATTTCCTATCTACGTGACTTCATCGAAATAACCATAGAGTAGAGCGCAACATCGTCGCAAACGCACCGGATGCTGGGATTGTCCCACCCTAATCCAATTACACGGCTACTCCGTGATCCGCGTGTTCAATTCTCGTGCCTAAATGACACCATTAAGCAATCTTAAATGACGCGCGCTTAAGGTCTCGCCGAGTAATCTCGATTAACAAAATCTGCACGAGGGTTCGTCCGTGAGAGCAAGAGTGTGTATATATCTCTCTAAGGTTTTTGTTGTTGTATATTTGACTACAATCGTACCGTGTTTGGATGTGTCCGAGCTCACGGGATCATGGGGTCGGGCCTGTTTATTGCTGGAAGGGATGGCCACCGGAGCATACTAAACTAAACGATTTTTGTTATTTATTTTACCAGGTTAAGGACCACTGAGCCATTCAGCTCTTTTTGTAGAAGAGACCTGACCACGAATGATAGCCCAACGAAGTGGATGATCATGTGGACATTGCGAGCTACCAAATACTCTAAACGCGTGTTTCTCAATGTGGAGGGGAAAACCGTAGAACCAGGAGAAAAATCCACGCGACCATGGGGAGAGATACATGCAAACTCCAAATATACAGCAGGTGTCAGGGCCAGGACCGAACCCACGATCTCCTGCAGGTGTTATCGGCTTGGGGCTGTCAGGTGCCAGGACATGGCAGCATAGCAATGGTCGACAGATAGAATTGATCATCATCATCAATAATAAAAATAATAATTTTCAATTTTGATTTAAAGCTTACTGTGTTTTTCACACCTGATGATGATTGCTTGTGTTGCAGTCGAAACGTCGTAAGAATTGTATTGTTTTATATTTTTATTATTTTATTGTTTCCCTTCTACTTGACTTTACCGAAAGAAACAAGAATATATAATAATAATTTTCAACTTGTAACGCACTGCACAGTATTTGCTCGCTCTCAAGGGGAGAGGCAAAACAACCCAGAGGCGCGAGGAACCAAAGGCGAGCGGGGAAGGTCACCAGCCGGGCGGTGAGCCAGTGCCAAATACCACCCCAAAGCTTTGCGGTCCTCTACGTGTTAAGGTGTCAGTCATTTGGGATGTAACCAGAGCACCCGGAGACAACCCACGAGGGGAGGGGGTCACTACTTTTTAGCATGCAGAGGGAACAGGCGAGGTTCACATTCGTTGTAGCGCCCCTTGTTGGCGAGCCAGGGACTGGCTCTTTGCTCACAACATTTGTGCGATCCGCCAACCCTCTCCTCCACAGTGCTGGATTATGGGGCCTGCACAGCCACCAACCACCCACCCACCTAATAGGCCTCTCTACGCAGACCAGGGACACGCCTTTTAATATATACACTGCCAATCAAACCGAATAATAGTAATTTAAAGCTTTCGTGACTGCAGAGATTCATCTTCTTAGTTCTTTCGGTAAAGTCACGTAGAAGGGAAGTAATACAATAATAAAAATAAAACATAATACATTTTTTTATTATGTTTTATTATTTTTATTATTTTATTACTTCCCTTCTACGTGACTTTACCGAAAGAACCAAGAAGACGAATAATAGTAATAATAACAATGGATTTTCCAAAGCGGAAAACAGAATGACACATTTACGGACGACGTTTAAGATGATGGGGCGCTGTGCAGTCACAGGTGGCCCAGGATGACATCATCAACTCGCTGCACTTGAGAGGCTGGATCACGAGCAGCGGCTGAAACCACCGATTCGAACCAAAGATTAATAATGGCCATGACGGACAAACGTCATGGCCATTATGAATACCATGTGTGTGTCAGAGAGAAAGAGGGAGAAATACGCCCAGCCCCAGGGTCCCAGCTCTCAGAACACCATACTTGAACGGTCTTCACTTGTTAACACGAACCAGATCCAGGCAATTACAATACCGTCACCTCTGCTGGGAGCGCAGAGGCCCTCAATGAGAGCTCATGTTTGTTAATGTAGTCCATTACATCATCAAGACCACACAATCCCCGGCCAGTTATTTATTACACAAACAATGCTGATACACAAGACAAAAAAAGACCCCCGGTATAGCCTCAACAGACTGTTGGGGAAAGTGCTGTTAGCGAGCACCTATTAAGACCGGCACGGCACACGAGGGGATGGGTATCCAGCAGCACGCCCGGCCGCCTTTGTCTGAGTCGACCTAGGGAAGGCCCAAAAACCGGTTCAGGTAATCGTCACTGGTGTTGGCCGTGAGCGGGAATCGAACTCGAGTAACCGGGCTCGTAGCCCAGAGTGCTAACCGCTACACCACCGCTCTCCACACACATGCACGAACGTTCACACATATTCACGTACACACACACACATATTCACGTACACACACACACACATTCACGTACACAACACGCACGCACGCGTGACAGCGAGACGCAGGCAAAGAGAGGGGGGGGGGACGGAAGCGGCCGTACTCTGCGAGAAATACACCGGGGATGACACCGACCCTAATGAATGGAACGGCACTTCGGGGAGAGATGCGTCGTGGGTTCAGATGATACTGGGTTTTTTGATGCCTCTTGGGAGTAACGCAATTACAGGGCCACTTGCGACACACCATTGCGACATGCTACCAGCATCGGGGATGTCAACGCAAGCGTGGCTTGTGAGTGTGCATGATGTCAGGCGCAGCTATTATAAAAATTTGAAATATTTTTTTTATTTTTGCAAATGCCTCTGTGTGTTGCTTATGTCCGGTGCTGCGGAATTTGTAGCGCACGTGGAGCGCGGGGTAATCGCATGCAAGCAGCAATCGGCGTCAATGATTTCCCCAAGGTCTGTGGTCCTATCGTTGGATCTGTGGTGTCAGTGTGTATGCGGTACATGCCGGTCATGTGCTCGGGAGAGTTTCACCGAGTTTCAAAACGACTTCAGGAGAGCGCTCTGGGCTGATGTTTTCAGACTGTGACCGGTATTTATACAAGACTGAGTCGACCTAGGGGAGGCCCAGGACCGGTTCAAATGTCGCTTGCCACCTGACATTCGTCGTGTCCAGGGAATCAAACGCAGGTCATCGGATTCGTAGCACGGTTGCGCTAATCGCTGCGCCACCATTCCCCCCCACTAACAAACAACAAACACACAAGCATACACACTTACACTCATTGCTTTACAACAGCTTTTTTTTCATAATAAAGGTTTTGGGGTTAGATCGCGTTATTTATAAATGTGTCGCAACCTTCCACCACTCGACACGGCCAATCAGTAAAACACGTGTAACGTTAACAAAACGCCAATAAATCACCGCTGTTTATGCTTAGTTTGTTGTCCTTCCCCCGCACCTATGATTAGTACGGTTGGCTACGCACGGTGCGAAAGAAGTTCAACATACACACACGCGAATTATAACTTACATTTATTCACCTTTAGGTGACATTTATCTTCAGAAATTCAGAGGGCCTTGTAGTTGGGGCGCACGGACCACTCACGCTTGTCGCATTCAACTCGAAAATGTGCCACGAAATCCGTTGACTACACAGACCCCACTCTCTGTACGCGTCAAATACGAGCCCGTGATTAATGAGCGCAACGTATCGCTTCCTCACCTCCACGGCACGTCCATCAATCACACCCGGCACGTTACGTAACATCCGACACATTTAGACGACGCTCAGGGTGGCAGCAAGCCCGCCTGAAATCCCTGGCGGTCCAACACTAGCCACAGTTTTCTTTTACCAGACTGATAATTGGATTAAATAAAAAAATAGACGTACGTTTACATTTCGCGGCGTGGTTTTTTTTTGTTGCGAAACCACGGGGACGTGAAATACAAGTTTCCTCTCGCTCTAGGCGCATTAGCTTTGTGCCATTTGTGTTCAGGTACAGGACCCAAGACCGGTTTAGATAACACTCGCCCCCACTGTTAGCCATGGCGGGGAGTCGAACTTACAGATTAATGTGATCGCACACAGCCCACTGACCATTGTTCCAACCCCCCCCCCACAACCTTCCCCCACCACAAATAATTATCATTAATATTTTTCGAGTGAAATTAGTGTACGGTGAAAGTGAGGATGGGGAAACTTGTTACGTTAGCGTAGGTGGAGCAATTGGTTTTCTCTCTCTCTCTCTCACACATACACACGCACACGTCTAATTGTAAACTCGCCGAAGAGGAGCGTGTTTGCTGCATCTGTTGCATCCACTCACGGACTCCGGCGTTCTTACCAAGTGGGCGTTTGTTAAGATCCAGTTCCCGAGTAGGAAAGGCGTGTTACGAGCGCTGGGACATTCGAAGGAGGCAACTTTTGAGCGGGCAGCCCACTGATGTTAGGCCCACGTAACATCATCATACCCACCATCGTCATACCCATTATCATCATCGCCATCATACCCATCACCATATCCAGACCTTCACGGCACAACTCTATCAGTGGGGAGAACAGCCACATCACACCCATCATCATAATCATACTAACGGTCATCATCATCATCATACCCATCACCATATCCTGACCCTCACGGCACAACTCCATGGGTTGTTTTTTTTAAGTGAGTGTAAGAGCAGTTCTTGTGGGTAATGAGTTTTTGTAGCCACTGGGAATTCTGGCAGAGGAAAGGAAGCGATGGCGATGTGTGGTGACCTCAATAACGTGAACTTGATTGGCTCCCCGAACATTGCGGGGAGGGTGCACCCAGCACCCCCAACTCCACCGAGCCTCCCCTCCTCCCCACCGCGCGACCTTTATTGTAGAACCAATATGACCACCACTGCAGAGGTGCAATCGTCAGCACACTGGAGCTGCAACTCAGAGGTAGGCCGGTTCGATTCCATCTCCTGGCGCGGCAGTTGAAAAAATAGGCAAATTTATTAAATCCACTCCACTCTCCCCCCCCCCACCACACACAGCACATCACCTCTGGATACGTGGGTACAACACCACAGCTGGTCAATCAGCAGGCCACGTGTGGTGCGATAAAGCGTGGGTAACTGCCATAACCTCCAAGACGTCCGGTCAGCGAGGCAGGGTTAGCGCGCTGCGCTATGAACCTGGCGACCCGGGTTCGATTCCCGCTCACGGTCAACACCAGCGATGATTATCTGAACCGGTCCTGGGCCTCCTCTTAGGTCGACTCAGCCTCAAATGAGTACCTGGTGCGATGCGTAAAACATTCGCCACGAGGGCTTGGTGCTGCCCACAAAACCCTCCGCTAATGTGGCTATCTCGGGCTCCCTCCAGTGGAAGCCCTTGAGCGAAGCAATTGCAGGGCTGCGCCTTAGCTCATTTGGTATGTATCTACGTGCGCCTGTACGCCTCACCTTGGCCGCCACGGACGAGTTTGGCTTCTCGAGGAGGTCCCAGAGCCTCTTGCGCTTCTCCGCGCAGCACGCGCCGTCGAACACCTCGGCGTCCATCTCGCGCGCCGTGTCCGCCTCGCGCCGCAGCTCCTCGTTCATCTGCTCCTTCTTCTGGTGGTACCGCGCCTGGCAGCACGACTCCAGGTAGATCTCGTCCACGCCCCAGTAGTCGAGCTCCTGGCTGAAGGAGAGGGCGCACATCTCCTCCATCATGTGCAGCTTGCCCGTGCGGTAGAAGTTGAGGATGGACGTGAACGCGCCCGGGTGACGATCGAAGAAGTACTCGTTCTCCCCGGGGCTGTGATCGTCGCAGAGGGCCGCCGCCTCCCCATCGGCGCTCGCGTCCCTCAGCTTCCCGAGCCTGGTCCGCGGAAGTCTCTCCAGGGTCCGCCACAGCACCTCGTGGCACACGCCGCCCACGTTGAGGCGCACGCGGCGGCTCAGCGGCTCTCGGGCGGCAGAGGGGGCCTCTTCTTCTGCCGGTGATCTCGTGGCGTCTTCTCCACCACCACCACCACCTCCTCCTCCTTCTCCGCTGGGAGCGTTCACCGTGTCCGGGTGACTCCCGTCAAGCCCCTGCGGGAGGGGCTGCTTGGGAGGAGACCCACCGAGGGATGTGGTGGAGCCGCGGGTTTCCATTCTGGTGTTTGTGACGATGACACCTTCTCCTCCTCCTTTCCTGCTGTCTCGTGTCCTCCCTCCCGGTATTCCCTCTGCGCTGCTCTCCCTCCCTCCCCTGTGTTCCTGCTCTCTTTGATCTTCCTTCCTTTCGCTACCTCTTGGCTTCCTCCTCCTCTCTCCTCTTCCCCCTCCTCCTCGTCCTCCTCCCTTACATCAAGTCCCTCGTGAGCAAGATCTAAGAGGTCAATGAAACACAGCGAGGGTCATTCGCGGACGCGATTTGCTTCGACGCACACGCGGGCCGCAGATGCCCGTCGTGCGATGTGATGTACGGTTCGCCCAATTCATCGTTTGATGATTCAAACAACAATTGACGACTGCTTTATCGACGTGGAAGGTTGGACAAAGGCAGTCGTGATAATAATTTCGTGGACACGAGGAAGAACGCTGTACTGCACGTGTGCATTTTACGCATTGAATCCCCTCATTAAAATGCCGAGCCACATCTTACGGGTGCCACACACACACACACAAAGACAAAGACAAAGACCCCCCGTACAGCCTTTAACAGACTGCTAGTGCAAGTGCTGTTAGCGAGTAGCAGCCTATGAAGGCCGGAATGGCACTCGAGTTGGGTGAGGGGTGGCCAACACCACGCCCGGCCGCCTTTATATCCCTCGTGGCGAATGTTTTACGCATCGCACCAGGTACTCATTTGAGGCTGAGTCGACCTAGGGGGAGGCCCAGGACCGGTTCAGATAATCATCGCTGGTGTTGACCGTGAGCAGGAATCGAACCCGGGTCACCATGTTCATAGCGCAGCGCGCTAACCGCTACACTACCGCTCCCCACTGTGGACTCCACACACACGCGCGCGTGCAAACTCGCCGGCCTCTTCAACGCAACGGCAAAAGCTCATTCGCAGTCTCACGCGTGCTCTGCTCGGGCTGCAGTTTACAATCTTCACACTCCCCCTATGCGGCATCCCTGGTCTC
Organism: Entosphenus tridentatus; assembly: GCA_014621495.2. Taxonomy (NCBI): domain Eukaryota; kingdom Metazoa; phylum Chordata; class Hyperoartia; order Petromyzontiformes; family Petromyzontidae; genus Entosphenus; species Entosphenus tridentatus. The sequence goes on along the minus strand of CM025635.2, from coordinate 1,563,062 downwards.
TACGCGACACACGACTCTCTGTGTGTGTGTCTTGGTGTTTGTGTGTTACTCGCTAACAGCACTTGCCCCAACAGCCTGTTAGAGGCTATACGGGGGATCTTGTGTGTGTGTGTATATACAGTATATATATCCCGGCCTTAATCAACACTCGCTAACAACACTTGCCCTAACAGCATGCCCAGGCTACACGCGGGATGTTTGTCTCCGTGTATCAAACTGTGCATCTCTGTGCGAGTGTTAGAATCTATGCACGTACGCGCCTGTGTTATCTGTGCTGTCGGTCGTGTGCATCCATGTGTGCGTACGCTTGGCCGCGTGTGTAATCACGGTAAGTATATGCGAGAGCAGGCGTGCGTGATCCGTGTTCTGCCAGCGAGCCTTCGACACTTCACGTAGCCTCAAGGTACACCTAGCCTGGCACGAGCGCCGCGATGACGTGACCGCCACTTAGTGGCGAACGGCGGTTGTTGATGCTGCGCGCGTTATTATCAGTATGTGCTGTGTGAGTGTCCATCGGTCTGTCTCCCTGTGTCTGTGCACACACACGTGTGCGTACGTGTGTGTACACGTGTGTGTACACGTGTGTGTACGTGCATGCCTGCAGTCGTTCCCTAACAGCTCATACCCACATACATGGATCGTGTTCCTTGTGCGTGGGTCTACGTTTTGCTGTGGAGTGAGTGTGTTTGCCATGCACGTGTGTACGTCTTTGTGCGCACGTGTTCGTAACGCACGTACGTGGGTTGACGCGCGCGTGTCGCCGTGCGCATACACGCGTGGAAGTGGTTCACTCGAACATATTATTCAGAGCAGTCCATCAGACTAAACGAGACATCTGTGTGTATGTGTGTGTGTGTCTTCCTTTGTTGACACGTGTACTGTACGTGTGTAGAGGTCTCTCTTTCTCTCTTTGTGTGCATGAAACTGGGCAGGGAGCGTGCATTTACTTATTGTGTATATGTTCGTGTCTTTGATGTGTTTGTGTGTTCGTGTCCGTGTGTGCGCGCGTCCCTCCGTGTGCGACTCAATGACGTTTTTTTGTATCCGAACGAGATCCGGACATCTCCTAGGTCGACTCAGCCTGAAACGAGTGCGAAAGTCGTCACCCGCTGGGGAGAGACAAAGGCGGCCGTGCATGCTCGCGCACGTGGTGCGAACCACACCGCCCGATTGTGCTCCGTCCCGTTCCTGAATAGATGCTAACTAACAACACCGACCCCGACACTTCATAAGGACACGCACAGCTGAGTCTCATAGCTAGCATGCACCGGGACACACATGGCACGATCCCAGTGATAAAAACTCATGGAAACCGTGTGGAACTCTATTATTCGTCTCTCTCTCTCTATCTATGTGTTAACGTCCACCAGCCAATTGGTTTACAAGACCAATGTCATCCAGTGGACCCTGTTTATATGCGAGCCAACTGTGGACACGTTTTGACCTTCAGGGGTCACATCGGCATTGCCAGCCTGGTGAAACACATGCAGCTACGTTGCCAGATGTTACTGTTAAGAACACTCCATCGACAAGACGGAGTCCTATTCAACACGCAAAGCAATATATGTTTTTAAAGCAACTACATTTATCATGCGAGGCTGTGGAACATGACTGATGATGACAAATAGGTTAGACCTCCGTCTACACACGCACGTTTTAGTTCCATCAGCCTATGATTGGCTTTGCGAGATCAGCGCTGTAGTATCAAGCAGCGGTCTGTTGAATTCTCGACCGGGATTCGATATCGAGCAGTCTCATCTTCGGAGTCGGGGGCTTTGCGAAACCAATTCCATCACCGGCGAATTTCCGCGAACATTTACGAAGAGTTTCAAGCGGGATGCGCACATTCGGAGTTTTGACAAATCGACGATATCGATGGACTCGGCACCCACCTTGCTTCGATGACACGGCACGCATCGCCGAGTGATTCGCACGCGACCATAATTGTAGTCGGTGGCTGCTGCTGTTGCTGGATTGTTGTCGATGTCGCAGATGTCGTCTTCGTCGTTGTTGTTGTTTTACGATTAGCGCGGTGTTCTCACGCCGGATCTATGGGACGCGGAGACGAGAGAGCTTCGCTCGGCTCGCAGCTGGTGGAGGCGCTGCTGTATCGTGAGCGCTCGCTTCGTACTGAGACTCGCGCCTGCCCTCGACGATTTTCTGCCCGGGCACCCGAAGAGAGACCACCTTACGACAGACGGACCCAGCTCCGAGCCGACGACGACGATGATGAACTCAAACGATGCCCTGGTGTAATGATGATGTTGATGATTAAGAAGTTGAATTAAACACTGCCGCTGCTGCTGATATTGGTGATGATGAACTCATACGATGCTGATATGGTAATGATGGTTAAGAAGTTGAATTAAAAAACTGGTGCGGATGATTGTGATGATAGTAGCGACTTAAGTAACGTTATTGATGATAATGCTGCGGCTGATGATGCTGATGATGGTTAACTCAATTGATGCTGCGAATGAAGAACTCTAAATTGATGCTGCCACTGCTGATGATGAACTCCATTGAAAGCTCAAATTAAATGATACTGCTAATGCTGCTGATCGTTTCACCGATAATGTTGCCGCTGTTCTGCAGCAGCAGCAGCAGCTGTTGCTGATTAAGATCCTGACGAAGACGACAATGCTGATTACAAATAATAATTTAGCCGCACGTGCTATTCATTAGAATGCCACTCGTGATGCCAGCTTGGCTCGCCCGCCTGCTAGCCCACCCACCCACCGCCTTCCAGTCTCTATCCACTGCTGGCCCCAGGTCCCTCCAGCCGCCGATGGATAACGCTCTTGCAGACACCGCCGCTGTCCATGGTGCTAGAACGCGAGAGACGACACCGCACGCCGCGTCGTCTGTTCGCCGTGACACCGACTGATGTGGAAACTCCGCTTCGCTAAGACGCAGCGCCCGCAGCTGGCGACAGAGGGGAGCTGGCGTGGGAAGAGCGAGTGGGGGGCGGGGGGAGAGCGAGTGGGGGGCGGGGGGAGA
>CM025635.2:1487697-1549213 GCA_014621495.2 Entosphenus tridentatus | reverse complement strand
CCCCCCCCCCCCCCCTTAATAAACCAATGAAGAAGAAAACTTAATTTTCAAACAAACCATTCACAGATTCAAATCTGCAGGGCTAAGAGGCAGCCACAGAAATACGGTAAACCAACTGGGTTTCCAATACAGAAAGCATATTTTAGTGGTACTCCCTTGTAGAAACGGTGTTTTCCTTGATAATTCCCATTCTCTACCACGTAAAAAAATACAAGCAAATGGACAAACATCATAAACAAAGAGCCTTGTGACTTGTCAGAATTTTCCCAGAGAAATAAATGTTATTTTTACGTCTGTGTTGTCAAATATCAACTTCATTTTTACAGGACATTACATTACACTGAGAAATATATAAAAAACAGGTGGATCAAAGAACATGCAGGTAAAGAAAAGTGGGCTTAGACAGGGAACGTTGCTGGAAGGTATGATGTTGGCAGATTATCAACAATGAGTGGCAGCCAAGAAATTATACGTCGGGAGTACGACACCCAAGTATATGTGACGTGGTGAAATCTGCTCATGTGCAGGTGCTATTTGGATTATATCGCAGCAAGGCGACAGATGGCAGCGGCTTTGGGAAGGTGTGTTCAGCAGTGGATTTATAATGGCTGATGATGAATTATTACTCAAATAAATTGTTCTCACTACCAAAAAGGAACATGGGGCAACAATTGGTTCTATTTGGGGCCCTTAGTCATATCTAGATTCCACTATGGTGAAGAGGGAGTGTGGAAACTCGAAATTATTATGACGGGGGGGGCAGTCAACGCCGCCCCATATGAGTGTTATTGTAAACATTTTAAACCATTTCATAAAGTGATGTAATTACAGGCTACAATCTTGTTTGAGCATCGGGAAATAACATTGACACGAGGGTGTGGATAGAGGACGCTTGCGTTTGTTGGACTCAAGGAGAGATTTGTCAAAACTACCAAACTTGCTGGGGTTTTGAAACGACTTAGTTACCAGGACAGTTAATGGGTTCTGGTAGCCTTTTGCCATTATCCACTCACTTGCACCACTTAATTTACGTAGTCCAGTTTCCTTACACCATGTCTTAAGAACAAAGCATTTCAGTGTATAGCGACACATTTTTGTACGAAAAAAATGGTGTACTGTATTTCCCTTTATCAAGCCACGATTGCATAGACTGTTCCTGTCGACCATTGGTGTTTCACGACACTTTAGCACATTGCTCAGTATAGTATAACTCATCTCTAAATATTATCGTGATGCCATTAAATTGCTCGCAACTATTTTTGTTGTATTAATATATTAACATTACACGGCATATTGATTATAGTACCACTGCGATTTTAATAAACGCTATATTATCACCATCAGTTGTACGCAATGGTGATTGGAGTAATGATTTCATCGTCACTATTGAACGTCATTATTTTCAACATTGCGTGTTATATCACAACAGACGTTCAAGCAACAATCTACTTTTAACACTTACTACAATTAACGACCTTACAATGATTATACAACCACCGTTACCTAAACAAAGACGGTTCCAATGGGGCGTTACCATCGCTACGGGAACGGAACAAAAACACGCTGGTCCTTTAGTCCCACAACACTAGCAGCTGCGAACAACCACTACGGCAGTGACAGCGGCAACCACCATCAACACCAGTGAAGTCGAATTAAACCAAACAACAACAACCACCAAACAACAACAACCACCACTGCGGCCTAGTCCGCCCCCCTCCCCCGGGTGAGGCGCTGCTCGCCTGGTTTCACCGCCGACTCCGGCTCGCCGCGGCCGCGGCCACTGCGCCCCCCGTAAAACTTCCGTCGCTTTTTGCGGCCCCGCCGTTCGAAGAGATGATCGAGCGAGGGGCGAGTGCGCCACGCGTTGCAAGGGCGGCTAGTCGAGTCCGCGGCCACCAAGTTCAAATCCCACTTCCCCTACCCAGCACCACCACCAACCACGACGGAGCCGCAACCGGTCTCACCTGCATGGACGCCATCTTCCCAAGCCGCGCTGCATTATGGGAGCGCGGGTCACGTGAGCGACGTTAGTCCCCCTTCCCGTTTCCTGACATACGTCACCGTCTCGCCCCCCCCCCCCCACCTACCACCCCCCACCTACCACCAGCCCCTAACCAACCCCCACCCCGCCACTCAACTGACCTTTCACATTATTCGTGGGTCAATATTCTTGGGTCGCTCGGTAAAGTCACGTAGATAGGTTCAAAAAAATAACACTTAAAACTACGACTTTTTTTTTAGTGTTTATTTTTTTTCTTTGAAAATAAACACTAAAAACTACGACTTTTTTGTTTTAAGTGTTCTTTTTTATTCTCTTTGAACCTATCTACGTGACTCTACCGAAAGACCCAAGAATATAAATTTCTGTAGTCACGAAAGCTTTTTGTCAAGATTCGCAAGCAACGTTTAGAAATTGACTTTTTAAATAGTTCAGTTTTTGTACATGAACCGCGGTGCAGCGGTCAAAGGGGTTGTGACCCGTGGTTCATGGGACCAACGTAAACGGACTGCGATGTTGGGAATTGAATATGCGCACACACACAATGATCCACGTATTCCGAGTACACTTGGTAGTGTTATTTCCTAATTGCTTATGCTTCAAAAGTACAAAAAATAGCTATTATTACCCACAAACTTTGCTTTTGTGACCAGCACACAAAAGCAAAGTTAATCATCCACTCCATTAATAACACAAACACATTTTTTTTGTTCCTGGATAGTAAGTGTTATTTCCTAATTGCTTATGCCTCAAAAATACAGAAAATGGATATTATTCCCCACAAACTTTGCTTTTGTGACCAATACATTGATATATAATGAGAAAACGTGGTGTGCATTTGTGTCTTTCGTTCACATAAAGTCCTGGTCACAAAAGCAAAGTTTTCGGGAAATAATACCCAGTTTCTATACTATATTTAGTTTTAGTTTCTATACTATACTTTTTAGGCATAAGCAATAAAAAATAACACTTAGTACCCAGGAACAAAAATTGTGTTACATAGTGTCATAAAGATGCTCTGAAGACGTGGGGTTGGGAGAGGTCAAAAACAAAAGCCAAAGTTGGGCCCTGCTGTCGCAAGCACGCCGCAAAGATGACCGAGTTGAACCTCCGGCACTTCATATAGTGATAGCTTTTTACCCTTTGAACTGGTACAAAAAACTGACACCTTTATACAAGGCATCATGTTTGCAATAACCACAACACAAGCAGTCAAAATGCAAACAAACAGAAACAACTCTGATGATGATAATGATATGCACTGTCCTTGAAGTTGATTGGTCCACACCCGAGACAGCTTTTCTTAGAGCCTAGTCTCACATGGTGTTGGACCAGATGGCACCAAAAGGCGTACAACTCAAAAACAGCGCACTATCAGAGTATTGAGAGCTCGGGGTAAGCATTTACATTATTAGAACTCCTTTACCAGTGGTAAAATATAGTGATAGGTTATTACCCTTTCAAGAGAATTGGGTGACAAGAGCAGCGGGCGCCTCTTAAAATAAACAAATATAGTTGACGCGAGGTTATATTTGGTTCTCGTTGCAACAACGGCAGCATGATTTGACGGTATGGGTCCACGTGCTTTTATGGCTTTATTTTGGTGATTTTTGAAAAGTTTTTTGGTTTGGCCATGTTTGTTTGTTGTAGTACAGAGTTAGACTGATGGCCTTAATCTAAGTTGTCTTGTGGTTGTTGTTGTTGTTTGACTTGCATCCCACTGTGATGTTTGCACAGAGTTGGTGTACGGTGCTTTTTCTGCAATATTTAGCTGTCTTTTCTTGGATTTTGTGTTTGCACTTAGTCACATCGTCACTCCAAGATGTTTTCTTGTTCATGTTTATGTTTTTTGTTTGTTGCGGTTGCACCCGATTCAAGAGCCGAATGGCTCACAGGGCTATACCTAATCAATGAACTTGAACTTGGCGGTGCAAAGGATGATTCGACATGTTGAGACCTCGGTTTAAAATGCATTTAAATATTGAATCGGCTTTCACGCTTTTTTTATGTATATATAAAAATGAAACCAACAGACCTACGTTTTAATTCCTTGTATTTATTTATATTTTTTCTTGCGAAGCCTGATTTGTTTTCATTCATAGGCAGGGCGAAATGCATCCTCGTGCCAAGATTTGTTTTGCCTTATTTGGTCTGGCCCATTGGGCTGGCCAATTAGGCAACAGGGGAGGGTGGGTATGGGGGTCGGGCCTTCACAGCCTGCGCGACTACGGAGTGTAAGTGGATGGTTAATTTGTAACCGCGTCCCAAAACAAGCTAAGATGATGCATTATGCAACATCCGATGTTGAGCAACACTTCAAGAATTCGACAAAGTTTTGTGCAGGAAAGTCAGACCTTTTAATTTCAGATTGTTTCACGATACACGCCTCAAACAATACACGTACAAATGCATTGCCGTACTTATTAACTTGTTTATACCTTTTAAACCACGAGAGTTCAATGGATAAATAAGCCGGAATGCGCCCGATCTCATCATCTGATGGGAACTATGCAGTTCTGGGCCTGGATAGAGTTTGTATGGGTGACAACCATGTACAACAGGTAGATACAGGCAGCAGAGAGACGTCAAACAATATCCATTGTTCCTCTTTTACGATCATACCCCACCTGCACAGGTCAGCGTGGTGCGGTAAGGTCAAATAACCCTTACCAGCTGCAACTGCGTAGAGGCCCTCCCTCATCGAGTAGTGGCCCGCCAAAAGGCTTGCACGTGTACCTACAAGACGGTAGGATACTGCAAGAGATTACCTCGAAGGTCTAATGTCATCGACTTTAAATCTACAATCACTGAGCAGCAGGAAATGCTGTTGAGGTGTGGGTGGTATCAACAGCATTGGCCACGCCGATCTAACGAACTGGACCTTTTACACCACGATAGATTCTACACACACCACGTCTGCGAAAGTAATACATAACGAGCGAATTTAATTGTGACCCCGAATAACGACAATTTATCACAACTTGAGAGGGGGGCAGGGGGGGAAGTCAATCATTTACCCCCAAGGGGGAATCCACGTGGTTAACTTTGGGAGACACATGGGTAAAGTGTTTGTTAGGAATAAGGGACTAAATTAGTATATGTTCTCCTCATACCCCAACTTTAAAAAGCTGCCGATGTGCCTCAATTCATGTCATGGGTCTCCTCGGCTACTCACAGGTTCCCAAAACTGCTAATGTCCCCTCAACTTCACAATCGTTCTCACGCTTTTTTTGATTGTTGGAAACCAAGAAGTCTTGGCTGTTGGGAGACGGTGGCGTGACTCAATGTGCAGACGGTGCGACTTGCACGAGTTACCACAGACCATAGGGGGCCCAGGCTATAGAGGTGGCAAATTATATTTCTTACACCAGGGCGCATGCCAACCACACTTTCCCTGGTTGGAACCACTACGCAGTGTAGGAAACTTTAATTTTTTTAGTTTAGGCCCACTGAGATATATAGCTCTTTTTTAGGAGCGACTTGGTCACACATTATAGCTCAACGAAGTGGCTTATCAAGTGGAAGTTTATAGCAATTAAATACTCTATAAACGCATGATTCTAAATGTGGAGCGAGAAACCAGAGGACCCGGAGAAAAATCCACGTGACCACGGGAAGAACATGCAAACTCTAAATATACAGCAGGCATCAGGGTCGGGATCAAACTCACAACCTCCTGTATACCAGGTGAGGTAGTTAACATCTTGCTACGGTGGCACCCCAGTGTAGATACACCATGTGGTGTGGTGGAGACCCGTATGGTCCTGCATGCGGGAAGTCTGGGTGGTCTGGTCACTCTGGGTTTGTGAAATCATCCGGTGTGGGGAACGTGTGGAGACTGGGCATGGAATGATGAACCAATTATTGTACAATACTCACAAAACATGCATTGAAATATATGGGAATCAATTTATGACACGTGCATGTTTTATGCAATGCGTTCATGTAAACCATGGAGCCACGAACGAATTATAAAAATTCATCAAATAGCGAGGCGGGCCAAATAATGTCACACTTAATCGAGACGCATTGAGTTTGGGCACATGATATGAAGTTGCATAGCGTTTAAACATCATCTTGCCACTCGAACAGTGTATTATAATGCCTAGCATACATGGGGAAATCCGTTTTCATGTTAAATGATATTTCTCCATCGAGAAACATTTGGTTTTCGGCCAATCAGGATCGAGAGACTCCCACGAGCCCAAGGCAATCAATCATGTGATCACACACATGCTGCTTGAAAAGTTTCCCAACAAATGTTTCTGGAATTTTTTGGAATACATTTACTCACGATGCTGGGCTCAAATAGTTTTTTTTTATATATTGGTTGCTGAGGACAGAATAAAAGCGCTTTGAGATGACCGATTTTAAAGGCGCTTTATAAAACTGAGTTTATTAGTTTTTTACTTAAAACTTTCGTGACTGCAGGAATTCATATTCTATGGTTCTTTCGGTAAAGTCACGTAGATAGAAAAATTTACAATAAAATAATAAAGTGAATAAAAATATCACGATGTTTCGATCACAACACAAGCGGTCGTCATCAGGAACAGGGAGGTTAGCCTCTGAGGGCAAGCTGCTTATAAAGGTTTAGAGATGGGCGGGGCAGCTAATGTTAATGTAGGAGAGGGCTCCGACACTAGCAGGTCTACACCAATCAAAGCATTGCCCCTTGTGGGTCATGACTTGATTTGTTTTCTTGTCAACCTCAACCGTCAGCAATGTGGGTGTGTGGAGCGAGGAGCAATGCTTTGATTGGTGGACCTACTGCTGGTGTCAAAGCCCTCTCCTACATTAACATTAGCTGCCCTGCCCATCTCTAACCCTTTATAAGCAGCTTGCCTTCAGAGGCTAACCTCCCCGTTCCTGATGATGACTGCTTGTATTGCGATCGAAACGTCGTGATATTTGTATTAACTTTATTTTCATATTCTTTGAGTCGGCAAAGCCACGTAGATAGAAAATATAATAAAAATATCACGACGTTTCGATCGCAACACAAGCAATCGTCATCAGGTGAAAAAATAGCGAGAGCTACTGAGGCAGGATGTTATAGACTATAGAGGTTTTAGATGGGTGTAGCCCAAGCGTCATAAGCGAAGTGGGCGGGGCTATTTTATAAAAAAAAAAATCTACGTGACTTTACCAAAATAATCATATAATTATTATTCAAATCTAGATTCATAGAATGAGTTTATTAGTATTATGAAAGGCCCAAAACACCAAGCTGGTCAGCAACAAATAAGTTGAAATAGACACCAGTTGACGTTTCTTGAATTCTAGATTTGAAGCTTTCGTGACTGCAAGGATTCATACTCTTAGGTTTTTTCGGTAAAGTCACGTAGGCAAAAATAAATAATTAAAATAAAATAAATAATAATATAAATAAAATCACGTTTCGGAGACATTTAGCTTGTGTTGCCTGCGAAACGTCGTGATTTATTATTTTATTTCCATAATTTTATTATTTACTTTTATTTTTACCTACGTGACTTTAACGAAAAAACCTAAGAGTACGTTTCTTGAAATCGTGAAAGGTTTTCGAAGAATGTGGTAAGTGACGATGGGAGGGAATAAGCAGAAGTCCTTTGACCTTCAGTGTGGTGGTGGAACACAGTATGGATGAGATGAAACGGTCAGTGTTAGACCAAGTCCTTAACAAGATTGGATCAATTGTAGTCTTGTGTGAGTCTCAAGAAAATATCATTTACGAGTGTGACAACGGCTATCAGCATGAAGCAGATCACTGCATTCATTCACTTCAAGTGTTCAATTTTGCTGTTGCCAATCAAGGCTAAGTGGAGTTTCTTAAACACACTTTTTACGTTGCCAGTGTCAAGCATGCTTGTGTGAGTAAATGTCCGAACACAAATGATTGGGACAAAAACAGGCTTAGCCAATGGATTACAGGCTTTGCTGCCAAGCCTCGTGTTGCTTAACTGGCATTCACTAACATTAAAGCGCCGTGTCATATTATAGGTTTGTCTTGTTTTTGCTCTAAGAGCACTCGAGGTGCCATTGTCAACATGACGCCACGTGTAATTTGATTAGGGATGCGATTCTATGATCGTTATTTTTAATTAGTCAATAGCAGTGCCTCCAGCGGATGCAGGGTGACGTGAACCCATTTATAATATACCAACTAAAACGGTGTACGTATTGGGCTGAAGATTCATTATTCGATGAACCGATGGATCTCTTCACCCCTAATCAAACACAGGGGCCATCCATTTAGTAAGCCGGCAAAAATCTGTAAAAACTTGACCCCTCCCCACCTCCCTGTACGCACGCACGCGTAATTTTTACCCCCCGCCCCCCAATTCTAGAGAACGGCCGATATTTAATCCACGCAGAAACGATCAAGGATTAATAATATTAACGTGTTTAAGCAAACAGATAGTCCACCGCCGGCTGCATTAAATAATTAAGATGCGTACCTTGGCCACATTTCACGGAGCTACGTGATAGCTGCAGTCAGGGGCACGGTGGCATACAAGTGACATCTCTCCCAGTCCTACTTCTCCCGGTAGTACTTGTCTGACAGAAGAAGAAACTGAACTGTGGCTCATTTGAAGACCAATGTAGACAAATTATCGAGGCTTGGGGGCCGCGGCGGGGGGGGGCGGGCCGTGGGGAGTAGACCGCCCCCCTCCCCCCCCCATACGCAAGCGTACACATTTGGGTTAACCCCCCCCCCTCCATGCATAAGTACTAAATGGATGGCCCCATACTTAAATGGCAAGTGTTGTGCGCGGAGCCCAAAAAAATGTGACCACAAACTTCCATCGCTTTGACCCTTGTTGCGCACATTTTAATTCACTCCCATTCCTGTGGTGCAATCCGGGAACAATAGACTGCATTTATGGTGCGCAAAAAGCACATTACATTAAAATTCCTCAATAGCACTCACCGAAAGAGGAAAAATTATACAACAGACGACGTTTCGGGGAATGGTCCCTTCTTCACAGCAGAAAAGGATAATTTCTCAAAATGTCAACTTTTTCGCTTCCGGGAAGTGTTATTGATGCATGTGTGTATATGCCCTACTGCCAATGCAGTATCAGAAAACTGCAAATTTACATTGAGATGCATGTTTGGGCATTGCCAGACTTGTTCCCAATAAAGTCTGCCAAATATACATAGGCCCTTCCTATTTGCACACTTTGGCAATGTTGGATGTGAAAGATGTGACATGTTCCTATAATGCAGCACTTTAATATGAGACAGGCTTTGTGGATAGGTCATTGGCAATTATGTGCACAAGACTTCCACCTACAGGGAAAAGTGGGAAACAAAGTGGTACCAACAGGCATCAGATTTTCTTAACGTTACCCCTTTTCTTTCACGGATATATTTCCCCCCTCACCATAGACATGCAAGATTTCACCACCGGCTCAGGCGTGTACACAACATATGAGCGCGCTGCCCACACCCATTTCATGTGAGATAACTGACATTTGACCTGATCCCTTCATATTTGGAGGATTGTCTCTGGGTGCTCAGGTTTCTTCCCACAAGACTTTTCCCAAAAACATACCAAAGCATCAGGATTTCTCAGAAATCCAGAGGATTTCTTTGGGTGCATACAAGCGCGTCATTTCAAATTCGGTTGCGGTCTCAGGCAAACACGAGATGCGCGTGCCCATCTGGCGTGCAGCGGGAAAGGGGATCTGTCAGAAATTTTAACCGAGTGCTTTTATTAGCAGGGTCAGCGAGGCGATCGCGTCCAGTTGTTACACGTTCATGCATTCCTCAGTAATTTTAAACTAGGCAAAGCGGGGGACTTTGTTGTGTACACATTGACTCCAGAATTACAAAGCGATTATAAAACAATGAGCTTCAACGACCTAGTGGCAAAAAAAATCAACAATGACCTAAAGAAAACTCTTTAACCACTGCAACTAAAAATTAAATCAGTTCCTTTCAGGAGATAACTATTGCTTGACTGAAGGCAAAACAAAATAAAAACAGTTGTTCTTATCACCAAACTTTGAAATTTTCATAGCTACAGCCACACGCAATGTTTTTTTTACATTTTAATATATATTTCAATCTATTATAAATAACATTCTGTGCCACTCCTACCATGACTGAAAAAAATCAATAGCCATCTCCTAAACTCAAATGCACGTGACATTACTTCCGATGCTAAATGTTTTAAAATGACATTAAATGTGTCGTACGTTACCCGAGTAACTACAGTGATGAAATGTGCCAGGAGAAGACATTTCAAAGTTTGGTTTTCACAACAACTGTATTATATACGCAGCTTAATTCCGTGCTGCCACTGCCAGATTAACAACAGATACAAACAAAAACCCAGTGTGGAGGTTAAATACTGCAGTGAAAAACAATCCTGTGGTAAACACAACAAAAAATTAAACCGGCGCCGTAGCGATGGAGCGACGGACAGCGCCCCGTGCGGGTCAAAGCGCGTCTAGCAATCCAAGAAGTTGGCGGCCATCAGCAGCTCCAGAGCGATCTCGGGAGCGATGGGGAACTCGGGTATCTCCGTCGAGCTGTTTGTGTAGCGCACCTTGTAAGTGAAATACATGCATACTTTGGAGAGGACGTGCGAGGGGATCTCGCGGAAGTTCACCTCGTTTGTTTCGTTCTCTGCGAACTGGCCTACCGCGGATAACAAACAAACAAAACAAGCAAAGATTAATGAGGCGTGTTGCTGGCATTTTATTTATCAAGTGATCTTCAACAGCAAACACGGCAAACGCAAAGGTCTCTAAACACGTTTTCACGTTGGAAAGCGTGTTGTGTGGCATCAATAATGTCTGACGTTTCGGTCCACGTGCTGGGAGCTTCTTAAGGAAATTAGTTCCAAGCACGTGCAACGAACTCTCGGACGTGCCAAGGAATACATGGTACAACCTGAAAATATCACAGAGCTAAACAGCACAAGAGTGAATGCCTAAGAAATATTTTGTGATACATATTTCCTCCGTCTGGTTGTGGAAACCATGGAAACCCTCAAGTCTAGGCTCAAGACTTCCCACTTCACTTCTGCATCAGTCTCTCTCAATGAAGTGTCATCATCTTCTGCGTACAGCTCTTTGTCAATCCCCAACTACATGCAGTGGACTACTACCATTGTCGTCTCAGTCATACATTTTTTAGACTACTCGCTACCGTATCTCAAGATGCTGTATGGAAAGTGGGCACACTAATATTATAGAGGCAGTCAGTTATGGGCAGAGGTCTTGCTTGGCAAATAACAGGGAGCCAACATGGACCACTAGGGGAAGGCAGTTCCACACTTTAGGGGCAGCAGAGGAGACTGAGTGACCTCCAACTGAGCAAAGGTTTACTGGGGGGGAATCTTGATATGAAGCTTTCGTGACTGAAGGAATCCATACTCTTTGGTTCTTTCGGTAACGTCACGTAGTTAGAAATAAAATAAAACAAATCACGTTTCGATCGCAACACAAGCGGTCGTCATCAGGTCTGATATCACAGAGCTAAACAGCTTGTGTTGCGATCGAAACGTCGGGATTTGTTTTAGTTTATTTCTAACTACGTGACTTTACTGGGGGGCTTCGAGAAATATCTGCGGTCGCTGAAGTAGTGAACAGAGGGGGCAAAAGTGGGCTGAGTCCTGCTTAAATGTACCCCTAATTTTATTGCTCGAACAAAAAAACACAAACCCCCCCTTCAAACACTTTATATAGGCATATTTCCCCGAGTTGCAAAGTATCTTTGAACTCGGTCGCATGTATACATTTTATTCACGTAAAATGTATATTTTACGCGACTTATGTAACTTACCAGGGCCACTCAGCATGGCTTTAATTGTGCCGGAAGTTAGTGCGTGATCTCTCTTCACAATGAACTCGTGGCCGTCAGAAGAAACCAGCTTCACGTACATAGCATCTGGACCTTCACAGCCACCATAGATCTTCTCTTCGCCATCTGTCACACAGCACGGCCCAGAATGCAGATTAAAAAAGAAAATTCTACCAACAGATAACAAAAGTATTTTATGTTTATACTTTATTACTTAGTTTCACCGACCACGACTATATCAAAGTTTCGCCAAAAGTTGCTAGTGTACGGTTCAGTTTGTGTTGACGTGTCGATGGATATTGTGGTACGAGTTTAAAAAAATGGAGTACAGCCTTTTTGCGTCGTCCAGTAACAGAGATGAAAATATCCTAAGTTTCCAAGGTAAGACTGGCACTGAAGTGAAATTTTAATTAAGAGTGGGAGCAGGAATGTGTGCTCATCCAACGGAATGACAGGCCATTCCATTTACTGTGTAACTAATTTGGGGGCTGCTCATGCAGGTAATCCGAAGAGTCATATCACCACTCACAATGCTGATTTCACAGGTAAATTTACATCGGGCTTTGCTAAAAGGGGTGTAAAAATTGCCTTTTTAAAACAACAGCTAACCACCCGGCAATAAAAGATAAAAACAGCCATGACCGAGTTAAAGAAATGCGTTTTCACGAAATTGTGTTATACTGCCAATAACCATTTCTGTAGAATAACTTTTTGTATTCAGTGTGGTTGGCTACGTACGTACGGTGCCAAAGAAGTAAGGATGGAAATAGTCACATTGGCTAGCATTAAGGTCGCTTGGCGAGTACCAAATATATATGCTTTAATTGTGCGTTTGTTACGTTTTATAACTCTGGTTGCTTTGTTTTAATAGTTATCTGAATGTATTGTATACGACTATATTAGTCTGGAGCAAATATGACAATATTTAGCCACCACTCTCAAAACACAGCCTCCCATTCAATGTGTACTCGTATGCAGTACATTGCGGCCGGACCGAGAAAAAAAAATGTTTGTACAAGAAACGTAATCTAATTACATAAACCAGCTTTGCTCATTTAAAAATTCATGCTTCAGCATGACAAGGTTAAATCCAGGTAATTGTTGGCCAGCTTTCTGGTGGATTGCGGATCCTATTGAGATCCAGAAAAAAAATGTTTATCAGTGCCTGGTGTATTGCCAACCGCTATTCTATGCCAAGGTCGACACATTGGTGAAGTCACCGTCACAATGGGATGGACTCGGTCGCCTACCTCTGGAAAAATATTAGTAGATCAACAAATAAACCTTTTATACAGGCAAATGTAAGGATGTTTTTGGCAACAAAGTGTTCGATGTGTCATCAAGAAAATATTTTGATGGCGATGTATGGGACTCATGAGAACACGTGACCGAGATATTGGAATCGTATCTCGACATTGATAAACCAGGGGAAGATAAAGCCAGGTCGTGGAATAAAATAAACAAAGGTGTACAGTAGATGTTTTCTCCAATTGTGTTTGGTATCCCGTCATGAGACGAAGCATGATCTCACGCAAGCAGTGCAACCCTTCATGTTAGATAATGCCCCAAGGGATGCGGAGATCATCAAAACTACCTCTGAGAGCCCCTTAAAGTGTCCAAACGTTCCCACAATAGGTAGCAGTATGTTCCCACCTGCCGTGCATGAACGGCAGAACATTTTTCCAAGCTGGAATTATCGACAAATGAAGTGCAGTACAACAATTTATGCAATGTTTTTCTCGTGCAGAGACCATTAACCAAAGTTTATTAAGTGGGCTCAAACCCAGGAATCTCAGTGGCGACTGCTCAGCACTGGTCTGACCTCTTTCCCGCACCCCTCTGGCCTCCTTGAAAAAAAATCTAACTTTTAAACACTGCTCTGCCTGTGTTGTGCTGTGACGTGCACGCAGCTCCAGTGTCGTTTTACCCACCTCGTTCCCTGTGTGCCATTTTTAACGGTGAAGATGCTGCTCCCCAGCCAGAGTACTGTCACCTGCCGAGGACAAACATCTCGTTAGGGCCACCGAGCCTCTCGAACAAACCGCAGGCAATTAGCAACCCGAAGGTCGTCGCTCTCAAAAACGGTGGTTGCTGCTGCAAGCAGTACACCGATCGTGAACATGAAGTGAACGCACGCTACTCAAAGCAAAACTGTCAGTCGCTGTATAACAAGCATCGGGCTACCAGACAGCATCTAAATGGGACCAAGATCTGCTGATGATGCACCGAGAAGTTGAAGCCGTTGACAATTCTGGAAAACATTTATCCAAGTGGTGGAGTGTTTGATGGGCTTAAATGCTATTTGATTTTTGGCAGGGACACGCATCTTTTTTTAAATAGTGCTATTAAGTTACATACTGTACCGCAGCTCAACATACACCTTCTAAACGACACCAACCATAGAGGCGGCACAACTTTAAATGTTGTGCTTAACAAGAACAAATGTACATCATAAAGTTAATATAAGTATTGTTATAGCCGTCTCGGCTGAACATCTTAATCATCGACTGCTGTTTCAATCCTAGATGTGTTTCAATCCTGTGCAATCACAACACCCAAAGCCTCTAAGTTGGCTCCGTGTCCAAGTCCAATCGACCAAGTGCCTAAACCTCAGTTGGTTGTCATGGTTGCATCAAGGCAAAACAATGAGCCAACCTTTGGCCGTTATCTATTCGTTTGATTGGATATTTTTGTTTATTCAACGTTTCTGACGAGAGGCCTAAACTTCCTTTGTCCAAGCAGCCTGGGGCCTGGCTAGTACTTGAATGGGTTACCACCGCGATTAACAGATTGTCAAAAGGCCATTCGAGGCTAAGTGGTGGACAACAGTGGGCAGTGCAACAACATCAGTTGTTGGCCTGTACTTCTATGCTCCCCCGTCTTTGCCAACCCGCACTGATCAGCGTTGGTAAAACATGGTCAAATAGCATCCCAACCCTCAACACTCACACGCCATGGTAAGGCCCTCATCAGCATTTGATTTGTACATACACTGTATATGTACACATGTTAATTTGGAACCCATCATGTCTCCATTGAAAACGAGACTTTGAGTCTCGCGTCTTTAGGTATCCTTTGTTTTCCCAGGCGTGATCACAAATGATACATCGATGACATACCTATACTTTAACCTCGCCACCATCAACGTATATATCTGCTCGTAGTAGCGAGGCACTTGAAATTCATACTTCGGCAGAGGTTGCGGCTACAATGAGTTGCAGAGTTTTTGTTTGCGATACTTGGGATTGTGAAGGACGATCAGCGAAGCCGTTTCACGTTGCACCAGCAAGAAATGCCACCCGTGCCCAACAATAGGTGGCCTTAATACTACATCATCGCCTCGACGCAAGTGAATGCGGCCTCACTTTTACAGCCGCCGGCCTGTGGCTTCACGCGAACACACAAAGGCCCTCTCTCTCTGAGGCAGCGTCAAACGCGCCGTCAACCAATTCAGCGGCCGCCGTAACGTCCACAAACACACAAAACCATGCCCCCTCCTTAAATAAACAAGCCGAGCCATCGAATAATACGAGACGCACGCTGCTTGGACGCGTAACAACAAAACATAAATGTCCACGGCCACCACCACCACCAAACTCGAGCGGCCATGGTTTGGCCGAAAGTCTCGTTCCTCCCCCTTCCTCCCCCACCATCGCGTCGCAATGTTCCCGACCACGGCACCGGCCTCTCGCGCGGACACCACCCGCACGCACGCGCGGGGGAGGGGAACGAGAGGGACAACGCAGCGAGGGATTCCAACAAAAAAAGCCGAGAGGGGAGAGCGAGTTAGGGGCCCGCCATGCACCTCTTGTGTGCGGCCCCGCGCCACCACGAAAAGCCGCTCTCCCGACGAGCAGCGCGGAGGAAACGCGATTTTTTTTATTCCTGGCGTTTGACCCCCTCCCCCACCAACCAGTCTCGACCAGTCCGGCACCCGTAGTCGTCTCCCCCCCCCCATCCACCGGGTGGCCATCTTGCTAAGGGAGAAGTCGCCGTCTGTTTTCAACGGAACCGGAAGCGCGCCGTTATGACGTCGCGCATGCGGTTCTCACTCATCGGCGGCAGTCCTTTCCTTTACAAAGATGGCCGCCGAGTCGCACGCGCGCGTTGGAATCGACGCCGCCGACTAACGTCAACATTCTCGGCCAGTGGCGCGACAGACGAGAGCAAGTTTAATGGCTGAATACGCGACAACCGAATCGTCAATGCTGCAAGTTGCTCTTCGTTACGAAATTATCATCATACGCTTTGTGAAACGAGCAGACGTTTTTTGAAGACGAACACGTAGTTATCAATCGGTTTATTCTCCCGCGACACTTATTTAACAAGCGGTTGTACATTGTTTATATTCCGATCTAACAGTGCAAATATTAAGATCCCCCCCTTCGTGCAGCCACAATAAAATAACAGCGGGCCGTCACCTCTGCATTACATTGCACAACTCGGATAGAGCACGACTCCAATCCCCGCACTACGATTGGTCTACTCGAGCACGTGATCGAATTTTTTTTTAAAGCGTCGCCACCGTCGACCAATCAGAGCGCGGCGTTAGCTCCGCCGCCGCTTATCCGCTCTGTGGAATGAAAGCCACGTGCGCCACTGTGACTTTGTGGCTCTTTGAGGGCAGCGGTATAACACGTTTCGTTTCGGCTTTCGCGACCAATATCACCCATAGCACAGGTTCTTTCTTGTTTGGGGGGGAGGGGGTTAGATCGCGTAAATATAATTAGTCAGGGGTTTGCCACGTAAACAGGACGTTGCTTATCGTACAGCAACGCCGGTTGTTGTGTTTGGGGAGCGAATCCACAACAATTACGACCGGGCTCACGAGGGAACTTGCGAGTGTTTTTTTTTCCCCGAGGGTTCGTTTGCGCTTCGACCTCCTCCTGACTCGGCCAACGGAGACAGCCCCCCACCACCACCACCCCCCCAACGCGCGGATAAACGCCTCCAAGGATGTCGACTTGCAGCCGCGTAGCGCAGGTGAGAGGGAAGGCGATCATTATTATTATTGGATTGACCCCGCAAACCTCCGATCTACGTACATACATGTTCCAACCCCCTTATCAGTGCACCCCTACCTTAATACGGAGCGATTCAGACCTCATCGGTTGCCCTTGTAAAGCTCAACGTTCGTCCGGCAATGTCCCGTCACAAGGGAGAAACGCAAACAAATAGACACGTGGTTTTGTTGTTGCTCCTATTGAAACGGCTGCAACGCCGCATGGAACTTATAGCTCAATTTCCCTGTACAAGAACATTACGGGGGTTATACATCGTGCGGACGTCTCTGCTTGGCCGCCGTGACCATGCGCGATCCACTGCTGGATGAAGGCAACCTTCCACGGCCGTGTCGTTCGGTCGTGGCGGTCATATTTGATCTGCTGCTTGGCGAAACACGTTCCTGCGGAGGGAGCTGGTAGGAACGTTGGGTTGCTCGGTCAATGGGCAGGGTCAACGGCGGCGTGGTGTATTCCGCAAATATGCCCGACTGTGAGGGCGGGCACAAGCCGGCGTGAGTAGGTTGAACTTGTGTTGCCTCCGAAACGTCGTGATTTTTATTTTTTATTTTACTTTTATTAATTTTGATTTTTTACCTACGTGACATTACCGAAAAAACCTAAGAATATAGTAGGTTGAACGTTGAGTTTTATAAGGGCACCTCGGGGTGACCAGCCCCTCCCCACCCAGCCCCACCCCTCCCACCCCCCACCCAGCCCCACCCTCCCCACCCAGCCTCTCCCCACCCTCCCCACCCAGACCCTCCCCACTCAACCCCTCCCTGCACGACGGACACAATAATCCTCTGTGGGCTGGTGTAACCAGGAGGTTCCTACCAGTATAATGACGATGTCCAAGGCACTCAGCTGGCAGAGGAGGAGCAAAATGTTAAAGGTAGATGTAACATGGAAAACTAAGAACTCACATCTTGTCGATACTTGCCTAGGCTGCGTGCCCTGGGCTGCCCAAGGCTAGTTTGAACCTCTTTCGTTTACCCAACTCGGTGTTATGTCATTGAGATATGAACGTCAGTTTGTCATGAATTACAATGTACGCATTTGTTAACTTACCTAGTTATTTGGTATGGTAACCTTACATCCGTGCTAACCATGGTGTATCTGTGCCTTTTACCCTCTTGTCTTCTTGTCCCACTGTCTCTTTTTCCCTCTCCGTTCACCCCATCTGTCCACATCTCCTTGCCTCCTCATCCCCCTGCTATCTTATCCTTTTGTTCTTTTTTTTACCCTCTCATTTTCCTATTTTCTCATCGCCCCGTCTCCTTGTTCCCGTGTATCCTTGTTCCCCCATCCCCTTGCCCCCCCTCCCTGTCTCCCTGACCCCTTGTCTTGGGTTCGCTCTGCCCCATGCCTCTCCCCTGTTCTGTCCACCTTGTCTATTCTGCTGCTGCTGCTGCCGCCGCTGTAGCAATGGGGCACATTTTCGCGGATGTGGTATCTGCTGGACGCCCGTCTCCAGCCGCCGGGCAAAGTGGCCAAGCTGTGTGCCATGCATCTCAAGGGACAAAACAAGCCCATCTACCATGCCTTGAGTAAGACTCGCAGCCCCTCAAAAGCCATGCACATGTACAGCCCTTTCTGTAAATCCACTGCTCGATGAGGGCCTCCCACCGCAAGGTGTTAGTCTTGGCAGTTGCTTGACTCTATTCTTGGGTTTTTTCGGTAAAGTCACGTAGGTAAAAAAATAAAATTAATAAAAGTAAAATAAAATAAAAATAACGACGTTTCGGAGGCAACACAAGCTTCCGTCTTCAGGTGGAACTGTCACAGCACGCTCGCTGTATCAAGTAAATGAGAAATTACAAGAGATCCGACCCCGTGTACTGGTTGAGGGGGGAGGAGCCAGGACAGGCCCCCTTTTTATTATCATGGTAAGGTTGGTGCGGCTGAAACTACGGCTAGTCTACATAACAAAGGACTGAGCCTTTGTTATGTACTTTACCACGCTGTTCAGTGTGCGGATGGTGGAAGGAAGGGCCCTGCAGCGCCTGTTCCGATATCACTCCATACCGATGTTAAACGCGGCTGGGAATCAAGCAGATTCGTCGTGCGCTGCGCGGGTCGCTGCGCCTCCGCCAGAGGTCGCAACCGGGTACCCGATACCCGTACCCTACCCGATACCCGGCTACCCGTACCCGGCTGGGTACAGGTACGCGTACCCGTTTGCGACCCTGGTGCGGCCGGGTACGGGTAGGCCGTGAGTCACTGGTGAGTAACCGTTTGTCACTCATTTCGGGTAGGGTACAGGTAGGGAACGGGTACCCGTACCTGGCCAGGTGCGGGTACGGATACCCATTTGCGACCCTGGTGCGGCCGGGTACTGGAAAGGAATCAAAACCCATTTGCGACCTCTGGCCTCCGCTCCATCTCCGTTGGTACACATGGAATAATTTCCTGCTCGTAATAGGAACACCGTGAAGTGACCACGACTCATCATCAAGCTGAGCGTTTGAAGAGCGACGCAATCCACAAAAAATATATCTTGTTGCAACGCACATAGGTTGTGTGTCCCGGCCTGTACAACATACATTTAAAAGCACATGAATGGAAATAAATAGACTTTAAAATCACGGTCCGGTGGACACAGTATGGGTATAATGATTCATCCCCTCAGCAGTTATACGAATCGTCACCATTAAGGGTCACACCTCCGATTAGCACGGTTGGCTACGTACGGTGAAAAAGAAGTTCAACATTGTACGAATGTAGCGACCTCTAGAGGCTGCAAGGGAACACGTGAAACCATTACCTTTAACATGCACATCTTACACGCGTAATGCAAGTATCGCGAGGTAAAAGAATAGACGTCAATCGGATGAATCGATGGCGTATAACACGTTATTGTGCTCCTCAATAAGCCGCAGTTGTTGCGATTTTACTTCGAGACGCAAGGTGGCGCCCTCGGTCCGTGCAAAAGCTCGCCAGAGTTGTGAGCGCAATCATAAAATAATGTCATTCTGGGACATGTGAAAAAGAGAAGGCTCGTAGCTTTAAACGACTCTTTTTTTTGGTGGGCGGGGGGGTTAGATGGGCGGGGACTGATTCGTTTCTGGCGTTAACACGCTTTTACGTCTTTCCCAAGGCATGAATAATTTTTGAAAACGTATGACTGCTCGCTAAGCCTTGCCAGGCTTGATTGCGTATGGAAGGGCCCTTGTGTTTTTCTCTCTCTCGCCACTGGCTTCAGTCCAACACATGGTCTAGATTACAAAAAAAAATTGCTCCAGCAGAATGTTTTATTTAAGAGAGCGGAGCCAGTTTATTTTTTTTCAAAGGGAGCGGTGGTGGATTTTTTCCATTCGCTGCCAAAGTGAAGCCTGTTTAGGTTATACATTTTACTATTTGATATGTTAGTATAACATTGTAAAGCCTATTTTAAACGCAAAGATTTTGAATCTTCTTACATTTATCACTGGTTCCATCACTCTGGTTATAAACTGGGATATAATGTATTTATCATCATAGTGTTTTGCCGACCATAGTTTACACTCCAATTCTTTTTGTTTAATCACGGTCTCCCAACACATAACCAAAGGCCTATAATGTAAAGCAGCTAGAAACTTAAGGGCATTAGTGATTAAAAATATATATATGTATAAGAACGAACATGTTTCTTGAATGACGGGAAGAGTTACAAGAACCTGGTAAATGAGACTGTGGGGGGGAGCTTCCAAGTCAAACAGTGCGAGGAAAAAATGAAGGAAGAGAAATGTTGCGTCCTGTGATATGGGTTGTTGAACATGGTCAGATGACACGAAGGTTGTTAATTTCATTTTTTTTTTGCGTGAGTATGCGTTGCATGCCACACATCAAACTCTAAACGTTACTTCAGCCCTTTGTGTGGCTATGTGTGCGTGCACTTGCCCGAACAGTCGGTTAAGGTTATATGGGGGGGATGTTTGTCTTTATCTTTGTGCATAATTGAGTCGGTGTGAACGCACCACGCCGTGTCCGACGAGCCCTGCCGCTGGTGCCTTACGATGACCGCCGCTGTCTTGCCAATCGGCTCAACCTTTCATTGAAATTAAACTGTTTTGTGAATATGTATTTCCATGGCTGGCTATTGGAATCGATAATTCCTCAAGTCATTGTAGAAAAATTGCCGATCGATTAACAACCCTAGGTGAATGACATGGTCCTAAAGACCAGTCACTAAAATTGTGGCACTTAATCCAATGTGTTGTTGCCATACGGATGATAGGCCGGCTTGTCTTGCGTGTGACTCAACGAAGAGGGAAGTCAACGTCACATACCTGCCCAACGTTACGCAACCCAACCTGGACGTCCAATCCCCCTTGTTGACTGAGCTATCGGTGCTTTGCTCCCCCCCCTCGTCACCCCCCCACCCCCCAAAAGATGACTGTGGGGACCATGTGGTGGTGATCAACACGAGGCACATCGCATTCTCCGGCAACAAATGGGACCAGAAGGTGTACAGCAGCCACTCCGGGTACGGTGAGGAGCGCCCGGGTAGGAGCTAGAGGAGGTTGCTGCGCATTCTCTTCAACGGGACGTGCCGTTGCTTTGGGCGAGGTCGCCACGCCAGGGGTGGGGAATCTACAGCCCGTGACTTGATTTAATTTGGCCCGCGGCCATATGAAGTTGGGCTACTACAATACGAACCGCAGGTTACTGGTATTTGTCTCTGAGCATCTTGGCTGCCACCGATCGGGTACTCGGGGGGGTGGGGGGAATATTTGTGTGCGCTCAGTCACTTCTCTCCCAGCAAGAGCCCCTTCTTTACGCTCACGCATGTTGTTTTGCACGTCATCGTATAGCGCCAAGTTGTGTGCTTTCACGTATGGTAGCCCGCCATCGGTATTTGTCCTTTTCTGATCCCAAATGTTCCCCATCTCTGTCCTACGCCGAGTAGCAGGTGGAATTTACGAGGACCGATTGTCCCACCCTCAGCCGTATGACTTCATTCTTTCCCCCTCAATAAAGTTCAGTTTGAGCACTTCAGTATATATTTAATGGTTTAAAAGAAATATGTTTGTTATTCCGTTGATAACTCAAGCACTAAATGCCGTACAGCGGGGTGAGTTATGCGTCGTAAAAAAAAAATCTTGAACAAAAATCTTCTTTCCTTTCCAAAGCGGGAGTTTTATTTTTTTTCGGAGAGTGCGTGACCTGACTTTGAGAGAGGGCAGGAACATTCCGCCTTCTACTTTGAGGACTGAAAGTTGATCCTGGGATGAGCTCCTGTATACACGGCCGTCTTGCTGGCTCAGAAAAAAAAACACGCAACGGTTTTAAGTAGCTGACAGTTAGTAACTTGGAATCAACCGGCTTATGGGCCATTCCAGATTAATATTCCTTATTACCATTTTAAACATGACAAACTATAGATTCTCATTGATTGTAGTCACCTACCTCAAACAGAAATACAATGGCTGTTAAATCAAACACCATACCCACTTGTTACATTGCGAGACAGAAGAATGCACGGATTAGAGATAACATACACGAGTTAAAGATATCCTTCACGCCATTGGTTGGTGGTCGATTATAACGATGGGAACGAGCGTGACAGCACGTCCAACGCAGAGATGGAGCAAAGAAAATCTGCTTTTGTGCAGATCCTGAGTGGATCGTTGCATTGTGAGACCATGGCGGGTGTCGGTGGCTGGGGGCGGGGTTGGGCAGGCCTTCATCCAGCAGTGGATTGAGCGTGTCGGACGATGATAACCACTTGTTTGGGTTTAATGAACAGGTATGCTGGTGGATTCAAACAAGTGATTGCAAAAGACCTCCACAAGAAGGACCCGACTGCAGTACGTATCAAACGTGCGACTACATCACCCAGTCGCTTAAGGCAGAATCCGTGGTTATTTTACACGCTATTTTGTTCCCGATTGGGCCACTTCGAAATGAGGCGGTAAAGCCTCGGGCTTTCCCCGTTGTAACGCTTTCTTTTACTTGCAGATTGTACGGCTGGCTGTGTATGGAATGCTGCCCAGTAACTTGCTCCGGAAGACACAGATGATGAGGATCCATCTCTTCCCGGACGCCGTGAGTGCCGCGAACGGGATTTCCTTTCTTGATAAACGAGGCGGCGTGGACATGGCTCTTCCTTTGCGGCTGGATGTGAAGCAGCAAATATTCCTGCGCAGATTAATTATTTGTCTATTTCACAGCGGTTCAACACAACACACCTTCGATTATCACGGTTTGCTACGTCCCGTGCGAAAGAAATTCAACATACATTACGGTGTCGTCGATGGCCTGGCCACTATCGCCACAATCTTTCAAAGCACGGCCGGTGCCGCGGAAGTCCTGGGTGCATCGATGTCTTTCTTCCGCGGGACGTTCTCGAACGTGTGTGGTGATGCCCCGCTCTGCGAGAGTTTCTAGTCGGACGCTTCATCGCGTGGGCACGATCCGAATAAAAAAAATTCGTTCTAAGAACTTCAAGTGAGTGGGCAACACGAGACCACGAGATGGCGATGTCTTCGGGAGGCCTTTGTCCAGCAATTAACAGGTCACGACTAGTGATAATCATTAGGGTGTTGTATTCATGCAATATTTACACATTTGGTTTCCATTTGACGGGAGAAAATGAGTTAACATGATACGACAGACTGTAGAGGAGGAAGGGCACTTGGGATGGTGTTTAAGAACCCCAAAGCTCGCTCGTCTCTTCTAGGAAGGTGCAACTCAAATAAAATAACATGTAGATACGTACCTAGCCCGTGGTGCCCCAGGCTGTCTGATACGTTGGAGGCATCGTGAATGAGAATTCACATTTTTAAAAGTGACTTTCATTTGCACTCTAGTGACCGCACAATGCAGTGAATTATTAAACAAATATCGCAGTCACACCAGTGACATCACCTGGAGTTCCCCAGAGTTACTTTGAACTCTTTTTTTTCCCCTTCTCATGAATCGAGCTTCAAACTCGTGGCACAGCCTGGGACGCGCAGCCTATCTGTGTAGCTACAAGGTAAGAGCTATTTGCTCGTTTGGTTTGCATCTTCCTTCAATAATGCCGTGAATTTAAATGGAATCTTGAAAGGAGATGCAAGTGGCTTGGATGCCATTTATTTTACAGGATAAACAGCATTGAGCTGTTGAAGTGAAGGTCATTAAGGGACCCATAAATATGTGTATCAGCAAGGGATATGAACAGCTGCGTGAAGAGCACGCATTCTAAAATCATATTCCCAAACGAAATAAATGTTCCCAATCCTTGCGGGTAATGCGATAAATCTACGTCCTGCTGTGTAAATCTCCTTAAAGTAATTTTAACTCGGTTAAGCTTGGAACAGTTTTGTTAGTCCCGCAGTGGGGGCCCCTGTCTTACTCCGCTTGACCGAGTCCACGACTACGGCCACTTACGCCACTCACCCTCACCAACGTCGCTTCCTTGTCACTCGTTTACTGCTACTACCATGCGCGCTCCACCCTTGGTGTTAAAAACCTCCTTTAAGTGACATACTTGGTGCTATTTTTTTAATAGACTTATAAATAAAATGTGTTCAATGCAGCCGGTCGAGTGAGGTTTGGTTGTAGCCAACACATCATCGGAGCCCACTCGTTAACAGGTGTGCGTGATTGTGTGCGCAAACATTGGTTCTGTTTCAGGACAAAGACGGTGGGGAGTGGTAGTGTAGTAGCGGTTAGCTCACTGCGCTACGAACCCGGCAACCCGAGTTCGATTCCCGCTCATGGCCAACACCGGTGACGATTACCTGAGCCGGTCCTGGGCCTCCCCAGGTCGACTCGGCCTCAAATGAGTACCTGGTGCGCTGTGTAAACATCGCCACTGCGGAGATCAAGGCGGCCAGGCGTGGTGCTGGCCACCAACCCCCTCGTGTGCCGTTCCAGCCTTTCTAGGTGCTCGTTAACACCACTTGCCCCAACAGTCTGTTAAGGCTACACGGGGGATCTTTGTCTATGTTGCAAGACAAAGATGGTGGGAAGCGCAGTGGTGCAGCGGCTCGTGCAATGCTCCGTAAACCCGGCGACCCGAGTTCGATTCCCAACCACGACTCCCATTTCCTGATTTGTGTTCTGCGCTCTGAAATGTTTATTACTTAATGGTTGCCTGAACCGGTCCTGGGCCGCCCCGAGGTTGATTCGGCTTTAAAACAAGTACCTGGTGTGATGCGTAAACATCAGTGCTGGAGAAACAAAGGCTGTCGGCCGGTCGGGCATTGTGTTGGCAGCACCGCCCCTGTCGTGTGCCGTTCTGGTTTTAGCATTGTGCTCGCTAACAGCACTTGACCCCAGCAGGTTGTGTAGGCTACACGTGGCATCTTTGTTTTGGTTGCTGCAGGACATTCCCGAGGACATCCGCAAGAACCTGGTGCAGGAGCTGGAGCAGCCGCGGGTGCCTCCTCGCACCCTCAGGCAGTACAGCAAGGAGGACGTCGAGGCTTTCCCACGCGTCTGGACCCCGTAAGAAGCAGCAGCACGGTGGAGCGGCTATCGCCACACGTTGATGTCACCGTTTCTTTGTTCGCTCATCATAATACCTTTAAAGTTCGATGTGTTGTTTCTGCTTAATGCACTGTACCAAGGGGGATCCTGACCGAGTCTCAAGACTGCTTCAGGGGAATCTTGCATGGGAATGTATGGCCAGTTTCTTGTCGAGTGTCATGTGGGAGGAAATTGTAATTCCCAGTCACCGATGACTACATGGAGGAAGCATCACATGAAATTTGGGTTTCATGTAATTTGCTCAAATTCCAGCTCTCGTTGAAATTTAAGATGCAATCAGTGCTCACTGCAGGCTATAGTCAAGTCAGTTCATTTTTGGTTAACACATGGCACCTTTCTGGCAGAAATCTGCCACCCAAAGTGCTTTTAGCGTGGATAGAGAGGCCTGATTGAAGTGACGTCAGAAGTAGTTCTGTAATGCCATCTCTCCGTGCCGTTCTCTAACGGTAACACACGGGCATCCACTGCTATCTGCGGAGTTCCAAACGGAAATTTCCTTGACTCGTGACAATACGCCAATGGCACAGTAGCAAAAATTGAGGCACGGCGTGATAGCACTGCGGATAGCCATGTTCATTAGACGCCTGGGTGTGTGCATTGCTCATCTGGACGTGCCTGGCATCGCGATATAAAAGCAGAAGAATGCTTGCACGTTCCGGTGGTGACTTAGAGCCCGGAGTACGAAACGTTCTGTTTAATTTCTAACATTTCTGGGTTGTTTTTTTGTTGTCTTTTTTTTTATCGTTCAAGGCCGAAGGACTTTTTGTGGAAATAAACTGGGAGATGCAAGTTCCGGGCCACGTTGACTTCAAGTACAAAAGCAAGGCACACGCCGGACTGTGTGACGAATCCGTCAATCCCACTTACACACAAAGACAAAGATCCCCCCCACCACCCCCCACGTTAGCTGAACAGATTGTTTATTCTGTTACACGAACACACACACGCATAAGGGTGCGCACACGCACACGACAAAAACAAAACAATGATAGGGCAAGTGCCGTTAGTGAACGCCTATGGAGGCTAGCGTGGCGTACCAAGAGGGTTATGGTGTGGCCATCACGATGACTGGCCACCTTTGTCTTCCCAATGCCAATGTTTACACATCGCACCAAGTACTCACTTGAAGGCGAGTCGTCCGAGGGGAGGCCCAGTATCCGGTTCAGATGTCGCTCGCCACTTATTAGTCTTGGCTACAAATCATATTTGGGTTGTAGGGTCAGAGCAGTTCACGAACCGCTGGAAACGAAGACAAAGATCCCTCGTATAGCTTCAACAGACTGTTGGGGCAAGTGGTGTTAGCGAGCACCTATGAAGGTCGGAACGGCAGATGAAGGCGGGTGGCCAGGACCACGCCCGACCGCCTTTGTCTCCCCAGTACCGGACACACGCACGCACACAAATGCTTGCCGTTGCTCCCATGCGGTATATCTGTCACTTCTGCCATCTCGTTGACCACAGCTCGGATGAAATGTTCATGTTGGCAAAGAGTTGCGAGGCACTTTCTGTTTAATCAGTGCATTTTTTCTTCATGAGTTCAAGATGAATTTGCTCTCTCTCTCTCCTGTTCTGTGTCCTGCTCTCCCCCGCTCACTGTGCCCCAGAAAGTGGTTTTGCTCCAAATTTTTTCTTGCAATTCTTGAGGGAGATTGTCACAACGGTGTGCCTGTTAGTTTGATCGTGGTTTAATGTGTTTTTTTTAAAGATAATCCTTAAAAAAAAAACATGAATTATATCCCTTAAATCTTAAAGGGTTTGTGTGTCACGTATGTATGAATTATATCCATATACCATCAGGTGCCAGCTGAATCAGAGCCGTGTTTTTGTAAGTTGCACATATAAATGGACGGTATACCCTGCACAGTATTTCCTTACACATTTAACATGCGTGGCAAAAAATAACTACATACAACCTTCGGATCCAGCTGTTAAATTTGAGCTTAAAGGGAGTGGGATAGCAATACTACTAACGTGCAGCCCTTCGTGCATTAATTGCTGGATAAAGGCCTCCCCATGCCAAGTCGGTCATGAGGTTTGTTTGACCATATTTCACCACGCTGGTCAGTGGATTGGTGAAGGCAGGGGATGGGGGTGCTTAGGAGTGCAGCCCATACATTTATTTTTCTACACTCCACTGTTGCCCCCACCACGTAGCCCCCGCAAGTCCTTGGATATTGCCCGCTACCAATGTATAAAATACAATATCGAGCGGAGGGGGGGGGGAGAAGGGGCGACGGCAGTTAGAACACATCACGGAGTTCGGAGGTCACTGGGAAACGTGAACAACCCGAGGGGAAGGAAGGACTGGAAGATAATTTCGGGAGACTTTTTGCCTAACTCGCAGTGGGAAGTCACGCGGATTGACGAATACAATCGCGACTACAAATGTTGGTTGTTAACGGGTTCATAACGCCGTGGCGTGAACCGCTGCACAGCCGCTCCATACCCCCCCCTGCTCCAGCCCGTCTTACGATGCCACGTGTGGTACAGAGAGTTTAAATTCACTGAATGACTTTGAGGGACTTTTATTTTCCTCCAGCTGAAAGGAGACGGAGAGAGAGAGAGAGACAACCCCAGGAATAAATTTTGCGCGCAGTCTTTGTGACTAACGATTTATTATACCAAGTTTTTGCATCGGTACAAAAGGGGAGGGGGAGGAATTTCTAGCATCTTTGTAAACAAGTCGCGTTGCTGAGCTTGCGTGCGCGGGTGCAATAAACACTTGGAACTGGCCGGGAACGCGGCGAATGCGTTGAGAACTTCAAGGAACAAGCCACTAAAACTGTACATGCAGGCACCCCCCGAGGCTGATCAGAGGTCGTGAGTAAGACTGCTTGAGAGTGTACATACGTCCAACCAACTGCGCAAAGTAAGATGAAAGCACGTTGAATAACAAAGCCATATTCGAGTCGTGGTGAAGCCTTAAATGCATCCATACGTTTGGGATGCAGATCTTCGGTCCAGAAACTGCCAAACGAAATGAAACAACCCAGGGTCGAAACTTAGCTAAGGATTGCATTAATTAAATACTGGCAGCAGGGAAAGTTGCTCATGCTTGAGACGAGACACAGATAAAAAATAAAATCCACAAAACTGAAAAAGGCCAATTAGCGTGGCTGTTGGCTCCTGGTTCGTTAAAGCCACGATCATATGTCCTCAAAGTGTCTCGCCATCAGATTCCCTCTTAAGTAAACCACCGCTCACAGCGATACCCTTATGGGGCAAAACCTGACAACAACCACTACAGCTTTAGCAGGTAGAAAAAACTACTAACCTATGACGTGTTAAATATCCTTGCAATACCCTTTGTTTTAAATAAATCTCACTTCCTTCGCTTACATCACCCCCCTCCCCCCCCCAAAAAAAAACCTCAATCCCACGAGGAAACGGTGAGGAAATGAAACGGTGAAGTTGAAACCATGTACCGTGCAAACAGGCATCTCGCGGCTGTGCGCAGGATCGGAGAGGCGTTGCTAAATTGCCATCGTTCACTTTTAATTGCCATTCAATTAAAGACCTCGAAAGCAAAAAAAAACTGAACAATGCGTGCATCTGAACGAAATCTCAACAAGCGTTGGCCCCTAGGATTTTTTCTAAAAATATATTGTATTTATATTCATTTCCCCCCCGCGCTCTATTCCGCCCCGCGTTAATCTAGTCGGCATGTTTTATATTTCAACCATAGTCTTAGCCAAGTCGACGACAAGCTGTGGAAGTTTGGTGAAGCGTTAGTTACATGGTGACGGGCTTCGCCGAGTCGTTCTCCGAGTTGACTACAGTGGTCAAAATAAAACTAAGCTATTGCTAAACTGAACAATTCTTGTTTTACCGGGTAAGGCCCCACTGAGCAATGTAGCTCTTCAGAAGCGACCTGGCCACAAACGATAGCTCAACGGAGTGGCTTATGACGTGGAAATGTATAGCAGGCAAATACTCTAAACCGCACGCTTCTCAAAAAAGTATTGTCCATTTTAAATGAGCATGCAATTCCTTTTATCACCCCCCTACAATATTGCAGGTAAGCCAATAAGTCCACTGTAGTCTCGATTAACGATGCCGAATTATTTCAATCTGCATTTGTATTCCAACGAGTCAATGCCATCTCATCGTAGTCACGCTTAGGTCTCTGGCTGGGCAGCTGGGGCCCCCCGTTTTTTCCACTTGTAGCCGAACTAAAAATAACACTCATTGCTGAATATCTCCATCACGAATTCTGTCATCAAAATTAACACCGATTCCAAACCTCCCAAGCCACATTGTACTCCGGGTTCCCCTTGTGGTTTTCCTCTATCCTCCCCGCACAGCACGGACGCCACTTTCCCACCCAACTCCTCAACCGCGGGGGGGTCTCAAATCCTCAAAGAACTCCTCTTCGTCTCCCTCCAGCTCCTCCTCGGTGCCATCCTCGAGCACCCGGAATCGGCGCACGCTCGACGACACGTAGGTGCGCGGCTGCACCACGGTGCGCGAGATGACCGTCTCCCGGCTACTGCTGCCACCGCCACCTCCGCCACCATCGCCATCTTCGAACCCGTCCGTTCGGGTGAAGCTGGTGACGCTGCTGCTGCTGCTGCTGCTGCTGCCGCCGCCACCACCACCGCCGCCGCCGCCACCCACCGCTCTGCTATCTGTTGAGAGAGTGAACGGATTAAGCCGGTGAACGTTTAGCCCCCCGCAATTTCTCATGCCACTACTCGCCCAGGGGTGTGGGTGGGTGGGCCCTGCACTACCAAATGTCCCTTCGCCGCCCCCACTCCCCACCCATCCAAGCTCACACTCCTCCGTCGTGGTTTTATTTTCTCACCCTAACAGTGTCCCCCCCCCCTCCCAACCCCATTAGCGCTACTGGACCCCCATCTGTGAGCAGCTGGGCCTGCTGCTGGCGAAAGGGCACTTTACAAGAGGGGTGTTTTGGCCTACTCTTCCATGCTGGCCAGACGTCTTGGAAGAGGCGGGGGTTACCCACGCTTTACCCCACCACACGCGACCTGCCGGTCGACGAGCGCCGGCATACGAGATTATTTCCGTCGGTGACAAGCTTGAAACGACGAACCCATGAACCCCGGAGCACATCGTTTAATCGCAGACTGCCAAAACCTGGATTCGAACCCAGGCTTCTCAGCCGCCCTGTCTCGAGGGAAGCTGCCGGAGCCAAGGGCAATATTAACGCGATGGCCCGACGCTTATAATCAACCTCACTGCCTCGATCACGAGACTTTCTCCTCTTCCTCCTCCGCCACATGGCACCGTGGCGCAAACAACCGATGCACACTGCAGCAGCTTTGTGCTCTGGCCAAACAATTCTGGGGAAATGCTTTGCGCGCTGCGGTTTGGACCTCGAACTGGGTCACTCACTGTAGGCCTGCGAGCCATATGTATCGGCTCCGTACGACTCCGGCTGGTACGGCTCCGGCTGGTACGGCTCCGGCTGGTAGGGCTGCGGCTGGCCGTACGGGCTGTAAGGGTTGTAGCCGGTGACGGGAAACGCCGGGGCTTCTGGCTCCCCGGCTTCTGTCCGTCGGTCGTATCCACCTGTGGAATATGGGAGGGGGTGGGTGGGGTTCGGTGGTGATAAAGGTGCAGCGCTGTAAATGCTTTGCTCAAGTCGCTGGTGGCAGATGGGCCCTCCATGAGGGGGGGGGGGAGCTTTGGAGAGCGTCCTTAACAGGATATCTTGGTCTACTCTTCCACGCTGGCCGGATGTATCTGAAGGAGTGGGAGCACCCACGCTTTACCCCATTCTGCACGACCTGCCCATAGCGTAACCACGGTGAACCCATTCACACAGCTGGGCAGACAGGCGATGGGGGGGGGTGATTAAAGGAACCTCCCCATTGTGTCAACTGCCATGAACCGTTACGCCGCAGCAGTTTCCCGTAGAGGGCGGCTCTCTAAGGCTCCCGCTAGTGGAGGCCTTTTCCCTCCAGCATCGGCGTAAGTGGGGTAGCTGCAGGGCTGAGCCTTTACCTTCTTGAGGAGGATTTAGGGGACGCGAATCGCTCTTGGGTGAGTGGTAGGATCGCTCCCACGGGACCGATCAATTGCGCACGCAGGATTAGTACACGGGGACAAATATACACACGAATAGTTTGAACATTTACATGCGTACGTTACACAGTGGAGGTGTGGCGTGGCTGGCATGGGCTCTGATGTGAGGAATAAAATCTGGTCAGTCTACCCCCCCACCTTGCCCCCCCGCCCCCACCACATCTGATATTACCAACGGGACATCATAGTGTCGACTGAGAGCCCGTTCATGGAGACGCTACCGATGTTTCAGAAACTTGGCTGGCTACAAAAAGAAGGGCGATGAGCCATGTGTTTCGGCGCAAACAATAGCCGCCATGGTAGCGCCGATAGCCTCGCCCACTCTCCTCCCTCTACCGGTAGAGGAATTGAAGGACAAGGACGATCGGCAGCGGAAGAGCAGGCGGCGCAGCAACGCGTGGCAGGCTCAGAGCCACGATCTTTTATTTAGGCTGGAGGAATCCTATGAGCTACGATGTCCTGTTGGGGCCACCACCGCCTCCTCCGCCACCACCGGCAGCGATCAATCTTACCGGCCACGCCGTAGCCCCCGCCGCCGCCGCCGCCCCCGCCGCACTGCGACGGGTCGCAGTAGCCGGGCGGCCCCGGCGGCCCCGACTGACCCCTCGTGCCGGGCATCCCGTCCCGGCCCCGCTGCCCGGAAGGCCCCACCGGGCCCATGCTGCCCTCGCGACCGATGCCCTCGACACCTGCGGCCGTTGGAGACGGACGGGACGGGACGGGGCGGGGGGGGTGCAGGGGGAGGGGGGACAGGGAAGGAATGGCAAGGGACAGCACCGCGAAGGGGTTAGGGTTCAGAGGTCATCGGGAGGCATGAGCGTGGGGGAGAACATTCGGCGTCCACTGGCAGGAATACGAGCATGTGCACGTGAAGTGTTGCTGCTATTTCTATGCCGTCATGTGCTCGCTCAAATATTTCAATGTTATAAATTGGCCATGGTCTATCGGCTGGTGAAGTCCAGGGCCGTCGTTCTCACCTGGCGGGCCGGGAGGTCCTGGGGGTCCACGTGTTCCCGTGCCAGGGTTTCCCCTCTCCCCCTTCTCCCCGGGCACACCTGTGGACAAGTAAGGGGGTGATACCGTACGGCCGTCATATGCGCTCGCGTTCCAGCCGGGTCTCTTTGCGTCGCCGGCGACGGCCCGTCAAATATTGCCACACCCAGCACACCGCATCCAGTATACCAGCATGCAGACTGATTGATACGAGTCGTAACTTTTTACCACTCCACGACTACCCCCTCCTGTGAAGGTTTCCTAGCTTGGTTGGGAAGTTGGGATTGTGGTCTATGTACTCATGTGTATTGAACTGCTTTCGCACAGTTTGTAGCCGACTGCTAATCGGAGGTGCGGGGGAAGAGCAACAAGCTAAACACCAAAAGCAGTTCTAAAGAAGTCAGTTTTCAATCAAAATTTAAAAGTGCATAGCTCCAGTGGCTTCCTAATGTCGGAAGAGCGTTCCAGACGGCCGCAGAAATTGATCTGAAAGCGCGCAATGCGATGACCGTCTTTGTTTGACGACTATCCAAAAGCCGCTGCGAGGATGACCGGAGTTTCCGTGATGCTTTATGTTCCTTGACGAGATCAGCGAGGTATTGTGGTTCATTTTTGGCAAGCACTTTGTGTGTAACGAGTGTGAGCTTTTCATGAATACGTTCAGCAACAGGAAGCCAATGCAGCTCAGCGAGCACTGGACGGACATGGTGGGATCTTGCAGTACCCGTCACGACACGTGCCAAAGAATGTTGTACACGCTGCAGCTTGGTAATGTTTTGCTCTCGGACGTGTTGGGACCTCATGGAGTAATTTCTTCGTTGCGATAACTTTTGAGTTGTTTGCACTTTTTGTTTTGGTGCCATTTCTTAATTTGTGTTTCATATTTGAGTTTGCTTGGTAGCAGGGATTTCATTTGCTTAGTAGCGGCTGTACATGGGATTTGGTTCTCATTTATAATTAATGCACAGCGTTGTGGGGTGCTATTAGCGTGAATGACGCTATATAAAATGAAAGTATTAGGACCTCTGCATGTAAGGTCTCTGCATCTACGGCCTCTGCATTTACAGCTTCTGCTAAAAAATGTGACTTCGACTCTGGCCAGCACGACCGCTCTCCCCCTACAACCCTCCCGGGTCCGCCTCGCACGACCGACCCGCAACGCCCCAACCTTCCCACCCACCCACCCCCCAACACCAAACAGTGCAGAAACTCTGCGCAGAAATGCATTCTCTTATTATTGCCCTGCGTGTGGCCACAGGGGGCTTGCTCGGAGCGCTGCGAGGGTTCCGTACACTCTGGCTGCAGCTGTGAAGAGCTCTGGCGCTCACTTCCCCCCCCCCCCCCCCCCCCCCCCCCGTGGGTTTATTGGCCTCTCTACCCCTGCACGCACGACCTTGAGGATGTTCGCATATTTGAGGGGTTTTTACCGCTTCCCGGCAAAGGTTTGAAAGCGATAATGCAGCGGCTCGCGTCCATTTAGTCTTGTCTGTAAGGTGGGGGGTGGGGCGTGATAACTCTTGCAAGGATGATCCATTATGAACGAGGCTTTCGTCTAAAGTTTAGTTGCTATTAGGGAGTTACGCTATAACAAGAGAAAAATATGATAGATTGATCAATAGGGTTGCCAATAACTTGGAGACAAAAACCAGCCCTAAAAGGATCTGTGTTTTGGTATTCGTGCCCTTGGGGCTGCAGTGCTGACACGTCCCCTGCGGATCATGTGATCTCGCGACGTCACATGCTCCCTGGCGAAGTCGTGATTACCAATCAAACACTTCCGAGGACAATGGCACGGTTGTAAAATCGTTGCAGAATCCACGCGTGTGCATGCATTGCTTTCTCCCCTGTCAAAACGAGAACATCGATTGCACCCCAGCAGCTTTCTCTGTGTTGTTCGCTCTCTCCGGTTGTGAGTGCAACACCCCAAAAGCGCCGTGACCGCACGAGACACCGTCACCCTCCTCCGCTCGTCAGAGTCGTCTCTCATCGTCAACTTGCGCTGCACCCAAAACATCCCGCCGAGCCAGCGAATACTTCACAGGGTCCGCTTGGTGCCAGTGTTGCCCATTAAGCCGAGTCGGCACATCGCAAATCATCGCCTCCTCGCTCTCTCTGCTGGCTAATCCCTATCTCAAGCCCTCTCTTCTCTCCGCAGTCTTCTTCATCAATCACGGCAAACCCAGGGCTCCCGAACGTCAGCGCCATAATGCACGCTGGGCTCTTGGCCTCATCGTCTTTACTTGTTAGCCTTGGCCTATCGGCCGTTGAGACAAAGTCGTGTTCTCACGCTCTCGCGTGGACGTGCCTCTGGGATGAGTCCCGTGCTTTGGCTGCCACTCACTCCATCGTTCGTCTTGACCAGCGGGTTCGGGCAACCTGCGGCTCCAGAGCTGCGTGCGGCTCTCTCGAAGGACAGCGTCGTGACGCGTTATTTATTAATGACCACCGTCTGGTGTTCACCACTCAGTGCGCATTGCAGCTCTTGAAATATTGAGGGTTTTTTGGTTTTGTTTATGGTTCTTCTTGTTGGTTTGGTTGCTGAGCCCTGGGCTTGACCAATGGCCATCATGGCTTCGAGTGATGTGTCTTGCCCAAGTCCACTTAATTCTCACGACGGTCAGTAGGACGTCCCTCACCTGTCTATGCTCCGTCATCCATTGCTCTCCTCTTTCGGCCTTTCAATGCAATTCCAAGCGTACACCTCGCCACGATTATTTGCTCACTTTAAAGCTCCAGCTTCCATTTTCATTGTCGACGTCCAACGTTTCGGAGCCAGGAGACACGGTCCGAATGAATAAATGATTGATTTTGACCTGCTCACTTCTCAAAGTAAACCTGCTCACTCTTAAACTAGACCTGTTCAACTCACTCTGCCACCCTCTCCACTGTTTCACCTCCCCCCATATGGCCACCTGTCACCCCCCCTAGCCCCCCCAACGTCTAAGCCCTTCCTGCACCCATTCCCTCCCCTCTGCCCTCCCACGCAACCCCATGTTCATCACACGTGCCTGCACGCTCCACAGCTACGCCGCTGACTTGAACCCTATGGGTGCCTTGGCACTTTTCAATCTCGATTGAAAACGTATTTCTATCGAGCTGCTATTGTGTGTTTGTTCTGTTGTCCTTCCACACCCGCACTCCCGATTAGCATGGTTGGCTACATACGGTGCGAA
Source organism: Entosphenus tridentatus (assembly GCA_014621495.2). NCBI lineage: Eukaryota > Metazoa > Chordata > Hyperoartia > Petromyzontiformes > Petromyzontidae > Entosphenus > Entosphenus tridentatus. The sequence goes on along the minus strand of CM025635.2, from coordinate 1,513,742 downwards.
CGAAGATCAACATGCATACATACACCTATAAGACTCTTGAATTAATGCTTTGGTAATGAGGCGACATAATTGTTTATAAGGGGCCATGGTGCAAGAAGGCCCACTGAGCTATTTAGATATTTTTCATAAGCGTCCTGACCACAAACGATAGCTCAACGAAGTGGCTTATCACGTGGAAATATATAGCAGCCAAATACTCTAAACGCACATTGTTGATTCTAAATATGGAGGGAAAGACCAGAGGACCCAGAGAAAAATCCACGTGACCACGGGGAGAGACGCAAACTCCAAATATAAATCAGGCATCAGGGTCGGGATCGAACCCACGACCTCCTGTATACCAGGCGAGGTAGTTAACATCTCGCCACCGAGGCGGCCCAACGGATCGCTTCCCTCGTCCCCCGACGACGCACCTCTCTCCCCGCGGAGGCCCGGCGTGCCGGACGGCCCAGGGAAGCCGGGCCGGCCCATGGGCCCCGTCTCTCCAGGCGGGCCCCGCGCCCCAGCTCGTCCGGACTCCCCGGGTGGCCCAGGCGTCCCGCGGCCACCGCCGTTGTTGTTGTTGGGCATCTGGTTGATGATGCTGCTGATGCGGGTCATGTGACCTGGGAACACCAGAACGATAAACGTGCAAGGCGTGACGGGGGAGCGGTGGGGGAGGACCGTACCGACGGGCTCTCTCCGTGCCCGTTCCGAGACCGCGCTTTGCGTGTACAAGCGGTCTTCACGCTGATTTTGTTTGCAGCCTGTGAGCACCTTTCTGCCCGATGGGTTTCCCATCGTTTGCAGAAATTGGTTCGGGTTGGGTTGTTGTCTGTTTAGCACGCAGGAGTGTTCTTTCGCGACCAATATTGTTAATAATAAAAGGGTTTTGTTTTCTGGGTTAGATTGCGTGAATAAAAAATGTGTCGTTAAGACACCCACCCACCTGACGCAGCCAACAAGTCACATAAACAAAACGAGCCAATGAGTTACTACTTCATCACACTGGTGTGCTGGAGAGTAGCCCCACAACATGTACAATTTGAGTACGACGTTTCGCTGGTAAATGCAACCAGCTTCATCAGGCGATTTTGGCAGAATTGTCAAGAAGTCTTCCGGTTTGTCGCCCTTAGGCAGTGCCAATCGGTCCCCACGGTGGTAAGCACAAGGCAGCTGCAGGCAACGGTGGCCAGACTTCCCTGATGATTCCTAACAAGGATGAAACCAGTATACAGGTGTCTCATTGCTCTGCTGCTGCTATTTCTGCTGTCTTTCTTGCACTATCATATGTTTGTCCTGTTGGTCGTTGTACTGTGCGTTGTTGTAATATTCTTACCCACCCCAACTGGACACGTGTGACAAAGAGCTTCATAGCTCATCGGATTCCTCCAGTATAAAAACACATTCCGATTCTGCCTTAAGACATTCTGACTACATTGTGCTGATGATTCCCAACAAGGATGCAAGCCGCATACAGTGCGTCTCATTGTCCACCCGCCGTCTAAAATAGTTCGACAAACGAGGCTGTGCGGTGCACGCGCAGTGTGACAGTGTCACGCGACACGCAAAAGGCGTGATGGGAGAACCGATCTAATGGCAGCCACGGCGACCGTTTTGTTTGACAATGCACGCCACAGAAATCAACTGCGGCGTGCATTGCAGTTGCTTGGCAGGACCCCTCCTGCAAAGAGAGCCACCAGACTCGCCGATGCTTTCTCTCCTGGGTAAACAAACGGGACAACAACAACAATAATAAACACATTCCTGCGGAGGGAGCTGGTAGGAACGTTGGGTTGCTCGGTCAATAGGCAGGGTCAACGGCGGCGTGGTGTATTCCGCAAATATGCCCGACTGTGAGGGCGGGCACAAGCTGGCGTGAGTAGGTTAAACGTTGAGTTTTATAAGGGCACCACGGGGTGACCAGCCCCTCCCCACCCAGCCCCACCCCTCCCACCCAGCCCCACCCAGCCCCTCCCCACCCTCCCCACCCAGCCCCTCCCCACACTCCCCTCCCCACCCAGCTCCACCCTCCCCACCCAGCCCCTCCCCACCCTCCCCTCCCCACCCAGCCCTTCCCTCCCCACCCAGCCCCTCCCTGCACGACGGACACAATAATCCCCTGTGGGCTGGTGTAACCAGGAGGTTCCTACCAGTATAATGAATCATAATCTTTCACCAGAGTGACGACGATCGTCACGGTCACTGGGCGACCGTGCTTAAAAAGAAAATCTCCCTTGCAGCTGGATAAAATTGCTTGAATGACACACAGTCAAACATCCCCCATACAGCCTCGAACGGACTGTTGGGGCAAAGTGCTGTTATTCCCAACGGCATATGATCGTGTAATCCGAGAGCCTATTTATGGAAACAATACCGATGTTTCATGAATTTGTCTGGCTTCGAAAGAAGGGCGATTATGCATGTGTTAAGTGCAAACATCCAAAGACAAAGATCCCCTGTATAGCCTTAACAGGCCGTTGGGGCAAGTGCTGTTAGCGAGCACCTATGAAGGCTAGCACGGCACACAAAGGGGTGGGTGGCCAGCATCACGCCCGGACGCCTTTGTTTCCCCAATGGGAATGTTTTTATACATCGCTCCCGGTACTTAATTGAGACTGAGTCGACCTAGGGGAGGCACAGGACCGGTTCAGATATTCGTCGCTGGTATTACCCAGGAGCGGGAATTGCGAACTCGGGTCGCCGAGATCGTAACCCATCGTGCCAACTGCTACGACACCACCGCTCCCCGACGCACACACAAAGATGCCCCGTGTAGCCTTAACAGACTGTAGGGGCAAGTGCTGTTAGCGAGCACCAATGAAGGCCGGAACGGCACTCGAGGGGGTGGGTGGCCAGCACCACGCCCGACCGCCTATATCTCCCCAGTGGCGATGTTTACACACCGCACCAGGTACTCATTTAAGGCTGAGTCGACCTAGGGGAGGCCCAGGACCGGTTCAGATAATCGTCACTGGTGTTGGCCGTGAGCGGGAATCGAACCCGGGTCGCCAGGTTCATAGCGCAGCGTAGCGCTAACCGCTACACCACCGCTCCCCACACACACAGACACACTGACACACACAGACGCACGTCCATCGTCTCCAAACCCCCCACCGCCCCTCACCATTGAGGAGGTTCTCGCAAACTTGCCGCGCGATCATGCGCACAACTTGCTGGCCTTGCGTGTCACCCTGGCAACAGGAAGGAAGAAAACACACAACATCTCCGCAGGCCCGCAGAAAACGAGCGCCAAAACACGATCCGGGAACACGTGCGAACCCAGCACTGCAGCCTCCCCCGCGCCCGCCACCCCCTCCCCGGCCTCTCACCCCCCCCCACCTTCTCCATCACGAGCGTTCATCATCGCAGCCACGGGGGTGACGACTGGTCCTGGTTTCACCATGGGGCTGCTGATGTCAGCTGATTGAGTTCCAGGCTAGAGCACCCCGCCAGCATGCTGATGATGATGCTGATGACACTGAGGACACTGATGCTGATGACACTGATGCTGATGACACTGATGACACTGGTGCTGATGACACTGATGCTGATGACACTGATGCTGAAGACACTGATGACACTGGTGCTGATGACATTGATGCTGATGACACTGATGCTGATGACACTGATGTTGATGACACTGATGCTGATGACACTGATGCTGATGACACTGATGACACTGATGCTGATGACACTGATGCTGATGACACTGATGCTGATGACACTGATGCTGATGACACTGATGTTGATGACACTGATGCTGATGACACTGGTGCTGATGACACTGGTGCTGATGACACTGATGCTGCCGCTGCCACAGGCCACCCCCGGCGTCGTGAACTGTCGATATTCGTAATTTCCCCCCCCTTGCTTTGTGGCGCTTATATTCCAGCCGTGCTGATGGCAGCACAATTGAAATGAACGCTCCGGATTCTGACTCTGAAAGGCAATGGGCATCGTGTCGTGAGAAGGAATGCGTCTCGATTGGGAACTACCGGGAATAAGTGCGCATCAGCCCCTGTCCGCCAACTACGGTGACGCCGGTTCATCGACTGCATCCCTCGACCACCTTTGCTCTGCTCGCGGGGACCTCCCGTCTGTGTGATCAGTCTACGGGTGCCGCGGTGGCGAGATGTTTACTACCTCGCCTGGTATACAGGAGGCCATGTATTCGATCCTGACGCCTGCTGTACAATTTGAATTTGCACGTTCTCTCTCGCCCGTGGTCGCGTGGATTTTGCTCAGGGTCCCCTGGTTTTCCCCTCCACATTAGAAACGTGCGTTTTAGAGCATTTGGCTGCTATAACACGTCCACGTGATAAGCCACTTCGCTGAGCTATCATTAGTGGCCAGGTCGCTTCTGTAAATGGGCTATATAAGCTCAGTGGGCTTGACCTGCTACAATAAAATAAATAGTTTTAGTATAGTTTTACCTTGCCAAGTCGGGCTTCGAAGAGCTTTAACTTTAAAGTCTGTTACCTGACAGAGCTTTTCCGCGGCCTTATATTTCAAGTTTATCCACATGTGACTGCGGCGAATCTGATGCCAGTGAAGGCTTTTCACGGATCGCATTTTCTATTGCCGCCACCGCTGTTGCCGTTTTACAATCTGCCAAAGCTGCCACTGTGCAATCCGCCCGCTCTACGCAGGACAATCCACCTGCTCTACAGCAGAGCAGGCGGGATTGGGGGCCCGGGCTTGTGAGCATCGCAGCCTAACTCGTGGTAACGTCTTACCATCGCGTTACATTCGCCACTCCTAATCCGCCCGTTTGCCGCCGGGGTCTTCGGAGAGGGCAACTTTAAGCAAGAGGGCAACTTTAAGCTGCAACTGGCGATGAAGTCACGCAACACGGTCATAGCCAAATGAAGCAATTTTTTGCTGTATGTATGTCGCATTGTACCTAGCCAACCATGCTAATCGAATTTGCAGGGGAAGGACATTAAAATTAAAACAAAAAGCAGTTCTAAAGAAATGACTTTTTAATGTAGTTTTAAAAGGTAGCTCCAGTGGCTTCCTTATACCGGAAGGAAGAGCATCACAGATGGCCGCAAGAGCGCATCTGAAACTGCGCGATGGAGCGACTGTCTTTGTTCGATGGCCAGCCAAGCTGTGTATAGGCTCTGTTTGAACGCGAGAGCTGCCGAATGGATTTGACGGAGCTGATCCCGGCCAGCCAGAGCCACCTGGTGCCCATGATGACAGCACGATGGGCAAGGAGACTCACCCTCTCTCCTGGCTCTCCCTTGATACCCTGCAAGCCCTGTAAAAGAATGAAAAGTGAAACGCACTTATAGGTACACGCACAACAACAGCTGCTGTTCATCAGCGGGTGTCGGTGACATCACCAAGCCACCTTCTGCCAAGCTAGGTGCAATTTTGAGGCCCTGTCCAGTGGTGAGGGCATGTTGGCGGGAGGTCGTGGAAAAAATAAAACCCCCACGGTGTTATGGGTTAACACAAAGATAAAGATATCCGTCATTTAGCCTTGCAGACTTGAGATCGGGTGCTGTTAGTGAGCACCTATTGAGGCTGGTGGAGCGGCCAGAATTAGGCATTGACACCTTTGTCTTCCCCGGCACTCGTATTTACACACCACGCCAGCTACTCATTTGGAGGCTGTTTTGACTTCGGGGAAGGTGATACTCGACAGATTCAGATACAACTTGCCGCTGGCTTCGTTCGTTGCCGGAAATCAAACTTGGGTTACGGGGATAACAGCGCAGTGTGTGCATCACTTGCCCATTACTCCCCTGGTTTGACGCGGCATCGTATCACGGGACAAAGAATACACTCGAAAACTTTCGCAAGAGCTGTGCAACACCCCATGTCAGAGAACAGCCCACCGAAGCGGATATCATGGAGCTACTTCCAAAATCCATTCAAGTGACCTGTGGTCCACAGAGTAAAGGGGCGGAGTGGGGGGCAGCGCCTTTCCACCCGCTCTGTCACCATCAGTAAAGTCCGTCGCACATTCAAGCTGACATTTTTAATTAGCAGAGCTGGCATTTAGCCACTTGAAGTGCGGAACGGAATTTGACGTCTCTCTGTTTTTTTTGTAGGTACGTCTGTATTCATGCATGTATGTACGTTGAACTTCTTTGGCATCGTACGTAGCCAACCGTGCTAATCGGAGGTGCTGTGGGAAGGACAACTAATTAAGCACACAAACCTTGTGTGCCATGGACCAAATCGTTTTTGCTATGGAGGCTGCTTTAAAATTCTGTGTGTGGATGCCGGCATCCGTGACCGGGCGGGGCGCATTGCATTGAGCTGCGATACTCCCCCCCGGCGCGCGCGTTTGCCGTGCCGCTCCTGGCTCTTACCGGGTCTCCCGATGGTCCACGTGGGCCCGGTTTCCCCATCATCCCGTCCACGCCGCCAGGCCCTTGAGGGCCCTGTCACGGCGACACGAACGCGAGCGAGACCGTGAATCCCCGGGCGGTGCCAGTGGCTCTACCCATATGCAGATTACGTTTTCGGGGTACACCCTGGGGCTGTTATAGCTCTCGCAATGATGGCGAGATGTTAGCTACCTCGCCTGGTATGCAGGAGTGCGTGGGTTCGATCCCGACCCAGACTCCTGCTGTATATTTGGAGTTTGCGGTGTCTCTATCGCCGTGGTCGGGTGGATTTTTCCACCGGGTCCTCGGGTTTTTCCCCTACACATTTTGAATCGAGTATTTGCCTCCTATAATTTTCCGCGTGATAAGCCACTTTGTTGAGCTATCACATGTGACCAGGTCACTTAACGCATTATTAAGATGCATCAAAGTTAGAACGAACACGTAACTAGAAGCTATACACATAGCCATGCTTTGACTTTGATTACCCAATTACGCTATATCATGTATCACAGCACTACCACTTTGCATTGGAACCTCAATATAGCTCTTTATATATATAGTGCGTGTATATGCAGTATATATGTGTTTTTGCAAGAACCAGGTGAATTGTTACATCACAGGACCGTGCTATGTGGCGATGGCTTTGAGGCCTTCATCCAGCAGTGGAGTGAACAATGCTGCTGCTGCTACTAATGATGATGCTTACAATGATGTTGACAATAATGAAAACGAACACGATGATGATGATGATGATGTACGTACATGTGATCGCTATGTGTGTCGCACGGTGGCTTCGTACGGTGCGAAAGAAGTTCAACATGCACACAGACGCACACACGTGCGCACGCGTGTCGGCATGTACATGCCGAGCGTACGTCACTCACCATGAGGCCGGGGGGTCCGGCCGTCCCCCTCTCCCCGTCTTTTCCTGGCGGGCCCTGCCCCGATCAACACGACACGCGGTTAGCCACATCGCATCGCCAAAACAGAACAAAAACAACGAACAAAAAAACCCAAGCGGCGTGTGCGCCAGTGGCGGCAGCTATCCGGCGGGTGCGCAGGCGGTGCAATCGCACACCGCGGCTCAAAGGCCAGAGCGGGGCCCGGGCACCGGGCTAAGAAAGGAGCGGCGGGGGGTGGGGGGCTGTTGAGGGCTGTTTCGTCGCTTGTCCCAGGGCTCATGCTGACCCCGCTGTGCCACGGCCTGGCGTGCTAGTTTTGTCAGCTTAGGTTTTGTGTTACGGGAGGAAAGCGCACCGAGGATTTATTAAACAAACGTTTAACTAACCTGAACCCTGAGCAGCATGAACCACTTAGCACAACGCACCGCAATTGCCATTGTGGTTGTGTTTCCCACCGGATTGCATTTCGTTGCGGTGGGAATAGCTAAAGTGAAACACACTTCGACGATGGCCACAAAGTACGGAGAGGTGCAATCAGGAATTAGAACACGTGTATTAGAACACGTGTCTTAGAACATGTGCTTAAGAGACGTCTTGTTGACCGCAAAGAAAAGTGCGTTGGCTTGGGCGAGTGACGAACGATGGCCGGTGGTCAAGACTAGCGACAGAGTGGCGGCCAAAGGAGCGAAACGGGCCCGAGAGGACATTTGCCATGGGGATTGAGCGAGGCCTTCATCCTTCAATTGGTAGACCCCCATAGCCAACGGTGATGACCCTGTCGCATTTGCATGTTGGGTTTTCTCTGGTCATTCTAGATTTGAAGCTTTCGTGACTGCAAGGATTCATATTCTTAGGTTTTTTCGGTAAAGTCACGTAGGTAAAAAATTAAAATTAATAAAAGTAAAATAAAATAAAAATCACGTCGTTTCGGAGGCAACACAAGCTTCCGTCTTCAGGTGGAACAGTCACAGCACGATAGCTGTATCAAGTAACTTTTTATTTTACTTTTATTCATTTTAATGTTTTACCTACGTGACTTTACCGAAAAAACCTTAATAATATTTATCTGGTCACTCTGGCTTCCTGCCACAAGGAATCTCGAGAAAAAATATAGAACTGGGCAAGCATCCCGGGGTAGCGAGGCCCTCCTCAAAACAGCCCTTGAGATGCCGCGAGGTCGTCTTGGGCGCAACATCAGCAGCGTCACTCTCCACGTCTAAAACAGCGCCCGGCCGTTGGCCTTAAACCGGCCGCCTGCCGTGGCTCGCTGCCTCTGGCGCCGGGGAGGGAAGTAGGGCGGCCGGTGAGTCTTACCCTGGGGCCCTCCGATCCCGAGCGTCCAGAAGGCCCCACTGGACCCACGGGACCCTGCGAAGAGACGGTGCAAGGGTGAGCGTCACGACGCAGGTCGCGCGGCGTTGCGTCCCGCGCACGCCGCGACGCAAACGTGGCCGGCGGTGCGGCGACAGTGTGTGGCGGTGGTGGTGGTGGCGGTGCTGGTGGCCTCAAAGTGCACCTGGCAAGGCACAGGCGTCGTGGTGACGTCACCATCACTTAGTGGAAAATGGCGGGTGTTGGTATTGGTGGGGATGGTAGTAATGTCGGTAGTGATGGAGGTGGTGGTGGTGGCAACATCAGCAGCAGCTGCAACGGCGGGTGGTGGTACTGATGGTGGCGGTGATGGTGGTGTGGCAGTGAATGTGGTCGTGCTGGTGATGGTCATTCTGGTGGTGGAATTGGTGGTGCTGGTGGTGGTGGCACTGTTGAGATACCGGGGGTCCTGGTTGGCCAGGGTGGCCCCTCTCGCCCTTGTCTCCCGGACCGCCCTACAGAGACAAACGGGAGGATCGGTGAACTCGCCGGACGCGCGGCGGAGACAAGCAACGGGAACTTCAAGCGCCGTCAGCCACGTGCGAGATGACACAAGACGACAATAAAATTACGAGTCGAGGCAAACTTACCCAAAAGTTGTACCTGTCGTGAAAGCTATGAAACACGGAGAGGAATAACTCTTACACAATCGTTTTTGACCATCATGTGACAGGCAAAGCAATATATTTTATCATTGTTCCGATGATTATCCCAGAGCTGGAATGTATCCAAAGCAGGTCCGAAAGCCAATGTAACATTTCCTGTGGGGTTTGCGTAGTCCTTGGCGACTTGGCTGATTGAATCGTCACCGCGGTCTAACCACCGCCCGCTCACACTCGCCCTTGACGCCGGGACCTCGGCAACACTGGCGAATTACGGTCAAACAACCCAACCATCAGGTGGTTGGGAGTGCCCTTCCCAACCACCCCCCATCGCGACCCCTCCCCCCAGCCCCCACCCCGGCACGGATGGGAAAATAGCACAAGTGTGAGGTCAGTGGGTCACGCAGAGAATGGGAAATCGTGTCGGTTAGCAGGCGGGGTGAAGGTGCATGAGTTGTTTCGCCACGGCTCAAATCAAACGGACAGAAGATTAAATTGGACGTTAAACCGCAGACAGTTACTGCACCCGCAAGGTACGCATAGCTCTTAAGTAGAACTGCCTGCATTGCGAATATTTTACGTGCGAAAAGTACAATGGAGCAATGTCTAATTGTGTTCTTGCTTACACAGAAAGTATCTGTGGCCAGTGGAAAAGTCAGCGGGCGAGCTAGCGAGTGAGCAATTGATCAAGTGAGTGCGTGTGTGAGTGAGTGCGTGTGTGAGTGTGTGTTGAATGACTGAGTATGTAGAAGAATGAGTGACAGTGAGCAAGCAAGGTGAGTAGATGTATGAGTGGGTGAGTGAGTGCGTGGTTGAGCGAATGTGTGGGTAAACTTACGAGTGAAAGGATGGGTTAGTGAGCGGTTGAGTGGGCAGGTGTATGACCGAATGAATGGTGGATGAGTGAGTGTATGATGTCATGGTTAAGAAATAAGTGTGTAATAGAGCTGATAATGACACGTGGTTTAACTAGCTGTTATCGTGAGTGCGTGATTCATTCAGTCAGTCGTTGGGTGACTATGTACATGAGTGAACGATTTGGGGAGTGGTTGTGTGAGTGAGTGAGCGAGCAGTTTCACGAGTGGGTGAATGTCTGAGTGTGTGTCATTGTGCGGTTAGGCGAGCGAGTCACCAGCTAAGTGAGTGAGCGAGCGAGCATTTGAGCAAGTGCACAGATGAGTGGCCTCTCCGTTGGATGAGCGTGATTGAGTGAGCGAGCGCTGCAGCTGGTGAGCGAGTACGGTGCGCTGAGTGAGCGTTACGAGTGCTGCTCACAGGGGTTCCAGGAATAGAGACCCCGCTGGGCCCTTGGGGTCCCCTCTGCCCGGGCGGTCCCCTAGGCCCCTGCTCTCCACGCAGCCCAGCTCCACCCTGCGACACGCACAACAGGGGCAAAGATCGACCGTGTAGCCTTCACAGACTGCTGGGGCAAGTGCCGCTCGCGAGCTGCACCTATGAAGGCTGGCACTGTGGTCACCAGCACCACGCATTTTCCTCCCTGGTTCTGTTGTTTTGTACTCAGTATCAGGAACTCGTTTAAGGCTCAGTTGATCTAGGGGAGCCCAGAATCTAAAAATCACCGGCTCCATCCTCTGAGCCCCTGAAAGCACACGGCTGCACGTGTTTCCTATCCCTTCTGTCAGCTTCCGGGACGATGGGGCCAGATGACGAGTGAAATTCCCCCCCACCGGAGTCTGTTCAGCACGAAACTTCTTGCACTGCTCGTATCTCAACCTCTCTGCTCGGTGTCCAGTCTGGTGGCTACACATTGGCTTTAGTTTGTTGTCCTTCCCCCGCACCTCCGATTAGCATGGTTGGCTACGTACGGTGCGAAAGAAGTTCAACGTACATACATAAATATATCTTCGCCGGCCACGCGTACTTCCTCGTGATGTACCAGAGAGAGCAACGTTTTGTTCGATCTCGGCACTCACCTGAGTTCCTGGGGACCCTGGGTGCCCACGGGGTCCCTTGGGGCCAGGGCTGCCCTGCACACACACACAGGTCAAAGGTCAAAGGTGACGTCACCAACAGGGCCTCCTTTTAGCACCCAATGGGAGAACCCAAACTAAAACATTTCTTATTTTACCAGGTAATGCCCACTGAGCCACATAGCCCAATTTGGAAGCGACCTGGCCACAAATGATAGCTCGACGAAGTGGCTCATCACCATGTGGAAATTTATAGCAGCCAAATACTCTAAATGCATGTTTCTAAATGTGGAGGGAAAAGGCGGAGGACCTGGAGAAAATCCACATGACAACGGGGGAAAAAACGTGCATGTCTCAAATATACAGCAGGCGTCGGGGTCGGCATCGAACCCGCGACCTCCTGCATACCAGGTGAGGGAGTTAACATGTCGCCACCATGGCACCCCAATGCAGGATCATCTTACTAATAGGGTCTTGAGACTCATTGAGGCTTACCCAGGTAAATAAAGGGCATTAGTAGATGACTAATTAATAGTACACACAAGGGCATCTCCTATACCTGGCAAGTTGTTGGGGTTATTTGACCATACTTCACCACGCTGGCCTGTGCGGGTTGGTGAAGATGGGCGTAACCTATAACACCTGAATTACGTGGTGATCTGCCAATCGAACACGATCCAGGCTCAAAGCTCCTGCTTAGCTTGCGTGATCTGATGAGGCTGGGTGCATATCCCAGGTGATTTTAGTCACTGGCTCCACTACTGCTTACTGTAAAAGGTTTAACGTGACATTCACATTGTTTTGAAATCATGTCTAAGGACGTATCTGAATATTTTGATTTCCACCGCTATAAGTTGTGTTCTTTTGTACGAAAATATAAATATATATCTCATAAAGACGAGTTCCTATAATTTGTTTATGCAGGGTGCTTCAAAAAATGTTGAACACTTCTGAGAATTTGCAACAACACCACGAGAAATGTGCCTCCGGGCTCTGGAGACCACCTGGAGAAGATTCCAGGCACGTGTTGACAACGATGGCGAACAAGTGAAGACTCTTTGACTTTTTGAAGCTATTAACATCACAGTCGTTATCATGTTACAGTGTATTATCCGTTCTTTTTCCATTAAAAACGATAGTCCCATGTGAGTGTTAACATTTTTTTGAAACACCATTTTTCTATGCCTCAACATTTCTTAAGGTTGTCTTCGAACACAGCGTTTGTGCCGTGTTTGCATTGCCGTGCTCCACGTGGTGACTTATTATTATTACTACCAGAGCTTAATAATTATTTACAGTTTAAATTATGGATTTTGGCATCGCAGGGGTCACACGATGAGGGATGGAGACGGCTTTCTGATTGCTGTCATCTAGCAGTGGGTGGAACATGGGTGGCGATGATGATGACGATGAAAGCAACGTTTGCGGAGCCAAACACTCTTGTGTTTAAAAAAAAAACTAACGGTGTAAAGTCTGAGTTCGTGTCGCTAATGCGATCGGATTTGCCAACATGTGCATCTCGGATTAACGCTGTACATGCAATTACGCTCACGCACGCATGCATACATACACACCAGCATGCTCATTGCACACACGCACATGTGCACACACGCGTCAACACACAGAAATGCATACATGCACGCACATGTAGACACACACAAAAACAAAGATCCCCGTATATCCTTTAACAGTCTGTTAAGGCAAGTGCCGTTAGCGAGCACCTATTAAGGGTGGAAAGCCGCCTTTGTCTCCCCAATGCCGATGTTTACACATCACAACAGGTCCTCATTTTAGGCCGAGTCAGCCCAGGCGAGGCCCACGATGAGTACAAACATTTACAACGGATGTTGTCCGCCTTGGCCTAGGATCGAACTTAGTTGACCCGGGGTTCGCGGCGCACCACGCGAACCGGTGCACCACCGCCCCCCAACTGCGCCACACGCACACACGCGCACACGCACACACGCACACACGCACACACGCGCACACGCCTACACACACTCAGGAAGGAAGTCAGTATATTGGCTTTAAGAGAGTAACCTGCCTGAGCTCTATACACTTGGCAGCGAAGCGAAATAACAACCACCCAAACTTGGCAGTGGTCGCGTACCACACCATACCGCTGCTGCGAGGGAATTCATAGTAAAATGTAGATGTGTGTGTGTGTAAAAAACACCTATCCTGGCACAAGCACAGCGGTGATGTTACCATCGCATAGCGGCAAATGGAGGTTATTGTTGGTGTGGGTTTCAGTGTCTTAGCCGGGCGTGGTGCTGGCCACCCACCGTCTTGTGTGCCGTGTCGGCCTTCAAAGATGCTCGCTACAGTCTGTTAAGGTTATAGGGGGATCTTAGTATACATGTGGGCGGAGCAGTAATCTATTGGTGAGCGCACTTCACTACGAATCTGGCGACCAGAGTTAGATTTCCGCTCACGGCCAACATCGGTGACGATTATCTGAACCGGTCCTGGGCCTCTCCTCCTAGGTCGACTCAGCCTCAAATGAGTACCTGGTGCGGTGTGTAAACATCGCCACTGGGGAGACAAAGGCGGTCCGGCGTGGTGATGGCCACCCACCCACTTCGTGTGCCATAGCCGGCCTTCATCAGGTGCTACTCTCGAACAGCACTTGCCCCAACAGTCTGCTAAAGGCTATATGGGGGGGGTCTCTGTCGCTTGCTTACAGAGAGAGAGAGAGAGGAGTCACACGCAAGTGTTTTTCATTACCGCTACAAATCCACTCCTTTAACGTGGCCCAAACGCAAAACTCCTTGGGACGTCGCGCGCCGTCCAGTTGAGCTTGCACGCAAAGCGTTGCATCGTGTAAAAAATAAATATATATAACACTTACATAACGCGCGCGTCACGACAGCGGACAACCAACTCCGCTGAGCACAGCTGCGAGCCGTAAATTACTGCGGGGGTCGTCTCGCGTCGCCGAATTGTCCATGAACATTCGAAACATCGCCAGAGGCTCACGTTTTTCGATCGGCCGTGGGTTTTTCACTCCCCCAATGGCTTATCCCGCTTGTGAAACTGCCTCTGCGAGAACTCGGGACATTTGCTACCACTGAACTCTGTTGAAGCCACCATCTGTGCTTTAGTCTGGCTCCGCGAGGCTCAGTCATTGCCGTCGAACCACAACTATTTTGAAAGTGTCTTAGTCCGACTCCGTTAACCTCAGGTATTAACATCGAACCCTGGTCATCTTCGCGATACCCAAGTCTGACATCTACGAGCTTTGGACGTTACAACTAAACCCTAAGAATATAAAATGGGCCCAAGTCTCACTCTGAGCCTAATCCATGAACAATTAACGCTCACAATATGACTATCCGGCATTCACACTGAACCGCCCGTGATGGCAAGGGCCTAGTCCAGGGAGTCGATAAAAAAAAACCTTCAACATTTCAAGAGCTGCAATGCATGTCAATGCGAGACGGTGGTCCGTAATAAACAGCGTCACGAAGTAGTCCTTGAAGAGCCGCGTGCCGCTACGGAGTCGCAGGTTGCCGACCCCTGGCTAAGACGATGGTGAATGTGTGTTTGTTGGACACCTTCCAGAACCGTACCGTAGCCAGCCGTGCTGATCGGAGGTGCGAGGGAAAAGCAACGTTTAGCGCAGGAATGGGTTCAGTTGCAAGTCCCGGATTTTCCTTTAAGGTAAAGGCGCAGCCCTGCAAATTGCTTTGCTCAAGACGCTACTGCCGGAAGGGCCTACAACTCGAGGGTGCTCGAGAGAGCCTCTGTGGGCGCGGGGGGGGTGAGGGGGTTTGGAGGGGGGAAAGGAATCTTACGAGGGGGCCCGGGGGGCCGGGTGGCCCCTTGCTGTCCTGGGAGCAGGAGCACGCGTGGGGCAGCGACGGGCACGAGTCCTCCACCCTCTGCGACGGGAAGAACACGGCAAGCGGTGATCACGACGAATGAAACCGTGGGGTCAACGGAGGGCAAGAGGTCAACGCGGCAGACGCCAACGAGGTTACCAACTCCGTAAGAGGTTTTTTTTGGGCTTGATCGCGTGAATATGAATGTGTCGCTAAACCCGCCACCACCCGACACAGCCAATGAGTCAGGTTTGTCACGTGAACAGAACGTGCCAATTCGTTACTCGTTGAGCACGCCGGTGTGTTGGAGAGATAACCCACAACATTTACAATGTCGTCAACTCCCGCCGTCACTTCCATCCTTCCGTCAGATCCCACAACTATTGTGTGTATCTTTTTAAAATGTTTTTATTATATTTCAGTAGGAGCCCGGTACAGAGCACCAATCTTGATGTAGGGCCGGGGGGGGGGGGGGGGCCGTACATAAACTCCGTGGACATAAGTCCCGAACGCTGCGCTTTTGGATTTAGAGGACAGAGGAAATTGGGCTCGCAGATGTTGCATTTATGTGGTGGCACGTCACCTGGCCTTGAACGTTTAGGGGACCCACGTAAGCGTGAAGGGGACAATGCGTTTGTTCGTTTGTTTATCATTCAGCTGTAATGATAGTCAAGGGGACACGGCAGCGGCGGGTATAATTGGTTGTCCCAGCGCAGCGGTTTCTTACCCGGCGGCGTACGTTCATTCACCGCAGTCAAGTCGTTGTTCGGCAAACTTGGCGTATGGTGGGGGTAAAGTGTGGGCTCCACCACATCTTCCAAGACGTCTTCCAAGACGTGGTGGCAAGCATGGGTGCGAAGGCCAAATATCACTCGAGAGGGGATGTCTAGAGTGCCCCTCTAGTGGAGACCCTTCCACCGGTAGTGCCATGTGTGTGTGTGTGTGTGTATGTTGAACTTCTTTCGCACCGTACGTAACCAACCATGCTAATCGGAGGTGCGTTCCATGGTAATCGGAGGCTATTACAGTCAAATTACCGGCAACATCACCACCTGGGTTTAGGTCGTCCCCTCTTGTCAGAATAGCCCTGAGTCGATCTAACATTTCTGGATGAAAGACAGGCTTGGATTTTTTACGATATAAACTTTTCCCCCCCAATGTAATCCCGATTGTGCTATTTATGAGCGCAATGTCGTGAGACAGAGAATCCATTCGGGTCTCTCGCAGATGGAGAGCAACCCAGGGAAGCAGACATCACAGAGCTACCTCTGAGATCCCTTTGAGCGATCACTGGTTCATGTAAGAAGGGGGGGGGGGGGGGCAGCACATCTCCGCCTGCTGAGAATAACGTCAGTCGCACAACAACCACTACTCTGAAGAGCTGAAACTTGGCCAAACGAACTGCAGAGCCAAATCCAATTTGCTGGGTTTGGTAACTGGCTTGAGACCATCAACTAAGTTCACCTGAAACGAATAATTTGGCAAAATACCGCGTTGGCAGTGGTGCAAAAGCACGACAATAAATACGTAACAAAAAAAATAAAACCTCAACGCGTTCGCCAATAACGCTGTTGCCTGTAACGGACCAATATTAAACGCGCAACGTTTCGGGTAATTGGCCCTTATTTATAGCACGTGAAAGGGCCTTTGCCTGAAGCGTCGCCTGTTACATACTTTTCATTTTGAAGGCAACCAACGGTGATGTTGGATGAACTTGTGAACTCGTTCAACTGGGGCTCTTTTTGTATTTCATTTGGTGGGGTGCTGGGTGCAGCGTGAATGAGAGGGCCTCTGTTGTATTTCTGCCCACGAGGAGGGCGTCTCTCACCAGCGACGGCAGCTCACAGCACTTGTCCATTGTACCCCAGTCCGCGTTGCAAACCATGTCCAACATCTGCAACTGGAACTGTGAGCGCATACACGCACGCACGCAAAACAAAAACAAATATGAAGATCGCCCATTGTAGACTTAACAGACTGTAGGGGCAAGTGCTGTTAGCGAATTGCGGCAATGAAGGCTGGCACGGCCCACGAGGGGTGGGTGGCCAGCACCACGCCCGGCTGCCTTTGTCTCCCTAGTAGTGATGTTTACACACCGCACCGGGTACTCATTTGAGGCTGAGTCGACCTAGGGGAGGCCCAGGACCGGTTCAGATAACCGTCACTGGTGTTGACCATGAGCCGAGTTCATAGCACAGCGCACTAACCGTTGCACATACATGTGTGCGTGTGCGTACACACACACACATGCATGTGTGCGTACACACACACATGTGTGCGCACACACGGACGCACACAAAGACGCAAAAGCGTACTGGCAGCTGATGAACCCTGCTCTGTTTTCTGGCAGCAGAACTAATCTTTGAAACATTGCAGTATGATAAACGTCACCGATATGTTTCCCAAAAGGCACTTGCGAGTTAATGAAGCACGATTTTGTAAAAAAAAATGAAAATCCATCTCGTTTGGGAAATGCGAAACAACACTGACCAACTGTATGGTCCACGCCGCGTACCGGGCCTCTCCCATGTCTCTACCCGAGCGGAGAAACACACAGCGAGGGACGTTTTGGGCGGTGTCCCTGCTGCAATAGCAGAGCGGTGGAGATGCCAGAGACATTGTGTGAACGTCAACGTGGAGGCTGAACGAGGCCCTGAACACACCGCAGGGCCCTGATATAAATGCTTCAAGATGAGCAGCCTGAACTTGACGCGTGAACAATTACTCACTAGTGGATTTTTCAAAAGTCCACAATGTATGCGTAAACTTACATAATTTGTATTGAGTACAATACCCCCCCCACTCCCTCACTCTCTGAGTCTGACTCTCTCCATGCCTTTCTCCAAGAGCCCCTCCCCCTCTCTCTCTCCCATCTGCATCGGGCCCCACTTGAGTGTCGAGCCGTCTCCACCTCCCCCAGCTCCCCTTGCTCGGCTGCCCTGTAATGCGCGATCCCCCACTCGGCTCAAGTTTGCTTTGTCAGATGAGACGGCTGCTCTGGGAGGGTCCTGGAGGATCAATCCGAGTGAAATTAAATCCACGCAGACTCCCAAGTGGTTCCGAAGGTGCGCGGAAAGAAGAAAATAGACATCGGGGGGGGCGGAGGGGGGCGAGGAGCGTCGGTGACGTTTTTCCCTCGCGCCGCCACGAAATACCGAGGTGCTTTGAGAACGAGAATCGAGGCGTGGGAATGTTGACGAAGCGGTTGCGGCGTTCACGCCGTGCTCGAGAACGGCCAACCGGCGGTTAAGTCGGACGGGAAGAATCGTCAACCCCCGATGACGAGTAAAACTGCCCTTTAATGTTATAATTTTTAATTGCGCCGTGACAGCACGCTGGTGACATCACTGTGATTTCACCACGCAATGACATCACAGTGACGTCACAGTGACATCACAGTGACCTCGCTGTGACGTCACTGTGATGTCACAGTGACATCACAGTGACCTCACTGTGATGTCACAGTGACATCACAGTGACCTCACTGGATCGCAATTCGGCCATAGCGCTTGAGCTTACGATTTTTATTAATATATGGGACATTTATTTGTCTTATTCCCTACCCCAAGTAGAACTTGGTGTTTCTACAAATATCAATAAATCATCTGACCAACAAAGAAGCAATGCAGTAAACAAGTGAGCACGTTCAATGCATCCCTGTGGCTTTGAGAAAATGCGAGCGCTAGAACACTACGACCCAGTAAAGTCACTGACTCTTAAACTAGAGATCCCCCCCCCAATGTAGCTTACATCAGCTGATGGGGCAAGTGCTGTTTGCGGAAACCTAACAACACATGAGTGCAAACCAAACCAAAACAAAGATTGCCCGTATAGCCATAACAGATTGTTGGGGCAAGTGCTGTTAGTGAGCACCTACGAAGGAGAGAACGGTACACGAGGGGGTGGGTGGCCAAAACCACGCCAGGCCGCTTTTGTCTCCAGAGTAGCGATGTTTACACACTACAACAGGTACTTATTTGAGGCTGAGTCGACCTAGGGGAGGCCCAGGACCAGTTTGGATAATTGTCACGGGCGTTGGCCATGAGTGGGAATTGAACTCTGGCCGCCAGGTTCATAACGCAGCACGCTAACTGCTAAACTACCACTTCCAGATGATGATAATGATGGATAGACCATTAGAATGATAACGATGGTGACATTGATGAGCTGCATGTTGACAGTTAAGATGACAGTGACGATGCTGATGATGATTAAAGCGAGCACGATGATGAACATAATGCTGACACTCATGATTATTGTAATTACGATAATTTTGACAATGATGACGAAGGCAATGTATCCAATCGCAATTAAATGATCATCAATTACGTGTGCGGCTACAAGAGAAGAGCCGCTTGTGTTTTGGGCTACGCTTCGTTATATTTTCGTTGCTATTATTGTCGCCGTTGTTTTTGCTGTTGCTGTTATCCATTTCCCAATTGATTCTGCTTCGAGAATCAATTTACTCGTGAATAAATGATTATCGGCATTATGTTCATCATCAGCATCGCCACGGTCATCTCAACTGTCAGCATGCTTGTCTTCAATATCATCATCGTTTTCATTGTCATCGTCGAAGCATCATTATCATCATCTGGAACGTGTGTGTGAGAACCTCCCCCACCCCACTCGTGGGAGCCCTTCCACCAGCAGCGGGCGTGAGCAGATCAACTGCAGCAGTGCTGCACCTTTACCCTTCGTTTCCGAATTGACGAATCTCGTCATTTCTGACGGCGAAGACGACGATCACAACAGAGCAGATGACGATGACAAGGAACAACCATCGCGACGATGACGGACAACGACGTTCGATGACCGACGGACGGGCGGGTGGGCGGGTGTGCGGACGGACGTACGTCTGCCGAGGTGGCTTTGTTCCCGGCGGACTTTGCGACGTGACCCAGCAGCTCGAAGCCGTCGGTGGAGTAGTTGGAGAAGGGGCGCGTGGGGCGCGACGCCACCAGCGAGCAGTCGATAAAGAGACGAACCTCCGACTTGGTCACCGCCACGTGCACCTGTGGGGTCACACGGGGTCAACGCGTGGTCACGTGGGGTCATGTGCGGGATTGCGCGCACGGTCGTATTATCAGAATCAGAACATTAACTGAAACTGGAGGAATCCGATGAGCTATAAACCTCTTTTCCACAGGAACTGCAGCCCATGGTCTTGAGGGCCACACCAAACATATATCATCATCATCGACATCAATAAGCAGCAGCAGCAATGTTCAATCCACTGCTTGATGAATGCGTCCCCCAAAATGCCGCAACTCACATGAGGGGCAGCGCATTCCACCCTGCGTCAGAGGACAGCCTCCCGGAAGCAGACGTCGCAGAACTACCTCCTTGCGTCAGCCAATCAACTGGCCCGGGCGGGTACCTTGTGGAAGCTCCCGTAGAAGATGGTCTTGACCTCTGGCCCTGTGAAGGCGATGTTCTGCATCTTTCCGGTCTCGTCCAGCCCGAAGAGCGTCACGGACTGCCTCCCGGCTGCCGTGGTGTGGAGCGAAGGGATGGGGGTCAGAGTCCGCCGCTGTTCTCCGCATGACGATCACACCGACACTGTCGATTGACCCCATTGACCCCGGTGACCCCATTGACCCTGGTGATCCTATTGACCCCGGTGACCCCATTGAACTTAGTCACCCTAACGACCACGTTTACCCCGTGACAACATAAACCCCGTTGACCTCATTGACCTCATGCACTCCAATGACCCCATTGGCCTAAGTGATCCCAACAATTCCGTTGGCCCCAATTGACCCCAATGGCCCCATTGACCCTGACATTAACCTCGGCGATGCAGGTGACCTCCCCCCCACCCTGCGGCGTGTCCACTCACGGTCGAGCTGCACCCCCAGCTCGGGCTTGAGGCGCTGGTTGGTCAGCTCCCACACGGAGAATGGATCCGTGCCGGTCTCGGGCAGCACACGCAGCAGGAAGGACACCGTGAACTCGGGGGGCAGCCCCTCCGGGTGCACCTCGCTGCACGGTCGTGGCAGCGTCGCACCACCACCACAGCGACGGCGGCGACGGCGCATCAGGTGTACCGCCACCACACGCGCGACACGGCCGTCAACAGCAAACAACGGGAGCAGCATCAACAACGGCATCGACGCGACCACCACCACCACCACCACAACTGCCATGAACGCCATCAGCTACCCCATCAACAACACCTCCATCATCAACACCACCATCAACAACAACACCACCAACGAACATCGGTACCACCACCACCCCTGAATGAGTGAGACCTCACCATAGCGGCGGATCCAGGGGAAGAGGGCTGCATGGGGCAATGATATTTTATTCTTAATTTACATTGAATGTGGGTTTTTAATATTATTCTTAATGCCTTGGCTTTATTAAAACATCTTGACATTTGGGAAGTTTCTAGATCTGTCTACCACATCCACCAGTGGATTGACAACGATCTGAAAAGTAAGCTATTATTATTTGTCTACCCGGCGGTGCATGTGAACACGCGGACGGGCGGACAGATAGACAAATAGACGGATGGACAGACGGACGGATATATGGGCGGATCGACGGATAGACAGATGAATGGATGGATGGACGCGCAGACAGACGGACGGGTGGACGGACCTTGTGGGCACCTTGAGCAGGGCCCCCTTCTGCAGGCGGTAAGCGGCGAACTCGTTGAAGGAGCCGGGCTGCATGGAGACGCCTCCCAGGGACGCGTAGGTCTTCTCCACCAGGCCAAAGGCCTCCATCATGCGGAAGCCTGCCCTCGCGCGTACGACATGTGCAGTGTAACACGGGGGATGGTCACCTAAAAAAACTACGAAATAAAAAACGTTTCCGGTTATGTATATCAAATTAACAACAAAAAAGACAGCACAAGAGCAAAGAACAATTTCACCTCACGAGATAACAACTGTAAACATTGCACTCACCTAAATTCATACGAACGGTAATGCATATCCTGAAATGCAAGTTGGCTCTGACAAACCGCATTCAAACCGGTTATAATCACGTTGCAAATCGAGTTACAGATGCGGAGACCAGCGAGGTAGTAGTGGAGGCCTCTGTTCAGCGGGCACCGATTGGGGTGCGCGCGTCCGTCTCTGCATCTCACGGCGTCTGTCTGCACGTCTCACCGTGTCTCATCACCTAGTCCCTCTCTCCATCTCACCATGTCTTTCTAAATCTCACTTTGTCTCTCTCTCTCTGGTTCTGTCTCAATGTGTGTGCCCCTGTGCTCATCTCAGTGTCTCTCTCTCTCTCTAAGTCGTTACAGCCGTTCTCTCCCTGTGTCTGTCTTCACGTCTCACTGTGGAGCTCTCACTGTGTTTCACTTTCTCGTGTCTCTGCGTCTCTAACTTTGCCATTGTCTCTAATTCAGATGTTTTTCATTGCAAGGCCCGCAGGCCACTAGCGACCCCCGACCATACACAACACGTGACAACACCCCACCCCACCCATCATCATCATCACCGTGCTGCTGTCAACCCCCTCTCGTTTCAAAAGTGGCCCCCCCCTCGGAAAATGAGTGAGGAACACTGCTCCAAGGCATCTCTGCAACAAGGCCCAGTAGCCTGAGAGGGTGAGCGGCATGTTGACGAGATGGCTCTGGTTTGCGAGCGTTCACCTGGTACAGTGTAGCCATTCATGAAGACGATGGGGCACGCTGTGGAGGAGAAAAAAAATCGAGTTTAATTAAATCACGTGACGTATTTATGTTGGATTTCTTTCGCACCGTACGTAGCCAACCGTGTTCATCAGAGGTGCGGCGGGGAGAACGATAACAAACTAAACACAAAAAGCAGTTCTAAAAAAATAAATGTTTAAGTCTGGATTCTAAATACATTCGACTAAAATAACAACAATGGCAGGTACCCCCTTACCAACAATATAACAGAATAGTTACCCCTCATCAGCAATGCGTAATTAATATGCCGTATATCAAAACTCTCAGCACGTTCGTTGATAACACTGCCCTAAAATATAAAAAATAGATAAATAGGCGGCGTTCGGACAATAGCTATTTATTTATTTTGTTATTTGCGCTTTTGCACCACTGTAAGTGCAGCAGCATCACCAAAGAATTCGTCTCATATGCAGGCCGTCATTGGCTGAAGTTCAATATTCCTACCAAGGCAAAGGTGCAGCCCTGCCATTACTTGTCCATGCCACTGCTGGCAGAATGTTCTCCGCTAGAGGGAGCTGTAGAAAGGACATCCCTAGAGGGTATGCGGCCGAGTAATTCCACTCTATATTATTGTAGCGGATTTAAACGAAAAAAATATTAATAAATATTTCATCGTTTCGTCAAACAGGCTTTCAAAGTGTGATCTTTTTATCCCTCTGGGGGTCGATAAAATCAGGACCAATTTTGTTGCCATGTGAATGTTGAGCCCTAACCGCCATGAAAACGCAGCGGGTGACTTCACGTCGCGTTCTATCATTAATCCACCCCCCCTCCCACGTAGCAGAGAGGGGGAGGGGGGGGGGTGCCACTCACGGATGGACGCGACCTGGCACAGGTGCGACATGATCTGGTTCTCGATCTTGCGGAAGGAGTCAAAGTCCTCGGCGAAGTAGACGTGCTTCTCGCTGGGGCGGCTCGCCACCTGGTGCATCTCGCTCATGTCCGCGTCCGCGATGCCCACCGCAAAGATGCTGTAGCCTGTGTGGGGGAGGGGGGGGGACAGGGTGGGTGGGTGAGTGGGGGGCACCGTGGGAGCAGTGTTGGGGAAGGACCGGCCAGTGTCCGTACCGTTGCACGGGGGGTTGGTATGGGGGAAGTCTGGGGGAAATGTGGGGGGGTGTGGGGCGGTGTGAGGTGGGGGGGGAAGCCAAGTGAACGCCGACACGGACCGCTGGCTCGGAGCTCTTGCGCCGTCTTAGTGACGTCGTCCTGCGAGCGTCCGTCTGTGATGAGGATGAGAGCCTTGGGCACGGCCTTGCGCATCCCCCCCGTGGAGCTGAACAGCTCCTTCTGCACGTGCTTGAGGCCGCGGCCTGCACGCACACACACACGCGCACACACGCAAGGGCACACACACACGCATACACACACGCGCACACGCACGCACACACGCGCACACACACGCACGCACACGCACGCACGCACACACGCACACACACGTGCACACACATTCACACACGTGCACACACACACGCATACACACACACGCACACACATGGAGCGGTCGCCGTCGACGAGAGGAAACTTTTCATTTCGACTCACAATTTTGTTTTCAAATGCCAAATTTGAGAACAGTTTGCTTTTTGTTTTTCTCGAACAAACCAAAAAAAACGCACGTAAGCCGGTACTATAATTGCGCCAAATTTCTGCTTCCCGCAGTAACCTACTCGCTCAGTCGGTGATTCATGGCGGTGTATCGTATATATGTTACATGTAATAAGCCTTATCAAAGAAGGGTCAGTCGGGCTCGTCAATTTGACATTTCCGTGTTATTCAGGGCTCGTGTTGCTTTCAGCATCAATAGAAACTGATTTACGAGCAGTCGTTATCGCGCTAAACGTTTCACCGACGCTCGTTGGACATTTCACGGTTTCTGTTCGAGCGAGATGTCTGATTTCACAGCTACAGACAACTAAGATAAAGATCCCTCCCATAGAGCCCTAACGGACTATTGAAAGCTAGTGCTGCTCGCAGCGTGCCCCTATTAAGGTTGGCATGACTCACGATGTGATTGGGGGTGGTGTGGCCAGTACCACACCCGCCTACCTTCGTTTTTCTTCCGGGGCTGACATTTTACGCACCAAAACCGGCACTCACTTGAGCCCGAATTGACCCGGGGTGTTAGATCAAACGTCGGTTTGGATAATCGCCACTCGCGTTAGGAGTGAAACCTAACATGCCAACGTTGGACCAACGTCTTCGCAACCGTTGCCCCAACGTTGGGCTGACGTTCCGTGTTTACAGGGGCGTCAACTCGTGGAGGCTTTAACATGAGACATTGCGGGAGGTAGGAAGACGTTCTTATGGAGAGATAACGGAACCCAACGCACCCCCTCGCTCGAGACGTCCAGGCTCAATTCACATTTGGACGTTCGGGAAAATCAATATATATTAAAATGTTAGACTCATTAGTTCTTGAAGACTGAAAATTTTGCAAAAATGTTGATGTTTAAAATAATGTTTAGGGAAGGCTTTACGTGCATGCGAAAAACACTTTGGACAATTAGATAAATTGTGTATGAGAATCATTTATGATCACAATGATCAAAGACATCTCTGTCATCAGAATTCAACACAGAAAGTCATCTTAAGACTGGTGCGATGCACTTCAAATATCAGTAAAATTCCATATCGCGGCCGAAATTGAAGTTGAGTTTCTTTCAGATTCATTCAAATTCAGGAAAAAATATTACACTGCGCACCTACCCAAGCCCTGCCCCCCCCCTCCCCCCGTGGCCCCCCCCCCCCGCCTCACGGGTCTTGGTGTTGTCCCCCTTTTTTTTTTTTTTTTTTTTTTTTTTTTTTTTTTTTCTTGCGTTTTTGTTCGTCGTTGAGGTCGAACTCTGTGGGGGGTTTGTCGCTGTAGACCACCAGGGCCACCTGCACACGGAGGGGGGCGGGGAGGGGTAGGGGGGGCAGGGGGAGGGGGCCGGGGAGGGGGAGAAACGTCGCCATCGGCACGCGCGCACAGCGACACCCACGTGCGTTTTTCCACGAGCAATGCGGCCGCCCTGCAAGTCGCTTTGCTCAGCGGCCGCTGCTAGTGCGGGGGGGGTCTCTACGAGAGCTCGAGAGCACTTGCAGAGGGTCTTTTGATCTCCTCTTCCACGCTGGCCAGACGCATTCAAAGGCTGCGGCTGCACCGACGGTTTGCCCCGCCACACCGGGATCGGCCGATCGAGGTAGGGAAGATGACGAAGATCTTAGAGCCTGGACTTGGACTAGGGATGAGAGGTCATCGGAGTTGGGGCAGGCGGCCACGGCATGGATGGAGCTCCACGCAAGGCAGTCAAGCTACTGCATCGCCCTGCTCAAACGAGCATGTGGCGATGATCGTAGCTATAGGTGGGTCCCAGAGCCAGCGGTGGAAATTCCACGTTTCTATGGCTTGGATCAGTCTCTCTCTCTCTC